>CM065466.1:31194931-31549931 GCA_032872475.1 Leptopilina myrica (nomen nudum) | reverse complement strand
CCGTAAACTGTATCGATTTCGAATCAAAGAATGGACCATTCGATTTCTTCTTTTTACCATCGAAAAAAAACTCCCAAATATTAGACAAAACTTTCTTGATACAATTCGATTATAATTGAGATTTATTGGTACAAAAGTATATACCCCTTTTTCTGATTCTAAAACTGTACTTCATGAAATTAAAATTTTTTAATTTACTTCCGCTATATATACGTATACCAGTGAGAAATCTCTATTAACCAAAGAATTCTAATCTCAGATTCCTAATTTCTATTATTTCCCCTGTTATAAAAAATTAATCTTCGAAATCACGGTACGAAAGAGTGAAAGAATTAAATAAAGATACAAGATGGAATTAAAGCAAAAAAAAAGAAAAGGAAAAAAAAGAAAAAGAAAAAAAAGAAAAAAAAAGAAAAAGAAAAGAAAAAAAAAGAAAAAAAAAGAAAAAAAAGAAAAAAAAAAGGAAGTAAAGAGTAAGAAACAAAGAATGAAAGAACAAGAGAGAGAGAGAGAGAGAGAGAAAGAAAAAGCGAAAAAAACCCAGGGGGGTGAATTTATTAATAGCATTTATCGGCAAATTACGTTCGAACAATGATAATCAAGGTGTTGCAAAACGCTTATATTGTACGATTACGTGCAAAACTGCGTAACGTGGAGGCATGCAGGTCGAGCCGTCATGGAACACGAGTCACGATGGTCCCCATTCACGGAGCCTGCTGTTCTCCGTACAATTCAATTCGCTGTAAAACCGTCTGTACCTCCACCCCTCCCCTCCTCTATCCTCAATCCTTTACCACGGAATGCTGATTCCTAACCCAAGTATTCCATATCCTCTCCCATTTAAATTCAATAACTTCAATGAAACAATAAACTACGTCACACTCTCACAGCGAATGTTAGAAAAAAAAAAAAAAAAAAAAAAAAAAACTAAATTTACTTCTTTATTTGTTTAGAATTATACACTGTACGTTTCTCTCTTTCTCTCTCTCTCTACTTTGATGCAATGTTCTTCAAGAACATTAAATACCCTTTGAAAAATTTAACTTCGAAAATAAAAAAAAAGAAAAAAAAGAATAAAAGAAAATAAAAGAAAAAAATTTTTTACAAATGAGTAAATAAAAAAAGTAAATAAAAAAGTAAATAAAAAAATAAATAAAAAAATAAATAAAAAAGTGATAATAAAAGTGATAATAAATTCTAAATGATGATAAATTCTAAATAATAATAGATTCTAAACGATAATAAATTTTAAATAATAACAAATAATAAATTCTAAACATTCTGCACAATATTTAGAAATTTTAACAATTTTTCTCTAGGTCTATTTTTAATATTTTTGAAGATCCCCTAGAACTTTTATTATTTGGGTGATTCTCCCGCAAGGCACCTGTTTCTTTCCAAAAACTAAAAAAAAAATTAATTTTTACATTTTCTAAATATTTTTGTCCTGGGGTTTAAAGATACGTTTAAAGGTAAAAATTTAATTTGCGGCAAAATTAATTTTCAAAAATAAGCCTTTCATAGTATCATTTTAATATTAAGTGTTTTGAAGGTTAAATATTACTATAATCAATAATGGGATTTTTGTAAAAAAAATGCCTTTTAAACTTAATTTCTTTAATTTATTAAACTTTTAACATTATTCATTTGTAATTTAACGAATTTTGTATTTAATAATTTATCCAGAACTATTTTATCTTTACAAAAATAACTAATATATTTTTTTTATATTGAACGGAAAAAAATTGTACTGGATTTTTTAAATTATCGCATTTTAAGTTCAAAATTGATATTTTATGTAAAAAAAATTTTATTTTTCATTATAATTTTGTTATTTATCTAACTTTCTACTTAATATTGTTATAGTTTAAAAAATTAACAATATTCTATTTTAAATAAAACGGAAAATTTTTTTATAATTCAAGGGTTAGGTATTTGAAAATAATTATTAAAAAATTAAAAACAAAACAATAACGCCTAGCAAATGTGAAAAAGGCTTTTGGAGATGAATAGTTTGTCAAATAAAAAATTCACGTTTTTCAATTTAAAATTATTGAAACATATTTTAACAAATTTTTTCGGCTACAACTTCAAATATTTATATATAGATCACGTATAATTAAAAAAACAGTTTAAAAATATGATTAACTGTAAAACGAGGCTACGGAGATGAATTAAAATTTTTTCTCATTGCCAGTAATTTTTAATTAATTATTTAAAAAATTTCTTTTATTTTATTGAAACTAAGTATAAGTGAAAAATAAACGGTAGATTCTAAGCTTCAATTTTTTATATATTAAGACTATATTACAAAAGTTTTAATTATATTAAAAAATAATTTTCAAAATTTATCATATTTAACCAAAACCAAAATTAAATAATTTTTTTTTACTTAGAAAAACTTAAAATTCTAACATTACAAGATTATGTAACGATAACTAATGTTTCGTTTATGGATAATTTTTTTTTAAATTTAAACTCAACTCATGTCGAGTTAGTATTTTTTTATTCCCATTTATTTATTGTATTTCGAATTATTATATTAAAAAGTTTAACACTTCATTTGTAAATAATAAAATAAGTAAAGCGAGAAAGTTTAAACCAAATTTTAAAAACTCAATAAATAGATACGGTAGCAATGCTTAAAAATAATTAATTAATTTTACAATTTATTTACTTTTGTACTTAAATAATTAATTTCTCGTCTAATGGAATTCTGATTTAAGAATTGATTTTAAAAAACAGAGTTTTCGTTAAAACTTTAAAAAATAATTGGAAGTTAAAGTAGAATTATTTAGAATTACTTTCAAAAAGTATTTAAATCGAAATCTTGGAAATTCTAATTTCCCTAGACCCATTTCGGTTTCCCACATTTCCCCTTTTTTCCCAATCCTGGCTCAGAATTTCACCTCAAAAAACCCCCACTTGGGCACTAAAGAAACTCTTTTTCTTCTAGATTCTTGTTTATCTACTCGTTTTTATAATATTCAGTAATCTAGAAATCACAATTCAGCTTTGAAATAAATTTTGTATCCACTTGTCCCTTGATTTCCCATGACAATTGTCAAATTTCCCCAATTTTTCCCATTTCCCAACCCTGGCTCAGAATTTCACCTTTAAAAAACCCCCATTATTGGGCACTAAAGAAACTCCTTTTATTCTGGTTTCTTATTAGCTTTCACTTGCTATTACGATTTGTTACTGCATTCAAATATTGTCCTCATGGTTCCACTTGTATTACGATTTGTTACTGCATTTAAATTGTCCTCATGGTTCCACCTGGAAAAAAAGAAAATAATTATTACCATCATTCGTTCTATTCTCATTGTTATTATTGCTATTATTCCTACTTCTAGTATTTTTATTACTATTGTCATTGTTTGTTGTTATTATTATTACTATTGTTATTACAATTCCAAAGAGAATCTTGATGAGAATTATACATATAGCCAGGAAAATAAGGGACGTGAAAGATCAACAATCGTGTCGTTGATGAGAGTTAGTGCATTTGGGAACAATTGAACCCAACTTCTGTGCACGACACTTCAATCTGGGGGGGAAATTGTGAAAATGGTTAAAGCTAGTGAGAGATATATATATATATATATGAGAATAGGGAGGATTCTGTATTCTGTTTCTCTCGTCCATAGAATTCGTTCGACTAGGGTGAGTGAGAGTGTTAATGAGAATTTGCCCATGTACATGTTCGCGCCATATGACGCTTTGACTCATTTCTGTTGTTGAGTCAGGAGCAGGTCCACACCCTTCAAACAAACATATCCCGGTAGTAATTACTATGATAAACGTCTCGTCCTGAGGGGCTGCGACCATTCACCACCAAAAAAAAAAAATATGAGAGACCTTCTTCTCCACTCATCAATTTATCTTTTACACCCAAAATACTATTCACTTCATCAAAATTAAAATTAACTCATGAAGAAGGTAATCAGAATCTACCCTATTTTCATCATAAAGTTCCCTAATTTTTAATACAGTAGAATGAAAATTTAAAAAAAAGAAAGTTTACTAATTTTAGATATTGAATTCAGAATCTTTGAGATTTAAGTTGATAGTAGTAAAGTGAACCAGTATCTTTTTTAAGGAAGGGGGAAATCAATGTATAGTATCGACTAGCTTCTGCCGTTACCAAGACAATAACCTTCATTCCGCTTTTTTGTTACAGCACCAGTATACGATCAAGATACGACACAAGTTGCAGAGTACGATGGAGGTATGCAGTAACTTTTTTTAATCTTCAATTACTGGTTCTTTTTTGTCAATTAACTACCGTTAATTCGACTCTTCAAGTCGAATAGAAGAAATCAATTTTGAATTCTACTTTTCTTTTTAGGTGCAACAGGTTGTTACTATAATTTTCAACACTATCAAGAGGGTGATCGAATTGTAACGAATGAACCGTGTTTGAATTGTACGTGTCATAATCGAATGTTGATGTGCTACTTGAGGGTATGTCCATTCACAAAGGCAATTGGTCAAGACTGTATCGTTGAGAAACGACCCGACCAATGTTGTCCAGTGATAACATGTCCCGAAGTTCCCGTACAACTTCTAACATCAACAACAAACAATCCATCGGGTTCAGGCACTGAACTTGGCTTCCCCGACAATTACGGTTGCAACATCAATAATCGATTTTACGCCGACGGTGTTCAACTGCCAATTGACTATAGTAATCCTTGTGAATTATGCTACTGCATCAGAAATAAAACAACCTGCGTCATACAAGAATGTACACTACGTGTTGCCGGATGCAGACCAATTTATCAACCCGGAATTTGCTGTCCAGTCAAATACAATTGCGGTAATTTCTCCATTTCCCTACAGAAAGTGTGAATCCATAAAAGTGGAATTTAAAACATTTCCATTATTATTTAGATTCCTTTATACAGCAAATTGAAAAATTCTTTTTTTTGCAGATTATGACGAAATATCGGAGACTACAATTGGACCAACACCTGGCCTCATGATGACCACAACAATGGCACCTGGCATTGCGAATCGACAGTGTTCTCACGAGGGAAAATTGTATGATGAAGGAAATTTCATTTCCTCAACACATCCATGCACACATTGTTATTGCTTCGGTGGCGATATTGCCTGCGCTGTTCAAGACTGCGGTACGCCTATGAAGACCCATGGCAAGAATTGCACGGCTCTTCCTCCACCCGAGGGAGAATGTTGCCCAACCACGTATCAGTGCGGTAAGAATCTAATTTCGAGAGAAAAAAACTTTCAATCACTATTACAATCTCTAGCGTATTTCTATCAACTAATATTCTATTCCTCCTTCACAGAGAACGACTTCCAAACCGAACCGGGAATCGAGACGACAATTCAAACCGAAAGTCACGTCACCGAGGCGAGCGATAAAATCGACAAGTCCGATGACAAATTCCCCGGTGCGGACAATGCCATTCCAGAGGATCACGAATTCAGAACGACCGAAACGTCAATTAGTGAAACTACAACTGGGGAGAGAGTCGAAACGCCTAAGTTTGAAGACAGGGTCGAGACGTCAGAGAAGCCGGAAGTGGAGATGAAGACCGAAGGTCCCAAGATGGAAACATCACCGGAGGAAATACAAGTCGATGAAAGTACAAAGGAACCAATGGAACGTGTCACAATTCCGTCCCAAGGAGCTGAGAAAGATACAACCGAAGGAGGAGTATCATCCGAGACGACACAAGATGAAGCTGCATCGAAAACTACCGATAAGGAAACGGAAACTCCGATCGAAACGATAGAACCGAAAAAAGATGACCAGGGAATAACTGACGACACCACCCAAGAGTCCCAAGGAATACCCACTCTTCCAACACTGGGTCCATCTGGTGTTCCCCTACCAGCCAGACGACCAGAGAACAAAAAGGACGACAACGTAATTGATGAGGTCGAAATAGGCGATGGTTACGGACCAACCGGACGTCCCGAAGGACACACCGATAGCCAAGCAACAGAAACCAACGAATTTGGTCCAACTACTTTTGTACCTACAACTTATCTACCTCCATATACCTCAAAAACGGAACAGACTGATGAAACCCTAGGAATAACGGACAAAGCCATCACGACCGAAATTGAACGAACGGAAGTACCTAGTTTAACCGAAACAAAAGTCACCTCAATTCCAGAAGATGATACAACCAAGGTAGCTAGTGACAGTCCTGGGGAATCTACAGAGGGTGCTAAGGACATGGAAGTACCCAAAGAATCAAGCGAGGGTCCTAAGGAAACCGAAAGTCCGGAAGGTACCGAAATACCTAAAACTAGTTCTGAAGGTGCCGAAATACCTGAAGGTAGCGAAACACCTGTAGATACAGAAATTCCTGAAGGTACCGAAGCTCCAAAAGACAGCGAAAGTCCTAAGGATACTGAAGCACCTGTAGTATCTAGTGAAGCTCCAAAGGAGGAAAGTAGTCCTGTTACTAAAGAAATCAGTGAAACTCCTGAGGGTACTGAAACGCCTGTAGAATCAAGTGAGGCACCTAAAGACACTGAAGCACCTGTGGAATCTAGTGCAACTCCCAAAGAGGACACTGAGGCGCCGAAAGAATCCAGTGATTCTCCTAAAGACACTGAGAAACCTACAGAATCCGGTGAAATTCCCAAGGAGGGCACTGAAGAACCGAAAGAATCCAGCGAAGCTCCTAAAGGCACCGAAGAACCAAAAGAAACTGAAGCACCTGTAGAATCCAGTGAAACACCGAAAGAAACGGAAATTCCAGTGGAATCGAGTGAGACTCCTAAGGAAACTGAAGCACCAGTGGAATCTAGTGAGACTCCTAAGGAAACTGAAGCACCAGTGGAATCTAGTGAGGCACCTAAGGAAACTGAAGCCCCAGTGGAATCTAGTGAGGCACCTAAGGAAACTGAAGCCCCAGTGGAATCTAGTGAGGCACCTAAAGAAACCGACGCGCCTGTAGAATCAAGTGAGGCGACAAAAGAAACCGATACGCCTGTCGAATCTAGTGAGGCACCAAAAGAAACCGAAATTCCCGTAGAATCCAGTGAGACTCCTAAGGAAACTGAAGCCCCAGTGGAATCGAGTGAGACTCCTAAGGAAACTGAAACACCAGTGGAATCCAGTGAAACACCGAAAGAAACTGAAATTCCAGTGGAATCGAGTGAGACTCCTAAGGAAACTGAAACTCCAGTGGAATCTAGTGAGGCACCAAAAGAAACCGAAATTCCTGTAGAATCCAGTGAAACACCGAAAGAAACTGAAGCTCCAGTGGAATCGAGTGAGACTCCTAAGGAAACTGAAACACCAGTGGAATCCAGTGAAACACCGAAAGAAACTGAAATTCCAGTGGAATCTAGTGAGACTCCTAAGGAAACTGAAATTCCAGTGGAATCAAGTGAGGCACCTAAAGAAACCGAAATTCCTGTAGAATCCAGTGAAACACCGAAAGATACCGAAATGCCTGTAGAATCTAGTGAAGCACCTAAAGAAACCGAAATGCCTGTAGAATCTAGTGAAGCACCTAAAGAAACCGAAATGCCTGTAGAATCTAGTGAGGCACCAAAAGAATCCGAAATTCCAGTAGAATCCAGTGAAACACCGAAAGAAACTGAAGCTCCAGTAGAAACTAGTGAGGTTCCTAAGGAAACTGAATCTCCAGTGGAATCTAGTGAAACTCCGAAAGAAACTGAAGCTCCAGTAGAAACTAGTGAGGTTCCTAAGGAAACTGAAACTCCAGTGGAATCTAGTGAAACTCCGAAAGAAACTGAAGCACCAGTGGAATCTAGTGAGACTCCTAAGGAAACTGAAATTCCAGTGGAATCTAGTGAGGCACCTAAAGAAACCGAAATTCCTGTAGAATCCAGTGAAACACCGAAAGAAACCGAAATGCCTGTTGAATCTAGTGAAGCTCCAAAAGAACCCACTGAAGCTGAAAAAACTGAGACCCCTAAGGAATCAAGTGAAGCTCCTAAGGAAGGGACAGAATTTACAGAATCCACCGAAACTCCTAAAGGTCCAACGGAATCGTCAGGAGTTACTAAGGGTCCGAAGGAAGATAGCGAAGCACCAGTAGAACCTACAGAAGGTCCTAAAGAATCTACGGAGGGACCTAAGGAATCTACTGAAGGTGAAACAGTATCTACGGAGGGAGCTAAAGAAGCTACCGAGGGAGCTAAAGAATCTACTGAGGAAACCAAAGAATCTACCGAAGGACCCAAAGAATCTACAGAGGGACCTAAGGAATCTACCGAGGGACCTAAGGAATCTACTGAAGGAGCTAAAGAATCTACCGAAGGAGTAACAGAACTTACCGATGTACCTAAGGAATCCACCGAAGGAGCTAAAGAATCAACCCAAGAACCTAAAGAATCCACCGAGGGACCAAAAGACACCACCGAAATTGCTAACGAAACATCCGCAGTGCCTTCCGAAACAACTTCATCCGACTCTAACGAAATTTCCCAAGGTCCAAAGGAAGCGACGGAAGTTTCTATTGAATCGACAGAAGGTCCCAAGGAAACAAACGAAATTCCCTCCGAAACCACGTCAAGTGCTCAAGAACCAAGTGAAACCCCAGTCGTGAAAGAAGGCCAAACCGAAACAACCGTAAAAGTCACCGAACCCGAAAGTTCCGAACATCCTCAAGAAACGACACAATCAATTCCTTCCGAAACCGCCAAGGAACCAAGCGTATCCACCGAGGCTACAAAGGAAACAACTGATGAAGTAAAAGTCACCGAATCCGGAATTTCCGAAAAACCACAAGAGACGACACATTCAACAGAAGGTGAAATTAAACCCACCGAACCAGAAGTTACTGGAACCGCAAGTGAGGAACCAGCGAAAACGGAAACAACGGAAGCTAAAACAGAAATTACGGAAGCAAGCACAGAAATGGAATTAGAAGGAAAGAGTCCACCAGAGCTCCCTAGTATTGATGTAAGAATACCCGAAAGTCCGGTTACGGAAACTGGAGTCACGGAAGGTACAGGAGTATCAGAGACAAGTAAAACTGAATCACCGGCTATTGATGAAACCCAACCTTCCATTAAGGACGAACCAACAGAAAGTGGAGTGGAGAAAACTGAGATTACAAAAGAACCAGTTGATGAGGAATTCGTGACTAAAGTTAGCATACCAGAGGATATGAAACCGGAAACTATGTCCTTCTCACCCGTTTCATCGGAGGAATCATCACCAACAGACGCTGAACAGACAAGTCCTACGGAAGACACCCACACTTCAATGGGTATCCCCGGCGAAGGAAACTGTCTCGTTGATGGACAATCCTACTACAATAATACCGCCATACCACCAGTAAATCCTTGCCAATCGAGATGCATATGTATCAG
Source organism: Leptopilina myrica (nomen nudum) (assembly GCA_032872475.1). Taxonomy (NCBI): domain Eukaryota; kingdom Metazoa; phylum Arthropoda; class Insecta; order Hymenoptera; family Figitidae; genus Leptopilina; species Leptopilina myrica (nomen nudum). The sequence goes on along the minus strand of CM065466.1, from coordinate 31,540,595 downwards.
CAGTATTGTCCACTGCGATATGGTCGAGTGTTCACCACCTCCGCCACATTTAGCAAATTGTACCCCACACATAACGTCCGACTCCTGCTGTCCAATGTACGCCTGTGACTCCGAAACGTCCGCAACCCTTGAATCTGACAATCAAATGGCGGGAAAAACACCAGAGTACGAAAAGACAGACGCCACAACAGTTTCGGTTGAAAAAGAGACTGGAAAACCAGAAGATGTTTCTGTAACTGTCAGCGAGGGAACTATTGCAACATCCGAATCGGCACAGACTGAGGCTACAAGAAAGGAAGAGGCTACAAAATTAACCCCTGGAGATATGACAGAAGCAACGATAGCAACAGAGGTTTCATCGACAGAAACGGACAGTAAGGTTGTCACTGACTCCAGTGTCGAATCACCTGGAACAGAAGTACCGGTTGCTTCAGATGGCACTACTAGTGAAGAAAAGGGATCAGATACGACGGTTTCTGTTGAAGCAACGCCTAGCTCTACGGTAGGAGACGAAGTTTCCGGAAAAACCGATGAAACTCACGAAGAACCCCAAACACCTGAGACAGGAGTAAAAGAAACAGAGGTACCAGCTGAGGGCACCGAGAAAACGCCGGAAGGAACCCCAGAAACTGGAACAATTAAGTCAGAACCAGAGGTAACTAAAGCTGAAACGGTCGTATCGACATCTGAAGAGACCGCAACTAAGGAAATCGAATCCAGTTCTCCCGCAGAAGGAACATCGGCAACCGAGGTAGAAGTTCCAACGTCATCATCTATGGAACCCTCCTCGCCATCCGGAGACGACGCAACAAGCTCAGGAGCTGAAAAAGAAACAACAACTACAGACGTCAAAGTCTCCGAAGGATCGACCCCAGAAACATCAGCTACCGAAAAAGGAGAACCTACCGAAGTTACAATTGACGAATCAAGTGTAACTAAAGCAGAAACAGAAAGCGATATCACGAAAGGACCCGAGGGAATCACTGTAGAAAGCAGTAGCGAAGGACAAACGATACCCGAAACAACTGGAACCGAAAGTACCGTAACTGAGGCAAAGATAGACGTCTCTGAAGGAGCGCAGTCGCCAGAGAAGGCAACACCAGACACCACAGAAAAAGAAGCCGAAACAAAGATTCCCGAAATTACCGAAGTCACCGAAAAGCAAACGCCAGAAACTCCAGTAGTGTCCGAAATTCCGGAAGGAACCCAAACACCCGAGGTTGAAGCTCCACAGGGAACTGAAGTACCCGAAAAGGCAAGTCCAGAAATTACAGAGATGACGGACATGGAGGTTTCCGATAGAACTGAAATGCCAGAGACTGCAATTCCTGAGAAGGAAGTACCAGCAGGAACGTCAGCTCCAGAAAAGGTTTCAGAAGCAACGGAAATTCCTGTGAAAGAAGTTCCAGAAAGTACGTCGACTCCAGAGAAAGTGGCACCAGAGGGAACGGCAATTCCAGAGGCTACAAGTCCAGAGAAAGAGGCACCAGAGGGAACTGCAATTCCAGAGGTTACGAGTCCGGAGAAAGAGGCACCAGAGGGAACTGCAATTCCAGAGGCTACAAGTCCGGAGAAAGAGGCACCAGAGGGAACTGCAATTCCAGAGGCTACAAGTCCGGAAAAAGAAGCACCAGAGGCAACAGCAATTCCAGAGGCTACAAGTCCAGAGAAAGAGGTACCAGAGGGAACAGCAATTCCAGAAAAAGAGGCACCAGAAGGAACAACAATTCCAGAAAAAGAGGTTCCTGAGGTAACGACAATTCCAGAGAAAGAAGCACCAGAGGGAACTGTAATTCCAGAAGCAACTGCAACTCCTGACAAAGAAATTTCTGAAGCAACTGCAATTCCAGAGAAAGAAATTCCGGAGGGTACAGCAATTCCTGAAAAAGAACCAACGCAAACGGAAATGACAGAGGTTTCAGAAACGGCCAAACCGGTAGAGGAAACTTCAGTGAAAGAAGGACCCACGTCTCCTAGCTCTGAGGAAACTTCTGCTCCAACCGAAGGACAAACAGTGTCGACAGAAGAATCATCAGCAGAACCCTCTTCGCCATCCGGTGACGAATCGACAAGTTCGGAAGGAGAAAAGGAAACAGTGCCAACTGTGGGAGTAGAAGGTTCTACGCCAGAAGCATCCGTAACCGAAAAAGCAACCGAAGAGGCTCCTACCCAAGTTCCAATTGACGATTCCAGTGTAACTAAGGAACAAACTCCCGAAGTTGATGTTACAAAAGGACCCGAAGGAATTACAGTGGAGAGCAGTAGCGAATCGTCAATGACACCAGAAAAGGAAGTGCCAGAAGTTACCGAGACTGCAGAAAAAACGTCCGACGAAACAGAAGAACCAGGAAAAATTACCCCCGAGGTTCCCGAAAGTCCGGTGACAGAAAAATCGGAAACTGAAGTACCAAAGACGGAGATTCCTGTAACTGCTGATCATGACATTACGGAAGAAACACCTAAAGTAGATATCAAAACGCCAGAAGTGACCGAAACGGCTCAATCGGAAATTCCCGAGGGTACAGCAATTCCCGAAAAGGAACCAACGCAAACGGAAATGACAGAGGTTTCCGAAACTGCCAAACCGGTAGAGGAAACTTCTGTGAAAGAAGGACCCACGTCTCCTAGTGCTGAGGAAACTTTTGCTCCAACCGAAGGACAAGCAGTATCAACTGAAGAATCATCAGAAGCAGCAGAACCCTCTTCACCATCCGGGGACGAGTCGACAAGTTCGGAAGGAGAAAAGGAAACAGTGCCAACTGTGGGAGTAGAAGGTTCTACGCCAGAAGCATCCGTAACCGAAGAGGCTCCTACCCAAGTTCCAATTGACGATTCCAGTGCTACCAAGGGAGAAACTCCTGAAAGTGAAATTACGAAAGGACCCGAAGGAATTACAGTGGAAAGCAGTAGCGAAACGTCAATGGCACCAGAAAAAGAAGTGCCAGAAGTTACCGAGACTGCAGAAAAAACGTCCGACGAAACAGGAGAACCAGGCAAAATTACCCCCGAGGTTCCCGAAAGTCCGGTGACGGAAAAATCGGAAACTGAAGTACCAAAGACGGAGATTCCTGTAACTGCTGATCATGACATTACGGAAGAAACACCTAAAGTAGATATCAAAACGCCAGAAGTGACCGAAACGGCTCAATCGGAAATTCCCGAGGGTACAGCAATTCCCGAAAAGGAACCAACGCAAACGGAAATGACAGAGGTTTCAGAAACTGCCAAACCGGTAGAGGAAACTTCTGTGAAAGAAGGACCCACGTCTCCTAGCTCTGAGGAAACTTCTGCTCCAACCGAAGGACAAGCAGTATCAACTGAAGAATCATCAGAAGCAGCAGAACCCTCTTCACCATCCGGGGACGAGTCGACAAGTTCGGAAGGAGAAAAGGAAACAGTGCCAACTGTGGGAGTAGAAGGTTCTACGCCAGAAGCATCCGTAACCGAAGAGGCTCCTACCCAAGTTCCAATTGACGATTCCAGTGCTACCAAGGGAGAAACTCCTGAAAGTGAAATTACGAAAGGACCCGAAGGAATTACAGTGGAGAGCAGTAGCGAATCATCAATGACACCAGAAAAGGAAGTGCCAGAAGTTACAGACACCGAAACAGAGAAACAAACACCCGAGAGCACTGAAAAAGAAGCTTCACCGGAACCAACAAGCGAACCTATTTCAACTGACGAATCATCAAGTGCAGAGCCAGAAACACCTGTTGTATCAAGTGAATCACCGGAAGTTAGTCAAGAACCAACGAAAACAACCATTGAGGGAGACACGACAAAGGATGAAGAAGCACCTTCCACTGATGTTTCCCTAGGACCAAAAATATCCGAAGTCACTGAACAAACGTCCACAGAACCGAAAACGGACATTCCCTCCAGTGAAACACCAGAAAAGACTGACGAACCAAAAACTGAAATCACAAGTGCCACCGAATCGACAATTACAGAACAAAAGGAGACCCAACCCTCTAGTGAAGAAACAAGTGGAATTTCTTCAGAGACAACTGGATCCTCGCCATCGTCTCCAGACATCGAATCAACCGAACAAACCGGTCCATCAGTCTCCGAACCCCAGGATCAGGTAACAGTGAAAATCCCCCATGACGCATCCACTGAAACAATCGAAGAAGGAACAGAAGGCGATCTAGATCAACACACCGAAAGTCACGTACCACAACAACCTGACGAAAATGAATCCCAATTAACAGTGAGTCCCGATCAGGAAACCGTTGGTCCTGGCTTCTTTGGCCAATCGAGTACACTGCCCTCGTCATCAGAAAGCGGACAATATCCCGATCAAACAATGACCGACGACTACAATCCAAATTTCCCAATTGACGGCGGCACTCACATGATTCCCGACGACTATGAGACTGAGGACGATAAGGAGGTGTATGGTCCGGGAACATGCCGATACGGTGGCAAGGTCTACATGTCTGCTCAACAAATACCAAGAGACGATCCATGCGATTTTTGCTTTTGCTTTAGAAGCGACATCATTTGCTTACAACAGAGTTGTCCACCACCAATTCCTGGCTGTCATGAGGAGCCTATTTCTGGCTTCTGTTGTCCCAGGTACGAGTGTCCTGTCTCAATGGCAATGACGTTGAATTTAACGACAACAACGACGACAACAACGACAACGCTGCCGCCACATTTCCTTTCGCATCCTTATAAGGGTGCAACCAGAAGGAGTGGATGTCAAATACGCGGTCAAGCATATCGCGTTGGTGAAACCATCAAGTCATCCTCTGGACCGTGCCTTCAATGCACGTAAGTGTCACGTTTTTTATATTCAATTCACTGTCCTGTTCTTATGTTCCCGTGGGGGGACAGAATAGGTCCCCCCTGTGATCAGCTGCATGTCGTAAGAGGCGATTAAATGAGACTCGGAGTATATTCACTGCTTGCGGTTAGTTCTTGGTTCGCTAAGGCTTTCTTGCAGAGCAGTAGCATTGCGATGATGATGATGACGGACCTCGTCGGTCCGGCAGGTCTAATATTGGCCGACAAACCTAACTTGCCGAAGCAAGGGTGGTAAGACTCTTAATCGGTATTCATACCAGAGTACTAAACGGTACCATGGGTACTAATTTGAAAGATGTTAATTAAGTTAACAGAAATTTATAATCAATAAAGATTCGTAGTTAGATACACACTAGATGGAGTTGTTATTAATTATTATCGTAAAATAGCGCTCTACGTAAAAATACAGTAAAAGCACTGAGGGAGGAGTTAAAGAAATCAAAATCTGCGCAATAAGAATTAGCTTCTCGACATATTCTGTCAAAAATGGAATTTGAACCATAATTAGATCTATGTAAAGTAATTTTAAATAAGGATCTTTTTCTAAGAGATATCGAAGGAGGATAGAAATTAATTTTAGATAATATTTCTGGACAGTCTACGTAGTCATTGAGAACTCTATACAAAAATAATAAATCTGCATAAACAAAAAAGGAAGCAATCGTTGGGATCTTTAACAAGTAACGAAGATCAGAATAGTCATGGTCAAATCTATCTCGATTTATGCCTAATCGCAGAAACTTGTTTTGAATACGTTCAAGTCGCAGAATATGATATTCTTGAGGGGAAAACCAAATAATATGGTTACAAACCACAATGGATCTTACAAAAGAAATATATAATATTTTTAATGTTGACGCATTAGTAAATTGAGACGCATTTCTCATAACAAAACCGAGAGACTTTAGGGCTTTATTAGCAATTTCAGATATATGATCATCAAAAAGGAATCTCTGGCTCAGTAAGATTCCAAGGTCTCTTATTCTGGACACCCTTCTTAGTTCATGATTACCAATTTTGTAATCAAAAAGTATTGTGTTGTTTTGTTTAGAAAAACTTATAATAGAACATTTATTAACGTTTAGAAACAAGAGATTTTTAATAGACCAATCATGTAGCCTAGAGAGGTCCGATTGAAGATCAAGACAATCGTTAACAATTACTATTTTATTAAAAATTTTAAGATCATCTGCATATAAATTTAAATAAAGCTATCTAATTTAATTAGAAGTAGAAATTTCGATCTATGGAAGATAAAAGTATAGGCATATTGATTTTATGACATATTTTTCATTGATGTCAAATAATTAAAACAGATAGCGACGTTTCGATGACTTGGTATGTCATCATCATCATCATCAGGCTAAGCCTAAATAAATAAACAACACATTTACACCATAAATAAAAAACCAAACTAAGGACGACAAAAATAAATTTGTTCATAAGTTATAAACTTAATAAGAAACTATTTACCACATCGCAAAAATACGTTACATATATTAAATTCGCACAATTACTGGCACGTAGATTTTTGAAGAGCGTTTCATCAAAACTAAATTCGTTGTACAGAAAAATAGAACTCTAGTTAAATTGGAGTTTTAAAAATATTTTTTAATTCACCAAAACATTTTTTTTACGAGTCAAAATCATGATTAAAATTAATACGGTGTCGATAGACTACAAAGTTGTCATTCATTTTTTGTGAGTTAGTAATGATCGTTTCGCCTCGACAATATATGTTGCAAAACAGTTTTTAAAATTAAACTAAAACACAACATTTGTTCTATCTCAGTTCTTCGTCGAATATTTACCTAATCTATAGCGATGGATATAGAATTTTTATTTATAAGGCCAATAGAAGTGCAATGAAACTCTTTAAGAATATTTGACAACTTGAAAAAACATTTTTCATTAAAATGTTGACAAACTTTTGGGGTTTTGATTGTAAATATTAATTTTGTTACTATTTCTGTTTACATCAGAAAATTTTATTTTGTTCATAGGAATTTTTACATTTCTCAATAAACTCGAAAGGATATTTATTATTTTTCAACATAATTTTTATGCAATTCTTCACGATAATTCAATTTCTTTCACTAATAATAGCATTTTTAATGGAAATTCAATTTTTTTTAAAAAATATTTACATAAACTTTTGACCAAGAATTTAATTCTCTTCGCATTAGTGATAAAGCTTCTCGAAGAAATCCAATTATTTTTTATTGTATTTTAAAAAATTTAAACGAAAAAATTAATTATTTTCTCAAATAAAGTTTTTCACAAGAATTCAATTATTTAAAATAAACTTTTTATACTATTCATTACATTTCGAAAACTTGTATTATTTATTAAATTTATTCTGAATTCTGAAAAATTCTATTATTTTTAGAAATAACAAAATTTTACCACAGAAGTTAAAATCTTTTTTAAAGAATTTTTAAACATTTTAATAAAATTTTGTCGCAATAATTCAAATATTTTTTTTTAAATAATAAAACTTATCGCAATAATTCAATTATTTTTTTTAAAATAATAAAACTTTTCGAAAGATTTTAATTATTTTTTATAAAATAGTTAATTTTACAGAAATAACTCAAAAATTATTCCTGAAAATAATTATTCTTTTGAAAATTTAATTTCAATTTCTCGAAAAAATTAATTATTTAAAAAAATATTTGTTTAAAATTCTTAAGAAGAATTCAATTATTTAATACAAAAAATAAATGTTGCAAATAATTCAATTAGACGAAAAAAAGAGTATGTTTAGAATTTAAAAAAAGATTTTTTGATACAAATTTCTAAATAACTTATTTTATAGGATAAAAAAATGATTTTCTTTCGATTTCTTTTTAAAAATTTTGTTGTTTTAAATTTGACGAGAAGTTTTTTTTATTTCCTTTCTATTTAAACGTTTTTATTTGAATTTAATTAAAATTTTGCTTTAATATCTTTAAATTAAAAAGATTTTTCTGTAAATTTAATAAAGATTTTTGTTTTTTTTAAATTCAATTCCTTTTAACGATTTTGTTACATATTTTAAAGAATTTTCAATTATTTTTCAAGAATTCTATTCTTTTCAATAAACATTAAAGTTTCTTTAAAGAAATTTTTTATTTTTATTTATTGTATTATTCATTTTATTTTATTTATTTTATTATTTTAAAGAATTTTCAATTCTCCTTAAATAAGATTCAATTTTTTTGAAAGATTTAATCTTCTTCTCAAAGGATTGAAAGTAATTTTTAAAATATTTAATTGTTTTTAAAGATTTACTAATCTTTTTTGATAAAATCAATTCAACTTTAAGAGATTTTCAAATCCATTAAAATATTATTTAATTCATTTTAAAGAATGTTCAATTATTTTAAAAAATTCAAGTATGTCGATAAATGACAAAATTATTTCCAAAAATCAATTATTTGAAGAAATTTTCACAAAAATTGTTGCAAAATTCAATTATTTTTAAAAGTAATAAATTTTTTTTTGAAAATTTAATTATTTTTAACAGAAATAAATTTTGTTTTGGAAAATCAATTATTTAAAAAATTTTTTTTTAAATCGATCACAATAATTCAATTTTTTAACAATAATAAAATGCCTTTTAGAAATCCAGTTTTTTTTTAAATTTAATGAAACTCCACACAGACATTCAATTATTGTTAAAAATTTTAATAGAATTCTTTGTAAAATTTCATTATCTTTAAAAACTTTTAGCATTTTAATAATTTTCTGAATTTACTATTTTCATAAAATTTTCAAACAGAATTCAATTATTTAAACAATTTTTTTGTAATAATTTTTGTTATGAAGTTAATTTTTAACAGAAATAATAAAAATTTCTCAAAAATTCAATAAAGAATTCAATATTTCCTTTGAAATAAATTTTCAAAGGAAATGAATTATTTAAAAATTTTAACAAAATTCTTTTGCTAGAATTACATTTTTTTTCTAAATATTAAAATTATTTGATGAATATAATAAAATTCGTTGCAGGAATTAAATCTATTAGCAGTAGGATAAGATAAAAGTTAATATTTTTAAAAAAAAAATTAGGAAAAAGTCGAGATAAAAAAAGGAATGGAATTTTTGTCTGTTTTGTAAAGTTTCTAAAACTCTTTTTTTTCATCGTCGAGTTTAATTTTTTGATTTTTTTATTACTGTTTTATTTTGAAAACTACTTTTTGCTCCGTTTTTTAAAAATTAATTATCGATTGCGAAGTCTGCAGCTAGTTAACACAAAATTATCAAATTCAAAATGGCGGATTCAATATGGCGACGAAAAGTAAATAAATCGATTAAATTCGCTTAAAGTTCGTGAAAAAAAAATTTTATTTCTTAAAATTTTCAAAGGTTTTTCCATCTTTTTTGTTTCGTTCTCAAAAGAGACAAATTGGGAAAGTATCAATAAAATAAAGACTAATTTTAAGAAAAACAATGTTTTTAACTATAAAATAAAAATTTTTCTTCTATTTAATTGTAATTATATTTAATTGAATTTGTTTTTAATTGTAAAATAATTTTTTTAAAAAATTTATTTTTCTCTATTTACAGTTGCGGAGGTGATGGTAAAATGAAATGTGATCCCAAGGTTTGCACACCCGAACCAATGCTGAGGCAAATGATAGCCGCCGCAACAGCTCGAAAACGAAGATGAGCCAACAATTGTTAATAATGTGAACTCGCTAATTAATTCAACGTGACGAAAAACGAAAGTGTGTTGTATAAAAAGTGAAAACAAAACAAACAAAAAGAACTTTTTAATCTAGACTACTTTAATTTCGCGAAACGTAAAGACATTTAAGAAGAAAAAAAAAAAAAAAAAAAAAAGTGCGTGATCAGCGAAAATGAACAAAAGTGGCCAAAACATTTATATATTAATTATATTATGTTATATATATAAATGAAAACTAAATGAGAGTAAGGCGCGTTCCAAGTGCCAAAATGGAAGTGTCTCAAGGACAGTAATAATTTTTTTTTCGTGCTGTTTTTTTTTATAGAAGACAATCGATCTCGACGAAATAATAAGAATTTTTTTTTATTTTTTTTTTTTATTAAAAAAGCGAGGATGAAAACAGCGAAAACACGAGACTTATGACTGTGCCTTTGTTGTTGCCAAAATAGAATTTAATCTGACAGCAGCAATCCTGCCATATCAAGTGTCAAGAGAAGCAAAAAAAAAAAAAAACGTCCTCGGCAAAATTTTTATTACAAAATTTTCCCGAAAATAACGTAGTTAGGTAATGAAAAAAAAAATGTATCGAAATGTAACGCACTGCACCATAATTTTTAACAATATTTTGAGAAAAATTCTCAATTCCTCAAAAATTGTTAAAATTTATGGTTTAGTAAAGAGCCTCTATATTTAGTCTGACACACAACGAGGGCACAAATCCTCGCTCAACTATATAACAATTTAAAAAATCGCAAATTAATCTTTTTTCTAACTCTTTATATTCAAAATATAGAGAGTTAATAAAATAGGACCTTCAGAGCGTTTTTTTGAAGAAAAAAAAAAAAAAAAAAAAAAAATACCAAACAACGAGAGTTTTGGTAGAATTTTTCAACAAACAAAAAAATTTGTATAAATAAGAAATGCAAATGGTAACAAACAAACAAAAAAAGCTCTGATAAACTTTTTACTCGTATATTTATAGGAATTTTTTTTTTTCTAGGATAAATAAGACTATTTACGCGCAATTAGAATTTTTCATTGTGGAAAATGACACTAGATATTTGACCACACGTGCCACCTTTATAGATCCAAACTCCGGTGTTATTTATATTATTATATTTATGTATCGATCGGTGTTGACTCGAAAATAATAATAAACAAAAAGAGAGAAAGAGTGAGAGTGAGAGAGAGAGAGAAAAAGAGAGAAAAAAATGGAAAAGAGAGAATTCTTTTTAAGAATTTTAAGCGCAACTCAAAGCTCAAATAGCGGCTCGCAAGGAGAACCGGAAATGAATTCGCTTCTCCGGCAAGCTGGCAATCAATTATATATTATATATATATATATACATATATATAAATATATAAATATATGACGTATATACTCTCTTAATTTAAATTAGTAAAAAAATTTTTTACTGATTTTGATTAGTGACTGACTTTATGCTCTAAAAAAAAAGGAAAATTTAATATTAAATCAGTGAAAATTACTATTATTCAGTAAAATTTACAAATTCGAAAGTAAAAAGTCAATTTTGAAATCAAAAAGTAAAAAATACTACTTAATCAGTGAAAATTACTATTTTCAGTTAAATTTACTAATTCGAAAGTAAAAACGTCAATTTTACTAATCGTAAAAATTACTATTATTCAGTAAAATTTACTAATTCGAAAGTAAGAAGTCAATTTTGAAATTAAAAAGTAAAAATAACTATTTAATCAGTAAAATTTACAAATTCGAAAGTAAAAAGTCAATTTTGTAATAAAAAAAGTAAAAATTACTATTTAATCAGTAAAATTTATAAATTCGAAAGTAAAATGTCAATTTTGAAAACAAAAGGTAAAAGATACTATTTAATCAGTAAAATTAACTTTATGCTCTAAAAAAAGTAAATTTTAATATTAAATCAGTGAAAATTACTATTTTTCATTCAAATTTATTAATTCGAAAGTAAAAAGTCAATTTTACTAATAGTAAAAATTACTATTATTCAGTAAAATTTACTAATTCGAAAGTAAGAAGTCAATTTTGAAATTAAAAAGTAAAAATTACTATTCAATCACTAAAATTTACAAATTCGAAAGTAAAAAGTCAATTTTGTAATAAAAAAGGTAAAAATTACTATTTAATCAGTAAAAATAACTTTATGCTCTAAAAAAAGTAAATTTTGAAATTAAAAAGTAAAAATTACTATTCAATCAGTAAAATTTACTAATTCGAAAGTAAAAAGTCAATTTTGTAATAAAAAAGTAAAAAGTACTATTTAATCAGTAAAATTAACTTTATGCTCTAATCAAAGTAAATTTTACTAATAAGTTAGTGGAAATTATCAGCTTTTTTAAAATTTACTAATTCAAAGTAAAAACTAAATTTTAAATTCCAAAAGTAAAAATTACTATTTAATCAGTAAAAATAACTATTTAGTTGTAAAAACGACTATTTAAACATTAAAAATGACTATTTATTGGTAAAAATTGCCATTTTTAGTAAAAACTACTCATTTTATTAATTATTTTAGAAAACTATTATTCATTAGTAAAATTTACTATTTCAAAACCAAAAACTCAATTTTAAATTCAAAAAGTAAATATTACTAATAAATTTAGTATCAAATACTATATTCTTTTTAAATCTACTAATTAGACAGTAAAAAGTCAATTTTAAATTCAAATAGTAAAAATTACCATATTTAATCAGTAAACATAACTATTCAATAGTAAAAAAATGACTATTTAATTAGAAAAAATGACTATTCTATACTGAAAATTACTATTTATTAGTGAAAATTAGTATTTATTGGAAAAAATTACTACTTCAATAGCAAATAATTTATTTTAAAATAAAAAGTAAATTTTTCTATTTAATCAGTAAAAATGACAATTTAATACTAAGGAAAACATTACTATTTAATTTAATAAAAATTACAGTTTATGTGTGAAATGTAATAATTCAATAAAAAAAGTCTAGATGTTAAATTCAAAAAGTGAATTTTCCTATTTATTAGTAAAAATTTATATTTTTTAGTGAAATTTACTAATTTAATAAAAAAAAATGTTTTTTAAATTAAAAAGGAAATTTTACTATTTATTAGTAAAAATTACTGTTTATTAGTCAAAATTACTGGTTTTCAAATAAAATGCACTAATTTGAATGCAAACAGTTTAGTTTACATCCAAAGAGTAATTTAAAATTGACATGCTATAGAATCAGTAAATATTACTGATAAGTAAATTTTATTACTAAATCAGTAAAAATTATAATTTATCAGTAAAATTTACTAATTTTAGAGCAAGCAGTTAATTTTGCATTCAAAAAATAAAATTTTACGAATAATTTAAGTAAAAATTGCAATTTATTAGTCAAATTGAATAATAGTATAGTAATAATTACCATTTATTAGTAAAATTTACTAATTTGATAGGAAAATATTTGTTTTAAATACAAAATGTAAATTTTCTATTTATTCAGTAAAAGTTACTACTTATCTGTAAGATTTGCTAATTCGATTGAAAAAACGCCAATTTTAAATTAAACAAGTAAATTTTACTATTAAATCAGTATAAATTACTATTTTTACTAAAAATTACTATTTTTTACTAAAAATTACTATTTTTTACTAAAAATTACTATTTTTTACTAAAAATTACTATTTTTTTACTAAAAATTGACTAATTCTATAGGAAGAAGTAAATTATAAATTTGAAAAGTAATTTTTACTATTGAATCAGTAAAAATTAATTCTTATTAGTGAAATTTACTAATTCGATAGCAAAAAAGTCAATTTTTAATTCAAAAAGTAAATTTTAATATAAAACCAGTAAAAAATACTATTTTTCAGTAAAATTTACTAATTCGACAGCAAAAAGTGAATTTTAAATTTAAATATTAAATTTTAATATAAATTCAGTAAAAACTACTATTTTCCAGTAAAATTTACTAACTCGACAGAAAAAAATGAATTTTTGAATTTAAAAAGTAAATTTTTAATGTTAAATCAGTAAAAATTACTATTTTTCAGTAAAATTTACGAATGCGACAGTAAAAAAGTGAATTTTGAATTCAAAAAGTAAATTTTAATATTAAATCAGTAAAAAGTACTATTTTTCAGCGAAATTTACTAATTGGACAGCAATACGTCAATTTTACTAATAAATTAGTAAACATTACTAGTAAATTAGTAATAATGCTAGTAAATTAGTTCAAATTACTAATTATTAGTAAAAATTACTATTTTTTTTGGTAAAATTTACCAATTCGAAAGCATAAAGTCAGTGACTATTTTTCTAATTGTAGCAACCATTTGTTTACTAATTTAAATTTTGAGAGTAGATTTATAAAAATATGTATGTATATATATAGATTTATACACTTCTTTATAAATATATATATATTGTACTCCCTTAATTTTATACTTAAGCGATGACAATTTCCTATATGCCTTTTGCAATAAGAAACCTCAGTAAGAAAGAAAATAAATTTTTCGAACAAAAATTTTTTTAGTCTAAAAATAATGCGTTTTTTCTAACTATTTTTTCGAAAATAAATATTTTTAATACACTAATCTCCAGAATTGAATAATAATGATCATGATGATGATAATGATGAAAATAATAATTATTTTCTACTAGTCTTTTAAAATTAAATTTTAATACAAGAAATAAATGCGATGCCAACAATTCAATTAGACGAGAATAAAGTAATTATGATTAGAATTTAAAATAAAAGAATTTTTAATACAAAAGTTTTAAATAATTTATTAAAAAGTAAGAAAAGCATTTTCTGTGAATTTATTTTTGTTTTGAAATTTAAAAAGAAGTTTGAGTTCAACTTTTATTTATTTAAACATTTAAAAATTTTATTAATTACAAAAAGTTTTCTTTTTAGTGGGAAAGAATTTTAATTTTTAAACAATTCATTTCTCTTTTAAGATTTTTGAATTCTTTTTGAAGAATTTAATTTTTTTTGGAGAATTTTTTATTGTTCTTAATGAGTTTTTCAATTTCTTTTTATAAAAAAAAAATATTCCATTCGTTTTGCAGATTATTCAATTCTTTTTAATGATTTTTCAATTCATTTTAAAGAATATTCAATTTTTTAAAATGATTTTTCAATTAGTTTTAAAGATTTTTCAATTAGTTTAAAAGATTTTTCAATTAATGTTAAAGAATTCAATTTTTTATAATTAATGTCAATTATTTTTAAAGAATATTCCATTCGTTTTTAAAAATGAAAATTTTTTATAAAAATCTTTCAATCAATATTTTAGAATTCAATTCTTTTTAAAGATTTTGTTAATTATTTTAAAGAATTTTCAAATAATTTTTCATGATTTCAATTCTTTTCAATGATAATTTAATTTTTTTTAAAGAATCTTGAAATTTTTTCGCAAAGAATTGAAAATTCTTTTTTAAGTATTCAATTCTCTTTCAAATGTTTTCAATTCTTTTCGAAGAAATCAATTTCTTCTTGAAAAATATTCAATTCTCTTTAAAGAGTTTTCAATTTTTTTCTAAGAATAGTTAAATTCTTTCAAAGAATTTTCAGTTTTTTTTTTTTTTTTTAATTTAATTAATTCTTTTCGAAGAATTCAATTCTTCTTGAAAAATATTCAAGTCTCATTAAAGAGTTTTCAATTTTTTCCTTAGAATAGTTAAATTCCTTCAAAGAATTTTCAGTTCTTTTTGAAAAATTTAATTTTTTTCGAAGAATTCAATTCTTTTTGAAAAATATTCAATTATCTTTAAACAGTTTTCAATTCTTTTCGAAAAATTCAATTCATTTCTAGGATTAGTCAGTTTGCTTTAATTGTTTTCAATTCTTTTCAAATAGTTTTCAATTCTTTTCAAATAATTTTCAATTCTTATTAAATAATTTTCAATTCATTATAACGAATTCAATTCTTTTTACATAATTTTCAATTCATTGTAAGGAATTCAATTCTGTTTACATAATTTTCAATTCATTCTAACGAATTCAATTCTTTTTACATAATTTTCAATTCATTATAACGAATTCAATTCTTTTTACATAATTTTCAATTCATTGTAAGAAATTCAATTTTGTTTACATAATTTCCAATTCATTCTAATGAATTCAATTATTTTTACATAATTTTCAATTCATTCTAACGAATTCAATTCTTTTTACATAATTTTCAATTCATTGTAACGAATTCAATTCTTTTTACATAATTTTCAATTCTTGTTCAAAAATTCAATTCTTCTTGCGAACAACATTTTGTTTTCTTTTTAAAAAAATTCAATTCTCTTTAAAAAAAAAAAAAAAAAAATATTCAATTAATGAAAAAATTGTCAATTCTTTTTCAAAACGAAAAAAAAGAAGTGAACGCATAGACTTTTGAAAATAATAATTATAAAACGATACTACGCATACTTTTTTCTTCTTACATTATTAATATTTATGTCTTTTGAAATTTAGAGAGACACACGAAGACAAAAAGTATTGTATTCCCGTCTTCCTGAGAAAAGCCACGATACATATATATTTTCAAAGTTTCCTTTTCTTATAAAAAAAGAAACATGTAACTAACTTACGTATGTCAGAGGAAAGAAAACTTAATGGGAAACGATTAATTTACTCTTTTTTTCGAACGAATCCTTTTTTTTTTTGCTCTTCCCTTGAGAAAGAAAAAAGGGAAAAAAGAAGAAATTGAGAAAAAAAGATGAAAAAGTGAAAAAGAGAAAATAAGAAAATAAGAAAATAGGGAAAAAAGAAAGAAACAAGAAAACAACATAAAAAAGCAAAAAAAGTAAAAAATAATTAAAAAAATAAAACGTGAAAAAGAGTAAACTAATCGACTCCTTAGAATTAAATTATAAGCTGGTGTTGAATGTTAAAAAAAAAATTCAAAAAGTAGAGAATGCCAAAACTCGTGTATACGTTCTTTAATTCTAGATTATACGTTAGTCCTATTAGATTCGTCCTATTTAATTGTCATCTCTGCTTTTTGAATCAACAACAAACCGCCTTTTTATGTAAAAAAATAAAAAAAAATAAAAAAAAATTCCGCCCGACAATAATTCAATTTATTATTATTATTATTATTATTATTATATATATATATATATAAATTTATATATATCTATAAATATTAAAAAAAAACACAGGACAACTATTTGTAATAATAAATAATTGCAACTTGTTGCTTTACACTGTAATATTGTCCACATTTCTTTTTCTTTCTCTTTTCTCTTCTTTTAAAGTCTTTTCTTCAAAGGAAAAAAAAGGGCACTAGAATTTTTTTTCCCCCCCAAATTTTCGAAATAAAATAATTTTTATTTTACCAAAAGTTCAATAAAGAAAAAATAATCGAAAAGTTATTAATTTTTTATTTCACCTTTTAACCATTTAAAAAAAATTATTTTACTTTTACAAGTTTCTTCTGAAAAATGGTGCAAAATATAAATTTTTATTTCACTGTTTACAATTTTTTTTTATTAGGAAATAAATTTTTAAATATTTTATATTCAAAAATTCTGAAAAAAATTCATTTTTTCAATTTTTAATAATAATTTTAATTAAAAATACAAAAAAAAACTTATTTTTTAAACTTTATTTCGTTTCTTTTTTCGATTAGAAATTTGTATATTTTTGTACTTAGAAATTTCCATTATTTTTAAATTACTTATAAACTTTTTTTTGTTTATTTATTTAAATCATTTTTATGAAATAAAGTTATAAACTCCATATAAAATTAATTAAATTAATTAATATAAACATTTAAACTTTTGTTTGTAAAAAAAAATTTTAACATTCACTTTTCAATTTTGTCAGAAATTTTTAATTTTGTAGAAAAAAATTTATTTACTTTTTGTTTCGATTTAAATAAAAATATTTGCAAATAATTGAATTCCTGTGAAAAATTCTAATATATTTTTCTGGAAATAAAACATTTGAATAAAACATTTTATTTTTTTTTATAAAAAAAACATTTTTTAAAATAATTAATTTTTTCGGGAATTGAAATAAATTTTTTCAGAATAATTACATTTTTCCAGGAATTACTGTAAATTTTTATTCAAAATAATTGAAATCTTGCGATGAATTTTATTATTTTTGAAAATAATTAATTAGTTGCTGGGAATTTTATAAAAAAAAATTTTTTTTAAATAATTTAATTCCTAAAAATCAATTATTTACGAAAATGATTAAATTCTTGTGAATTATTTTATTACAGTTTTTTGGAGTAATTGAATTTTCAAAGAAGAAATTTGTTATTTTTAAAAATAATTGAATTCTTTTGATAAATATTGTTATTTATAAAAATAATTGAAATTTGCAAAGAATTTTATTAAAGTAACTCAAAATAATTTAATTTTCGATAATAATTTTGTTATTTATGGAAATAATTTAATTCTTCGGAAATTTTTATTATAATCTAAATGAATAATTGAATTACTTAGAAAAAAATTTAATAAAATTGAATTAAAAATAATTGACTTCTTTTAAACAATCGCAATAAAATATTTAAAAATAATTGAAAAGTTCCTTAGTATTTTATTATTTATCGAAAATAATTGAAATGTTTCTTAGAATTTTATTATTTATCGAAAATAATTGAAAAGTTCTTACGAATTTATTATTTATCGAAATTAATTGAAAAGTTCCTTAGAATTTTATTATTTATCGAAAATAATTGAAAACTTCCTTATAATTTTATTATTTATCGGAAATAATTGAAAGGTTCCATAGAATTTTATTATTTATCGAAAATAATTGAAAAGTTCCTTAGAATTTTATTAAAATTTACAAAAAATAATAATTGAATTCATTAGAAGAATTTTACTAATTATTTATACGAGAATAATTGAATTCTTTCGAAGAATTATTATTTTTATGTAAATAATTGAATTCTCGGGAAAATGTTTATTAAAATCTAAATAAATAATTGAAATCTTGCAATGAATTTTATTATATATTGAAAATAATTGAAAAGTTCCTTAGAATTTTATTAAAATTTACAAAAATAATAATTGAATTCCTTAGAAGAATTTTATTATTCATTTATACGAAAATAATTGAATTATTGCGAAAAAAATCATTAAAATGTTTAAATTTTATTCGAATAATTTAAAATAATTGAATTTTCAAGTAGAAATTTATTACTTTTGAAAATAATTTAATTCTTGCGATGAACGTGGTTAGTTTTTTCAACAATTAAATTTTCCTAAGAATTTTATTAAAATAATTTAAAATAATTAAATTTTAAGGTATAATTTCGTTATTTATCATCAATATTTGAATTCTTTCGTAGAATTATTATTTTTATGTAAATAATTGAATTTTCGGAAAAATTTTTATTAAAATGTAAAAGAATAATTGAATTACTTAAAAAAAATTTAATTGAACCTGAATTAAAAAATAATTGACTTCTTTTAAACAATTGCATGAAAATATTTGAAAATAATTGAAATCCTGCGATGATTTTAATTATTTATCGAAAATAATTGAAAAGTTCCTTAGAATTTTATTAAAATTTACAAAAATAATAATTGAATTCATTAGAAGAATTTTACTATTTATTTATACGAGAATAATTGAATTCTTTCGAAGAATTATTATTTTTATGTAAATAATTGAATTCTCGGGAAAAAATTTTTATTAAAATCTAAATGAATAATTGAATTACTTCAAAAAAAAATTTAATTATATTCAAAATATTATATTATACTATATTCAAAAGAATTGAATTCCTGTGACAATTTCGAACATTTATGTAAATAAATTCAATTCTTCGAAAGAATTTTAAAAACAAATTTTCTATTTTAATAATTTATTTTTTTAAAGAATTGAAATTCATTTTTTTTTAGAATAATTGCATTTTTTTGATCAATTTCTGTAAAGTTGTAACAAAAATAATTGAATTTTATTATTTATCAAAAAATAATTGAATTATTGGGAACAATTTTATTAAGTATCAAATAAAAATTTAATTTCCCTGAAGGATTTTTATTATTTTTAAAAAATTTTAATTTTTACTTATTTATATTGAATTTCCATTCAAAGTATTAATTTACTAGTGAAAAAAAATTGAATTATTTTGAAGATTTTGTTAAAAATAATTGAAATTTTTTTTGAAAAAAGGTTCTTTTTAAATTGATTCGAATTCCTGTGGGAATTTTATTTTTTTCTGAAAATAATTCGAATTACAAATGACTATATTGTCAATATTTTCTTATTCAAATCGAATTCTTTTGTCAAATTTTATGAAAATACTTGATTATTGAAAATTATTGAGTATCGAATATTTTTTTCTAAATTTAATATTTAAAATGGAAAACATTTTTTTTATATTTTCTCATGAGAGAGAGTTTTCTATACTTGGCGAATATTCAGGATTAATTTCTGAATAAAAAAGGGGGGTTTTTTTAAAAAAAGATTCAGTTCTTAATATTTTTTTTTATCAATTTACCAATTTGCAGGCAATGAAAATTTTTCGCTTTGCCTCTAATTCCAAAATGGAAGATTTAAGCAAACGTAAACATATATACAAAACGGTAATTAAATTTATTTTATTATTCTTCTTTTACAAATTTTATTATTTCTATTCTATTCGGATGATGTAAAAGTAAGAAGTTTTTTTTAATTAGTGATATTAATATTTTTTTTTAATTCAACGATAACAATTTATTCAGTTTTTTGTTTTGATTAAAAAAAAATATTTTACTTTTCACCTAGTGCTGAGAGAGTGGATTTCTATTAATAAAGTTTGTTAATAAAAATTGTTAAACAAACAGATGTTTATTAAAACTTAACACCTGCTTCTCCTTTTGGACCATAAGGTCCTGGATGACCGGAAAATCCTTCTTCACCTTTTTGACCTTTACGTCCTGAAAAACCTGCTGATCCCCTTTCTCCTTTTTGACCACGCATTCCTGGAGGACCATTACGTCCTAGTGATCCTTTTTTTCCCATACGACCAGCATCTCCTCTTTCTCCTTTTCTTCCATGATCACCATCAAGTCCAGGATGTCCTTCTGGTCCTTCAAAACCAGGAAGTCCACGCTCTCCTTTCACAAAAATTATAGATTTGCAGTCGCATGATTCCAATTCATGTTTCTTTTCTGTAAATTAATTTTTTTTTTTTTTTAATCAGCATTTCTCAAATCCTTCGAATTTGACAAATTGAATTGTAGAATTTAGAATTCATAAGAAAATTCTCAAATTTTTTGTGTCTTTTTTGTTTGCCTCGTAAACTATAAAAAAAATAGCTAATTCTTCCAAATGTTTAATAATTCAAATTCTTCCTGAAATCAATAAATTATTTTCTTATGTATTTAAATACCTAATTGAATAATTTGGAAAAGGTTTAAAATTTATTTCTTTTTTATTTTTAACAAAAATATTTAACAAATTACAAACAAAATTTAAATTATTTAAAAAAAAATAATAAAATTCTTCAGGGGAATTCACATATTTTTAAAAAATAATAAAATTCTCCACAAGAATTCAATTATTTCAAAAAAATTATCAAAATTCTTAGCGGAATTTCATTATTTAAAAACTTTTCATAAAATTCTTCAGAATAATTAAATTATTTACCAAAAGTAATTGGATTTTGTACAGGAATTAAATCATTTTCAGAAAAAAAATTCTTGTATAACATTTTTCACAATAATTCAATTATTTTCATAAATAATAAAATTTTTTACAGGAATTTAATAATTATTGAAAAATTAATAATCTTAAAAAATTTTAACAAAATTCTTTGCAAAATTTCAATTACTTTCAAAATTTTTCTGATATTCAATTATTTTCAATATTTACCATTTGAATTTAATTATTTTCGTAAAAAATTTTTTTTTACAGAAATGCAATTATTTAAACTACAATTTTCAATAATTTCTTTCCGAAATTAATCAATTATTCAATAGAATTTTACTAAAATTCTTCGTAGAATTTCTATTATTTTTCAAAATTTGTAATAAAATTCTATATGAAAACAGAATTATTTTTTAGTTGACAGTTTCTTTTTAATAAAATTATTTCCAAAATGTTATTCAAATTAAAAATTTTTCAATTTTATCCGCATTTATAGGAACAATTTTTTTGTAATTTTCTTGAATATTTTTTGACTCAAATTATATTCAAAACTATAATTATTTCTCAAATTATTTAAATATAATTCAAATACTTTCTTAAATAAAAAATTTTTCGATGAAGTGTAAATTTTAACTGATTTTTTCAATACAAATTTTCTAAAATTTCCTCTAATAAATTTAATTGTTTTTAAAAATTCTAATAATATTAATAATATTTAATAGTATTTTTTTAATAAGAAATAAATTACTTTGAATACAATTTAAACTAATTTCCTGTAGAAAGAATTTTAATTTTCTTCGCAAAAATGAATTAAATTATTTGCAGAAATTTGATTTCTTAAAAAAAAACAATAAAATTCTTCTCAAAAAATCAATTATTTAAAAAGAAAATAATATAATCTTCACGAGACTTTAATTATTTTCAAAATTTATAAAAATCCTTCGCTGAAATTAAATTATTTTTTTTTAAATTAATAACATTAACATTAATAACAATAAATTTTTTCGTAACAATTACATTATTTATTGAAAACTTCCTATGCAATTTTTTCCAGAAATTTAATTATTTGTAATATTTAAAAGAAAATTTTTGCAGAATTTAAATTATTTAAAAAAAACAATTAAATTCTTCAGAGGAATTTACATATTTTTAAAAAATAATAAAAATTCTCCACAGGAATTCAATTATTTGAAAGAAATTATCAAAATTCTTAGCCGGAATTTCATTATTTAAAATTTTTTCATAAAATTCTTCAGAGTAATTAAATTATTTAACAAAAGTAATTGAATTCATGAATTGAATTATCTTCAAAAAATAAATTCATCTATAACATGTTTCGCAAAAATTTCATTATTTTCATAAATAAAATTCCTCGCAGGTATTTACTAATTAGTGAAAAAATAATAATTTTTGGAAATTTTAATAAAATTTTTAGCAACTATTCAATTATTTTTATAAATATTAAAACTCTTACATACAATTTTTCGCAGTAATTCAATTATTTTCATAAATAAATAACAAAGTTTTTCTCAGGAATTTAATAATTATTGATAAAATTCTGTCCAGAATTTCAATTATATTTATAAATAATAAAATTCCATCCAGAATTTCAATTATTTTTATAAACAATAAAATTCCTTCCAGAATTTCAATTATTTTTATAAATAATCAAATTTCTTCCAGAATTTCAATTATTTTTATAAATAATAACATTCTTTTTAGAATTTCAATTATTGTTATAAATAATAAAATTCCATCCAGAATTTCAATTATTTTTATAAATAATAAAATTCCATCCAGAATTTCAATTATTTTTATAAATAATAAAATTCCTTCCAGAATTTCAATTATTTTTATAAATAATAAAATTATTTCCAGAATTTCAATTTTTTTTATAAATAATAAAAATTCCGTACAGATTAAAAATTTTTTTTCTGATAAATTTTTTATCGAATTCTTCGAAAAATGTAATTATTCCTAAAAAATTTTATTTAAAATCGTTCTAAGAATTCAATTATTTATTTAAAAATTTATTCACATAATAATTGAATTTTAAATAACATTCAATTATCCAATAAATTATTTAACGCTTGCATTTAAATATTAGATAATAATCGAATTCTTCAGAAGTTACCAATAATTGCATTTTTTAGAAATAATTCAATATTGTAAAGATTTCAAATTAAAATATTTAATGAAAATTTGAATTTTTCATACATTTTATGGGCAATAATTTTTTTATTCAAAAAGCTTAATCGGAATTTTTTGAAAAGTATTTCAATGTCTTTATATATAGTCTAATTTGTATTTAATTTAATAATTTTTAAATAATTGAAATTTTACGTAAAATTGAATTTTTTGAACAAATGGATTTTTGAAAAATTCTCAAGAAAGAAGTTTTTAGAAAATTATTAAAAAAATAGTTTATTTAGAGAAGGAATTTTAGTCGAAAATTCTAGGAAATAGTAATTGAATTGAAAATGAGGAAAATAATTTTTAATAACTTCCTTAAAAATTTTTTTTAATTATTTAAATAATATTCTTAATATAAAATAAGAATAATAAATAATAATAAGAATAATACTTTTATAAGCTGTTTAATTGTGAAAAAGATATGAATTTAAATCTTTTGAGGAATTTTGATTTTTGTGGAAAAATAATAATAAATTAATTACCATTCCAAATATCTGCACAAACTTCTTCAATTCTTTCTTCATCATCAACTGCCATTGTCAATTGTATCGCGACAAAGGCGAGAATCACGAATAAGAAATATTTTCCATTCCTACAAATAAAAGTAAATATTTAATATATTATTAATTTTGGAAATAATTATTTAAATTTAATTTAATTAATTTTTTTAATTAATTTAATTCAATTTAATTTAATTAATTTTTTAATTAATTTAATTGAATTTAATTAAATTACTTTTTTAAATAATTGAATTAAATTTAATTTAATTATAGAAATAAGAGGCTTTTTTAAAATTAAATTATCAAATTAATTTAAAAAAATCTTTACTTCAATTATCGAAATTTTCAATAATTGAAAAACTTACCTCAATTCCATCATAATGTTGTGTGACTCTTCTGGTTTTTGTAATTTTTAGAAATTGTTAAAAAAAAACTACTTTTATCTAAAGGTGCTTTTATACCCCCACCGGAATTTTATTTAAGCAAATAGAAAAAAAAAAATTTCCAAAAAACCTTGACGACTCTTATTTTAATTTCCGCTAGAAATTCAATAAATTTCATTACTTTCGTCTATTATTGAATTATTATCACACGTAAACTTTAAAATGTCAATAAAATGTTTATCAAAAGCAATCAAAAATTATTGCATCAGACAAAAAGGCAAGTGTTCAGTGCGTCACAAAATTTGTTGAACCTTCGCCCCCCTCGCCCTAAAGTTACGTCTCAATATGTTAATTTGATCTCTTAAAAATTTTTTACTAGAAAATAAATTTATAGATAAAAACCAATCAAATTTAACGATATATCCGGCAATGAAAATTCAAAGAAAACTCTAGTTTAGTATAAAAGCACCATCAGACATAAGTATTTTTTTTAATTAACAATTTCTGTGTGCCAAAAAAAAATCTAGAAGACTCACAACACAATGGACTCAAAGTAATTTTTTCAAATTAAAAATTCCATTAGAATTAAACTTTTTAACTCAATATTTCAACTTTTTAAAAAAAAAATAACTATTTCTTCAAACATGAGAAAAAAAAAATTAAAATCCATTTTTTTTATTTCGTTAAAATTAATCAAAAAAAAAATTAAAATTTTAGGATTAGTACAAAAATTGAATCTTGTTTTTCCCTTAATTTATCAGAGAAAATTTCCCCTTTTTTCCTAAATCTAAAGAATATTCTGTGATTCAATTTTTAAAAAAAGAATTAAAAAAAAGTTTGATTCTCAAAAAAAAATGTTCTATTACATTTACTTACGAATTTTCGCTTTTAAATTATTATTCTCAAGAATTTTCAACTAAAATTCTTTCTCTAAATCAACTATTTTTTTTAAACATTTTTTTTAAAGTTCTTAGGAATTGTAATTAATTTATTATTATCTTTCCACAGAAATTTAAATTCTTCAAAAGATTTAAATTTAAATCTTTTTCACAATTAAACAGATTATAAAAGTATTATTATTATTATTATTATTATTATTATTTTATATTAAGAATATTATTTAAATAATTAAAAAAAAATGTTAAGGAAGTTATTAAAAATTATTTTCCTCATTTTCAATTCAATTACTATTTTCTAGAATTTTCGACTAAAATTCCTTCTCTTAATAAACTATTTTTTTAATAATTTTCTAAAAACTTATTTCTTGAGAATTTTTCAAAAATCCATTTGTTCAAAAAATTCAATTTTACGTAAAATTTCAATTATTTAAAAATTATTAAATTAAATACAAATTAGACTATATATAAAGACATTGAAATAATTTTCAAAAAATTTCGATTAAGCTTTTTGAAAAAAAAAATTATTGCCCATAAAATGTATGAAAAATTCAAATTTTCATTAAATATTTTAATTTGAAATCTTTACAATATTGAATTATTTCTAAAAAATGCAATTATTGGTAACTGCTTAAGAATTCGATTATAATTGAATGTTATTTAAAATTCAATTATTATGTGAATAAATTTTTAATAAATAATTGAGTTTTTAGAACGAATTTAAATAAATTTTTTAGGAATAATGACATTTTTTGAAGAATTCGATAAAAAATTTATCAGAAAAAAAAATTTTTAATCTGTACGGAATTTTTATTATTTATAAAAAAATTGAAATTCTAGAAATAATGTTATTATTTATAAAAATAATTGAAATTCTGGAAGAAATTTGATTATTTGTAAAAATAATTGAAATTCTGGAAGGAATTTTATTGTTTATAAAAATAATTGAAATTCTGGAAAGAATTTTATTATTTATAAATATAATTGAAATTCTGGACAGAATTTTATCAATAATTATTAAATTCCTGAGAAAAACTTTGTTATTTATTTATGAAAATAATTGAATTACTGCGAAAAATTGTATGCAAGAATTTTAATATTTATAAAAATAATTGAATAGTTGCTAAAAATTTTATTAAAATTTTCAAAAATTATAAATGTTTCATTAATTAGTAAATACCTGCGAAGAATTTTATTTATGAAAATAATTAAATTTTTGAGAAACATGTTATAGATAAATTTATGTTTTGAAGATAATTCAATTCATGTAAAGAATTCAATTACTTTTGGTAAATAATTTAATTACTCTGAAGAATTTTATGAAAAAATTTTAAATAATGAAATTCCGGCTAAGAATTTTGATAATTTCTTTCAAATAATTGAATTCGTGTGGAGAATTTTTCTTATTTTTTAAAAATATGAAAATTCCTCTGAAAAATTTAATTGTTTTTTTTAAATAATTTAAATTCTGCAAAAAATTTTTTAAAATATTACAAATAATTAAATTTCTGGAAAAAATTGCATTGGAAGTTTTCAATAAATAATGTAATTGTTACGAAAAAATTTATTGTTATTAATGTTAATGTTATTAATTTAAAAAAAAATAATTTAATTTCAGCGAAGGATTTTTATAAATTTTGAAAATAATTAAAGTCTCGTGAAGATTATATTATTTTCTTTTTAAATAATTGATTTTTTGAGCAGAATTTGATTGTTTTTTTTTAAGAAATCAAATTTCTGCAAATAATTTAATTCATTTTTGCGAAGAAAATTAAAATTCTTTCTACAGGAAATTAGTTTAAATTGTATTCAAAGTAATTTATTTCTTATTAAAAAAATACTATTAAATATTATTAATATTATTAGAATTTTTAAAAACAATTAAATTTATTAGAGGAAATTTTAGAAAATTTGTATTGAAAAAATCAGTTAAAATTTACACTTCATCGAAAAACTTTTTTATTTAAGAAAGTATTTGAATTATATTTAAATAATTTGAGAAATAATTATAGTTTTGAATATAATTTGAGTCAAAAAATATTCAAGAAAATTACAAAAAAATTGTTCCTATAAATGCGGATAAAATTCAAAAATTTTAAATTTGAATAATATTTTGGAAATAATTTTTTTAAAAAGAAACTTTCAATTAAAAAATAATTATTTTTTCATATAGAATTTTATTACAAATTTTGAAAAATAATAGAAATTCTACGAAGAATTTTAGTAAAATTCTATTGAATAATTGATTAATTTCGGAAAGAAATTAATGAAAATTGTACTTTTAATAATTGCATTTCTGTAAAAAAAAATTTTTTACGAAAATAATTGAATTCAAATGGTAAATATTGAAAATAATTAAATATCAGAAAAATGTTGAAAATAATTGAAATTTTGCAAACGAATTTTGTAAAAATTTTTTACGATTATTAATTTTTCAATAATTATTAAATTCCTCTAAAAAATTTTATTATTTATGAAAATAATTGAATTATTGTGAAAAATGTTATACAAGAATTTTTTTTTGAAAATGATTTAATTCCTGCACAAAATCCAATTACTTTTGATAAATAATTTAATTACTCTGAAGAATTTTATGAAAAGTTTTTAAATAATGAAATTCCTGCTAAGAATTTTGATAATTTTTTTGAAATAATTGAATTCTTGTGGAGAATTTTATTATTTTTTTAAAATATGTGAATTCCCCTGAAGAATTTTATTGTTTTTTTTAAATAATTTAAATTTTGTTTGTAATTTGTTAAATATTTTTAAAAATAATTAAATTCCTGGAAAGAATTGCATTGAAAGTTTTAAGTAGGTACATAATTTAATTATTATTTATTAATTATTATTTATTATTTTTAAATAATGGATTTTTTACCAATAATTTTTTTGTTGTTGAAAATATCAATTTCTGAAAATAATTTAATTAATTTTTCCAAAATAATTTAGTTCAAATACGAAGAATTTTCTTTAAAATTTTGAAAATAATTGAATTCTTGCGAAGAAAATGAACATTCATTCTATAGGAAATCAGTTAAAACTGTATTCAAAGTAATTATATATATTTGCTTATAAATCCGGAAAAAATTTGAATTTAAAATTTTAAAAACATGTTTCGAAGGTCCCTGAATTTGGCGTCGACGCAGAGCATTGAAAAATATTATTTAGTTCACAAAATCGAAAAAATAATTCAATTTCTACTTCGGTGATGAAGAAAAAAAATACTTTTCAAAAGTTTTTTCTTCTTCAGTTAATGAAAGAAGTGAAATTGTAAAAATTTTATCACTAAAAATAAGAAAAAAAAATAGTCAACGCCAATTTTAGAAACGTTTTCGACGAAATTACATTTAAAAAAAATTTTTTAATTTTCCCCCGAGTTTTATTATCTATGAAAATTATTCAATAATTGCCAAAGAATTTTATAACAACAAAAAAAAGTGTTAAATTGATTTTTTCGAAAAATTTATGCGAATTCAATAATTTAATTAAATTTATTTTTTAAAATAAAATTTTTTGAAAAATTTTATTATTTAAATTATATTTAAAATGTTTAAATCATTCAAATAATTTAAGAAAATGTTGAAATTTTGAGTAGATATAATTTTAGTTGAAAATTCTAGGAAATTATAAATAAAACTTTTTCTTTTCTTCTATAGTTAAGGGCATTTGAACCATTATGACGTCACAACGTATTATAAGCATTAGATCTAAAATTGTGACGTCAGAATGATCCAAATTCCCTTAATAATTAATAACTTTTTTTTTTTTTTTTTTTTTTTGTAGTTAATAATAATTAATAATAACTGTTCACTTTTTTGATTAGTAACGTAAGTCAAGCCACCGATAATGCATTAACGTTTCTCGCCTTTGCCGCAATACAATTGGTAACGCCATTTGATGAAAATCGAATTCGAGAAATTGGCAACAATTTGTGGAGGGGTAAGTTAAAAAAAAAAAAAAAAAAAAAAAAAATGTAATTTACAAGTTTAAAAAAATTGTTGTTGAAAAAGAAAATCAAATTCGAGAATAGACTTTACAATCATTAATTTTATTAAATTTCCCAAATTCGAATTTTGGATGAGAGTCACTAAAAATATGAATTTACAGAAAAAAGGAGTGAATTGCAATGCTCTTGCCTAACTACAGGAATCCAAATTATAAAAGGGGAACGTGGATATCCTGGAATTCCTGGTATTCCTGGATTAAGAGGAAATCCTGGATTTGATGGTTATCCAGGAATGAAAGGAGATTCCGGATTTGATGGTCCTGATGGACAAAGAGGAGAAGATGGATTTCAGGCTCCTACAGGACCTCCAGGTGAAAAAGGAAATAGTGGAATGTATGGTCCTACAGGGCCTAAGGGTCACAGAGGAGATTATGGATATCCTGGTGATTTAGGACCAAAGGGTGAAAAAGGAGAACCAGCATATCGCAGTTAACCACCTTTTAAATAATCGAAAAGAAGACTTTGCATTAAAATTTAAAAAAAAAAAACTACCATTTCGTCCTTCTCACCAAATTAAAAATTATTAACTATTTTCATGTAAATCAAAACAAAAAATTCCAATCTCTCCTCTATGAGAGGAAAGCAAGAAATAAACATTTATTTTTAAACATTAAAAGGTAAAAAATAAACTTTTTACATGAATAATTTATTTTTACATTCAAGTGACAAAAAAAAATTGTAAATCATTAATAACAAAAAAAGAAAAATAATGTGTATATTTTACCTTTGAATCAAAAACAACAAAAAAAAAATAAAAAATACAAAACATTAATTTTTGTTTACTTCCATTTTTTCTCATTAAATCCTCCATGTTGGATTATCAAAATAATGTTTATTTCATTGCTACAATTTTGATGTCCATTTAACTACAATATTTTTAATGAGAATTTCAAAGATTTTAATCATTAAATGTATTAAAAAATTTTAAATAAGAATTTCAAAGATTTTAATCATTAAATGTATTAAAAATTTTTAAATAAGAATTTCAAAGATTTTAATCATTAAATGCATATTAAAAATAAGAATTTCAAAGATTTAAGTCGCTAAATGTACCTATAGTAAAAATAAGAATTTTAAAAATATTAATCATTAATTAATACATTAATACATTTGTATCAAAAATAAGAATTTCAAAGATTTTAATCATTAATCATTAAATGTATTAAAAAGAAAAATTCAAAAATTTGTGTCATTATATGTATTAAAAATTTAAAAATAACAATTTCAAAGTTTTGAATCATTAAATCTATTAAAAATAAGAATTTCAATGATTTTAATCATAAAATGTTTTAAAAATAAAAATTTCGATGATTTTAATCAATAAATGTATTAAAAAAAGGAATTACAAAGATTTTTCTCATTAAATGTATTAAAAATAAGAATTTCAAAGATTTTAATTATTAAATGTATTAAAAATTTAAACATATGAATTTCAAAGAATTTAATCATTAAATATATTTTTAATCATTAAATGTATTAAAAATAGGAATTTTTAAGATTTTAATTATTAAATGTATTAAAAAAAGGAATTTCAAAGATTTTTGTCATTAAATGTATTAAAAATTTTTAAATAAGAATTTCAAAGTTTCGAATCATTAAATCTATTAAAAATAAGAATTTTTATGATTTTAATCATTAAATGTATTAAAAAAAGGAATTTCAAAGATTTTTCTCATTAAATGTATTAAAAATTTAAAAATAAGAATTTCAAAGTTTTGAATCATTTAATCTATTAAAAATAAGAATTTTAAAGATTTTAATTATTAAATGTATTAAAAAAGGAATTTCAAAGATTTTTGTCATTAAATGTATTAAATCTATTAAAAATAAGAATTTCAATGATTTCAATCATAAAATGTTTTAAAAATAAAAATTTCGATGATTTTAATCATTAAAAGTTTAAAAAAAGGAATTTTAAAGATTTTTGTCATTAAATGTATTAAAAATAAGAATTTCAAAGATTTTAATTATTAAATGTATTAAAAATTTAAAAATATGAATTTCAAAGAATTTAATCATTAAATATATTTTTAATCATTAAATGTATTAAAAATAGGAATTTCAAAGATTTTAATCATTAATTGTATTAAAAATGAGAATTTCAAAGATTTTAATTATTGAATGCATATTAAAAATAAGAATATCATAGATTTTAATAATTAAATGTACCTATATCTTAAAAATAAGAATTTTAAAAATATTAATCATTAAATGTATTAAAAATAAGAATTTCGACGATTTTAATCATAAAATGTATTAAAAATCATAATTTCGAAGATTTTAATCATTAAATGTATATTAAAAATAAGAATTTTTAAGATTTTAATCATTAAATGTATTAAAAAAGAAATTTTAAAGATTTTTGTGTTTAAATTTATTAAAAATTTAAAAATAAGAATTTCAAAGTTTTGAATCATTAAATCTATTAAAAATAAGAATTTCGATGATTTTAATCATAAAATGTATTAAAAATAAAAATTTCGAAGATTTTAATCATTAAATGTATTAAAAATAAGAATTTCAAAGATTTTAATTTTGAAATCCTTTAAAAAATTTAATTGTAAAAAAATATTATTTTGCAATTTCTAAAAAAAACAGTGTTACGCACCCAAAAAAAAAAAATTCTAAATTTCCCTTTCTCTTTGAATCATAAACAAAAAAAATTATAAAAAATACAAAAAATTAATTTTTGTTTACTACACTATTCTCATTAAATTCTCCATTTTGAATTAAGAAAAAAAAGAAAAAGATTTTAATAATTAAATGTATTAAAAATTTAAAAATATGAATTTCAAAGATTTTAATCATTAAATGTATATATTAAAAATAAGAATTTCAAATATATTAATTTTAAAATCCTTTGAAAATTTCAATTGTAAAAAATTATCATTTTGGAATTTCTAAAACAAAAAAAACAGTGTGAACGCACCCAAAAAGGAAAAATTCTAAATTTCCCTTTCTCGTTGAAAATGGAAACGTAATTTACCTGGAAAAATAACCAATTTTTCTTCGTAACTCAGCCTTTCTACACGAATTTACATAATCTATGTACAATTACAATTTTTTTGTTGTTGCAATTTATCAAGTTTTTCACACGTTTATCCTCTGTTTATTTATCCAATGACAGAAACAAAAAAAAACTATTTTTTATCGTTTCCACAAAGACTTCGAATAATTTTTCAAATATTTTAATTAATAAAAATGGAAAACATGTCTGTTGACAACAGAGAACAAGGTAGGGAAATTTTATTTACCAAGTTTAATTCAAAAATTGGTCATTTTCAAAATTTCGAGGTTAGGATTCAATTCAATTTTGCAATAATTAAATAAAATTAATTAATAATTAAAATTATTCAATATTTCATGTTTTACTTTTTTAATTATTATTATTATTATTATTATTATTATTTAATTATTATTACCATTATTATTGCTCTTTTCAATTTTTTCCTTCCTTTCAAGTTATTATTTATTTATTTATTAAAATGAAAATTTTTAGTTGAAAACTTGCTAAAAAGTGGAAATCAAGAAAAAGTTTATATTTTTTATTGTAATTTTTCAATTAATTCCAATATTTTTTGTTAATTGAATTTGAAAAGTTAAATTTGTTTCAAAATTTAATTTTTTTAAATTTATTCAAATTCCAATGTTTAAAATGAACTACTTTTATTTTAATTTTAAATTTATAGAAATAACCAAAAAATTATTAAAAATTTGTAAAAATCTGTTACTTTTAAAAAAAAAATTTTTATTTACAGAGTAAAATAAATAAATATAAATTGTCAATTATTATCAATTTTTTCTCAATTTTATTATTTATTTACTATTTTTTTTTAATTAAAATTTTAATATTTTTCCTTTTTTTAATTTAATTGACATTTGAATTTAAAAAATTAAAAAATTGTAAAAAATTAAAAAAAAAACGGAAATTAATTTCATGATTTTAATTAAGAAACATTGAAATTAATGAAATAATGTTTAAATATTGCAACTAATTAAAGATTTTAATTTAAAAAACGGTTTCAAATTTAATTTAAAATTGTAATAAAAAAAAAAATTAAAATTTTCAGCCTCAAATTCTCATCATCGTGAGGAGGAAAGAAAATATTGCGCCGAGGATTTAATCGACGAATTGAAATTATTCGAAGTCAAGGAAATAAAAACGGGAATAATTAATTCCAATAATTCGCTCATTACAATTGACAATCAAGAAATTGATCTTCAAAATATTAAATTAGAAACAATTTTAAAAATAAATTTCGACGACATCGACGACGACGACGACGACGACGACGACGATGATAATAATAATGATGATGATGATAAAAATTATTCCCCAGCAACAAAAACCGAGGAGAAACAAAAATGGACAAAACTTTCCAAAGATCTAAAAAATATTAACAGTCATTTTCTCAATTTTCTCGGTCATTCAATAACGTCGAAGCAATTGGGCAACAATTATCAATCGATTCCTCAGAAATTAATTATTTTCGGCGACAAAAATTTTCCTCTCAATCGTCGTGAAAATAAATTTTCACTTTCTTCCGAAGAAAAAATGCCTCGAGACGAAGAAAATGGGGAAATAGAGGAGAAAATATTCAAATTTAGTGAAAATAGATTTTCTTTTCCCTCCGAAGAAGAAGAAGAAGAAGAAGAAGAAGAAGAAGAAGAAGAAGAAGAAGAAGAAAAAATTAAACAAGAAAAAATAGAAGAAGAAAAAATAGAAAAGGAAGAAAAATTACAAAAAGAGGAAAAAATAGAAGGAGAAAAAATAGAAGAAGAAAAAATACCAAAAGAAGAAAAAATGGAACAAGAAAAAATAGAAGACGAAATAAATGAAGAAAAAATGAAACAAGAAAAAAAACTACAAGAAGAAGAAGAAGAAGAAGAAGATTCGCCAAAAATCCTAATCGTCACTTGCCCCACAGAATGCACCGGCGGAGAAATAAAATTCCCCCAATTAAAAAAAATCTTCAATCCAAATTCCCTTCCCACTAAATCCCTCGCCTTTCTTCTCTTCGACGCCAAAAAAATCCACCAAATCACCAAAATAATCAGCGGCACACGAATCCTTCTAATCTACAAAATCACTTCCACAAAAATCACCTTCGACTCGAATGAATCGCAAATTTCCACCGACACAAGAAACTTGAAAGCAATGCTGAGAAGCATCAACGAATCAAATGTCCTCATACCAATAACAAAGAGAAATTGTCTAAAAAAATTGTGCGACAATTTGAAATTAAATTATCAACAAGTTTATTCGGCGAAGGAGACGCCAAAAATTGTCTACGGCGAACTCGACAGAAATGAAATGGAATTCTATTATAAAGGCTGGGAGGAGTGTGACGTTGATTTTTACAGTTTAATAAGAACGTCGAGTCGCTATGCAATTGGTAAAATTGTCAATTACTCGAGACCGGCAATAATTAATGATATTTTGGTGAGATATCGGAAATATGGCACTGGACCGGAGGAATCAAACTATGAGGTTGATTATTATTCGTTTCTATTGATTAATCCTTGTGCAATGGAGAATTGTGATTCTGATCCATCGGAGCCGGATCCATCGGAATCGGATTTCACGGAGAGCGACGATAGATCGGAACTGGAAGAGGAAACAGAAAACGAAGTCAATTAGTAGAATAATCAATTTGACAATACCAATTGATTGGATGGAAAAATTTCAGCTGGGAAATTACTTTTTTTTAATTTCATTTTTTTTTTGACGATACTTTGTTTTCAAATTTAGTTGAGACCAAAAAAAAATTGACAATAACTTTTTACATTATTATTATTACTATTATTTTTATTATTATTATTATTTTTATTATCATTATTATTATTAATACTATTATTTTTATTATCATTATTATTATTATTATTTTTATTATTATTATTATTATTATTATTATTATTAAAATTGTTATCAGTAATGTTCAACATTTTCTACTAATGTTATTATTTTTATTGTTGTAAATTTTATTCTATTTTGTAAATTATATTTCCATTATTAATTATTAGATTATCATAATAATAATAAACTTTTTTGTCTTAAAAAACCACAAGAATTAATAAAAATGATTTTTAAAACGAAATTATTTTATTAATATTAAAGTGAAAGAATTTAACAATTATTTTATGTTTGATTTCCATTAATTAAAATCAAATTACAAAACTTACGTTCGCATTTTGTTCAGATTTTTTTTTTTTTTTGGTACTTTTTTTAGAAATTTATTAAGAATTTTTTCTTATTTTTTAGAAATTTATTTAGGAATTCATAATGTTTTGAATTTTTTTTAGAATCTTATTCAGAACTTTTTTTTAGAATTCTGATCAAAGTTTTCTTTTAATTTATTTAGAATTTGATTTAAAATGTTTAAAATTTTATTAAGAATTTTATTTTGGAATTTTGTTTAGAATTACGGTTAGAAATTCAGAATTTTTTTTTATTACTAAGAATTTTGTTCGGAATTCAATCGGAAATTTTTTTAATTTATTTAGAATTTTATTTGGAATTCTATTTAGATTTTCGTTCAAAATTTTACTTAAAATGTTTAAAATTTTGTTTGAAATTTTATTTCCGATTTTCGATTGGAATTTCAGAATTTTTTTCAAAACTTTGTTTTCAATTTATTAAATTTTTTTTTTTTTGATTCTGTTTATAGTTTTATTTAAACTTTTGTTCGAAATCTTATTTAAAATATAATTGTTTAAAATTTTGTTTAGAATTTCGGTTAGAAAGTCTGAATTTTGTTTTAATTATTAAGAAGTATTTCCAAAATTCTGCACGAAATTTTCTTTGAAGTTATTTAGAATTTTGTTTGGAATTCTATTTACAAATTAAGAATTGTTGAAAATTTATGAAATTTCCTTAAAATATTAAGAATTAAAAACTTTATTTGGAATTCAATTTAGAATTTCAGAATTTTTTTTAATTATTTAAGAATTTTTGTCGACACTTTGTTTTCAATTTATTAAATTTTTTTTTGAATTCTGTTTATAGTTTTATTTAAACTTTTGTTCGAAATCTTATTTAAAATATAATTGTTTAAAATTTTGTTTAGAATTTTATTTTGGAATTTTGTTTAGAATTTCGGTTAAAAAGTCTGAATTTTGTTTTAATTATTAAGAATTTTGTTCGGAATTCCGTACGAAATTTTCTTTTAATTTATTTAAAATTTTGTTTGAAATTTTATTTCCGATTTTCGATTGGAATTCTATTTACAAATTTTAAAATTTTTGAAAATTTATGAAATTTCCTTAAAATATTAAGAATTTAAAATTTTATTTGGAATTCAGTTTAGAATTATAGGATTTTTTAAAATTATTTAAGAATTTTTTGCGAAACTTAGTTTTCAGTTTATTTAAAATTTTGTTTGGAATTCTATTTATAGTTTTATTTAAAATT
The DNA here is from genome assembly GCA_032872475.1 of Leptopilina myrica (nomen nudum). NCBI lineage: Eukaryota > Metazoa > Arthropoda > Insecta > Hymenoptera > Figitidae > Leptopilina > Leptopilina myrica (nomen nudum). Next base: position 31,504,165 of record CM065466.1, on the reverse strand, counting down.
CGTTCTGAATTCAATTAAAAATCTTTAAAAATTTTCTTCAGAATTTTATTTTAGAATTTTCTTTAGAATTTCGGACAGGAAATTCAGAATTTTCTTTTAATTGTTAAAAATTTTGTTCGGAATTCTGTAAAAAAAATTTTTTTTATTTATTTAGAATTTTGATTGGAATTCACTTTACAATTTTGTTCAGAATTCCGATCACAATTTTAGGATTTTTGAAAGTTTTTAGAATTCTGATCAAAATTTGCTTTTAATTTATTTAAAATTTTATTTGCAATATTTGAAATTCTGTTTAGAATTTTTGTATAGAATTTGATTTAAAATGTTTAACATTTTGTTCAGAATTTTATTTTGGAATTTTGTTTAGAATTTCGGTTAGAAATTCAGAATTTATTTAGAATTATTTTTTAATTATAAAGAATTTTGTTCGGAATTCTGTACGAAATTTTCTTTTAATTTATTTAGAATTTTGTTTGGAAATTCATTTTAGAATTTTGTTTAGAATTCTATTTACAAATTTAAAATTTTTAAAAATTTATGAAATTTCCTTAAATTATTAAGAATTTTAAATTTTATTTGGAATTTAGTTTAGAATTTTTGTTTAGAATTTGATTTAAAGTGTTTAAAATTTTGTTCAGAATTTCAGATAAAAATTCAGAATTTTTTTATAATTATTTTTTAATTATTAAGAATTTTGTTCGGAATTCTGTACGAAATTTTCTTTTAATTTATTTAGAATTTTGTTTGGAATTCATTTTACAATTTTGTTTAGAATTCCATTTACAAATTTAAAAATTTTTGAAAATTTATGAAATTTCCTTAAATTATTAAGAATTTTAAATTTTATTTGGAATTTAGTTTAGAATTCCAGATTTTTTTTATAAATTATTTAAGAATTTTTTCTAAACTTTGTTTTCAATTTATTTTTTTAAATTTTGTTTGTAATTCTGTTTATAGTTTTATTTAAAATTTGTTCTGAATTCAATTAAAAATGTTAAAAAATTTTCTTCAGAATTTTATTTTAGAATTTTGTTTAGAATTTCGGTTAGAAATTCGAAATTTTCTTTTAATTGTTAAAAATTTTGTTCGGAATTCTGTAAAAAAAATTTTTTTTATTTATTTAGAATTTTGATTGGAATTCACTTTACAATTTTGTTCAGAATTCCGATCACAATTTTAGGATTTTTGAAAGTTTTTAGAATTCTGATCAAAATTTGCTTTTAATTTATTTAAAATTTTATTTGCAATATTTGAAATTCTGTTTAGAATTTTTGTATAGAATTTGATTTAAAATGTTTAACATTTTGTTCAGAATTTTATTTTGGAATTTTGTTTAGAATTTCGGTTAGAAATTCAGAATTTATTTAGAATTATTTTTTAATTATAAAGAATTTTGTTCGGAATTCTGTACGAAATTTTCTTTTAATTTATTTAGAATTTTGTTTGGAATTCATTTTAGAATTTTGTTTAGAATTCTATTTACAAATTTAAAATTTTTAAAAATTTATGAAATTTCCTTAAATTATTAAGAATTTTAAATTTTATTTGGAATTTAGTTTAGAATTTTTGTTTAGAATTTGATTTAAAGTGTTTAAAATTTTGTTCAGAATTTCAGTTCAAAATTCAGAATTTTTTTAGAATTATTTTTTAATTATTAAGAATTTTGTTCGGAATTCTGTACGAAATTTTCTTTTAATTTATTTAGAATTTTGTTTGGAATTCATTTTACAATTTTGTTTAGAATTCCATTTACAAATTTAAAAATTTTTGAAAATTTATGAAATTTCCTTAAATTATTAAGAATTTTAAATTTTATTTGGAATTTAGTTTAGAATTCCAGATTTTTTTTTTAAATTATTTAAGAATTTTTTCTAAACTTTGTTTTCAATTTATTTTTAAATTTTGTTTGTAATTCTGTTTATAGTTTTATTTAAAATTTGTTCTTAATTCAATTAAAAATATTAAAAAATGTTCTTCAGAATTTTATTTTAGAATTTTGTTTAGAATTTCGGTCAGAAATTCAGAATTTTTTATTAATTGTTAAAAATCTTGTTCGGAATTCTGTAAAAAAATTTCTTTTAATTTATTTAGAATTTTGATTGGAATTCACTTTACAATTTTGTTCAGAATTCCGATCACAATTTTAGAATTTTTGAAAGTTTTTAGAATTTTAATTAAATTAATAAGGATTTTCTTTATTATTTTCTGTGGAATTTTGTTCAGTATTTCCTTTAAGAGTTCAGAATTTTTTCAATATTTTTTTTTATTTCTAAGAAGTTTATTCAGAATTCGGTTCAAATTTTTTTTTAATCTATTTAGAATTTTATTTCGAATTCTATTTAGATTTTTGTTCAAAATTTTACTTTAAAACGTTTAAAATTTTCTTTGAAATTTTATTTGGAATTTCGATTAGAATTTCAGAATTTTTTAAAATTATTTTCATTTATTTGAAAAATTAATTTCAATATTACTTTTTTCCATATATTAATATTATTACCAAAAACAAAAAAAGAAATTAAAAAAAAAATAAAAATATTTCAATTAGATAAGTAATCAAAATTTCTCATCTGCGAAAAAGGAAAGTAAATATTTGGAAAAATTACCACAAAAATTAGGATGGCACCACAAATATGTGGAAAATTCTTTAAATGAAAATTCTCATCTACATGGAATTTTTAATTTATGGAAATGTCGAGACATTAATCAACACGTTTTTGGGAAAAAAAAATTTTTTTTTTTTTTAAATATTTATTATTATCAAATAAAAAAATGTCTACAGTCAAAAGAAAATGTGAGTAAATTGAATTAATTTTATTTTTTTCAAATGATTCTTTTTTCAATTTTTCTGATAATTAACAATTTTCAAATTTACTTATTAAACGATAATTTGAGGTTAAAATTCAATTATTAATTATATAATTAATTAACATTTCAATAATTTGCAAAAATTTGAAATTAATTGAATACACACATTTTAATTCACTTTTGGAATAATTTTTAAAATAATTAAGTGGCAAAAAAAATATTTAAAAATCATTGAATCGTTTTTAAGAATTTTGTTGCAATTTTTGAAAATAATTATTTTATTTCAACTGTTAGCGAATTTATTATTATTATTATTATTTATTATTTATTTATTTATTATTTATTTATTTATTTATTTTTATTTATTTATTTATTTATTATTTATTATTTATTATTTATTATTTATTATTTATTATTTATTATTTATTATTTATTATTTATTATTTATTATTTATTATTTATTATTTATTATTTATTATTTATTATTTATTATTTATTTATTTATTATTTATTTATTTATTATTTATTTATTTATTATTTATTTATTATTTATTATTTATTATTTATTTATTATTTATTATTTATTTATTATTTATTTATTATTTATTTATTATTTATGTATTATTTATTTATTTATTATTTATTTATTATTTATTATTTATTTATTATTTATTATTTATTTATTATTTATTTATTATTTATTTATTTTTTATTCTTGCTTTCCAGCAACAATTAACGAGGCATTAGATCAAAAACGATTGAAATTTTCCACCGACGATTTAATCGAAGAATTAAAAATCCTGGAAAATGATGAAATAAAAACAGGAATTATAAATTGCAATCAAAGAGCAATCATCACTATTGATAATCAAGAAATTGATCTCAACAATATCGATAAAAATTCACCACTAATCAAATTCCCCAAAAACGAATCGAGAGCAGCTAATAATTCAAAACTAATCGAACGACAAATTGAAAATATCAACAATAATCTTCTAAATCACCTTGGACAATCGATAATAAACGAAAAACTTGGCAACAAATATCAAGCAATAGCAAAGAAATTGATAATTTATCGTGAAAATGATTTTCGTCCACCGTCCCACGATGATTTAATTCCAACAACAACGAAAACAAAATTCGAACAAGAAAAATATCAACTAATCATTATTTGTCCCACAAATTGTCAAGGTGGTAATATTTATTTTCCCGAATTAAAAAAGAAATTCATCCCCACAAATGATGGAATGAATTACGTTATTTTTGAGAAACAACGAAAATATAAATTATCGCAGGTGAAGAAGAATTTACGTTTCACAATTATTTACAATATCATTGAGAATTCACTGGACATTCAATTAAATGATAAACTCCTGTCGAATGAAACGGAAAAATTGCAAATCATTCTCAAGAATATTCGCGAGAAGAATATTCTAATTTCCCTCAACGATGGGAATTTATTGAAGAAAATTTGCAACGATTTCAATGTTAATTACAAGGAAGTTTATTCCGACGAGGAATCGCCATGTAAAGTTTACGATCAACTCGAGGACAATGAATACGAATATTATTATCTTGGCTGGCACAATTCGGATGTGGATTTCGGTAATTTTGTCGAGAATCAAATTCCCTATGATGTGGGGAGATTTTTGGAAATATCGAGACCGAGGAAAATTTTTAAACCCGTTGTTAGATATTATAATCCTAGTATTGGACCAAAGGAAACCTACTACGACGTTGATTACTATCGATTTTTATTGATTAATCCAAGTAGAAGTAGAATTAGCATTGAAATTGAGAATAATTTTCAGGAGAGTCAATCGGACGAGGAGGAATTGGATGATGAAGTTTGGAGAATTAATAAATATTTCTCGACAATTCCATTTTGAAATTTGAAAAACGAAAAACGTTGGCTCTGAAGTTTTTTTTTTTTTTTTTTAAACTTCGTTCATTTTACTAAATGAAAAATCGATAAATGTTTGCCAAAAATAATGTGAATTCTATTGATTTTAACCTCTTCGTAAGAAAAATTTGTGAGCGACAGATTTTTTTACATTGTCATAAAATTTTTGGAAATTTAAATCAGAAATTTTGCACTGAAAAATATTCATTTGATTCCAATAAATATTTATTCGAATCAAATAATTTTTATTTCGAATCAAATAATTTTTTATTTCGAATCAAATCAATTTCTTTTCTAGTTGCAAATAAATATTTTTTATCGAATCAAATAATATTTATTTTGAATCAAAAAAAAAATTCTTGTCTATTGTCAAATAAATATTTACTTGCATCAAATAAATATTTTTCCGAATCAAATCAATTTCTTCTCTAGTGTCAAATAAATATTTATTCGAATCAAAAAATATTTATTGGAATCAAAAAATATTTATTCGAATCAAAAAATATTTATTTTGAATCAAAAAAAAAATTCTTGTCCATTGTCAAATAAATATTTACTTGAATCAAATAAATGTTTATTCGAATCAAATAATAATTACTTTAGATAAAAAAAAAATTCTTGTCCATTGTCAAATAAATATTTACTTGAAACAAATAAATGTTTATTCAAATCAAAATAATTATTATTTTGAATCAAAAAAAAAATTCTTGTCTATTAGCAAATATATATTTATTTGCACCAAATAATTTTTAGTTTGAATCAAATAAATTTCTTGTCTATTGACAAATAAATTTTTTATTTGAATCAAATAAATTTCTTGTCTATTGACAAATAAATATTTATTTGAATCAAAAAAATTTAAGTTTCTATTGACAAATAAATTTTTAGTTTGAATCAAGTAAATTTCTTTTAAGTCAAATAAATTTTGAAACAATATTCAAAGCATTAAATTTATTTAAAGGAAATAGAAAAATTATTTAATTCAAGTAAACAATTATTTCCTAATAGACGAGTAATCGATTATTATTTATTGCAAAAAATAATTTTTTTTCAGTGTATCAAATTTTTTTTACGAAATTGACACTATTTTACGAATCTATCATCAAATTGTTACATTACATTATTATGATTATTATTATTATTTTCGTTTATTCACATCTAATTAAAATATTAAAATGTTTAAAGAAATTTTTTTCATTTCTTTTCTTAGAAAAAAAAATAATGTAAATATTTTTTTTGAAATTTAATAAAAATACATTTTTATTAACAAATTTTTGTTTTGTGTGTTTTTTTTATTCTAAACTTAAATATTTTCCATCCAATTTTAATTATTAATATCCTCGAAAAAATTAAATTATTTTCCAGAATTTTCAATTTTTTTCCAATAAGTTATCAAACTTTTCTCTGAAATTCAATTATTGAAAAAGAACTTTTATTACAAATCTTCGCAGATACTTAATTATTTTGAAAAATTGGAGAATAAAAATTACTTACAAGAATTTTTCGAAAATAATTGAATTTCCGCAAACAGTTTATATAAAATTTTTGCAAATAATTGAATGGCTTTAAAGATTTTGAAAACAATTTTTTTAAAATACCAGAATTGAATTGTTTCGAAGAATTTAAAGAAATTTTTTTTCTTGAAAATAATTCAATTTTTTCGATAGATTTGGTTAAAATTTTAATCACAAAATCTTTGAAAATAATTGAAAACATTAGAAAAAATTTCGATTTAAAAGTGAAAATAAATTGAAATTTGTAAAAATAATTGAATTTACATTTAGAATTAATTAAAAATTAAGAAAATAATTGAATTCTTCTTCGGTGACATTTAAATAAAAATTGTCTTAAAAAACAATTGAAATTCACCAAAAAATTTTATTATATTTATGAAAAAATAAAAATAATTGAATTCTTACCAAAAATGTTGTTAAACTTTTCGAAAAATAATTGAAATTTTGAACGAAGAATTTCAATTAAAATTTCTTCCAAATAGCTGAATTCTTTCTTTTGTGAAATAAAAATTTGATTTCAAAAAAATTGAAATTCTGTAAGATTTCATTTATTTTCTCATAACAAATCACAGTTTTCTCAGGAATTTTTGACGAATTTTCATTTTTAAATAATTGAATTTTCGAGGAAAATTGTTTAAAATAATTACAAATTAAATTTGATAATTTGCAAATTGTATTAAAAATAATTGAACTTCTATTTTTAAATCTTTTTATAATTATCGAAATTATAGAAAATTAGAGAAAAGAATTGAACTTTTTACGAACATTAATTGAAAATATTGTAAAATAATTGAAATTTTGATTACAAAATTTTTTAGTAATTGAATACTTTGAAAAATGTGTTAAAAATCATTGAAATTCGTTTTTGACAAAAAATATATAGTTTATATTTTTATAATTTTTAGAAAAGAACTGAATGTTTGTCAATTTTTGTTCCAATTTTCGAAAACTAATTGAAAGTTTTTATTAAAAATTCTAAAAGTAACTGCGAATACTTTTTCATAAAAAAAAATTCTCTTCAAAATTTTCTTTATAAAATTTTTCTCTACAAAATAATAACTGAATTATTTTTAAAAGACAATTTTTTTTTGTAATTGTCGAAAACAATTGTATTTTTCGTCACGAATATTTATTGAAAATTTTCCGAAAATTAATTGATTTTTTTTTCAATTACACACAAGTAAAATTTTCCAAAAAAGTAATTGATTTTTAACTAAAATTTTGTTAATAATTAAATAGTTGTTAAAAAATAGTAACAATATTTTTTGTAAACTATTTTTATTTCTAATTATAGCTTTACTTGTAGGTATTCTTATTGTTAAAACATTTTAATTATAATTATTAAACTATTAAATTAATAAGAAAGGCAAACAAGTTCTGATAATAATAATTATTATTATTAATAATATATTAATATTAAAATAAATATATTTAATTAAATAATTAATTAATTAATTTAATTATTCAAATTATAATAATAATAATAATTTATTATTGTTAAACAATTATAATTAAATTTAAAACATTTTTTTTGCTTTAAGTAAAAAAAATAGTAAATACAAAAATAAAATTTTTTAAAAATAGTAAAAAAATTTTTCTTATTTAGAAATTATCAAAATTACCTTTTTACTACGTTTTTAAACGTTTGCTCTACTATCGTATTAACCTTTGTATATACATGAATGAATTTATATCACATGAATTCAAATGCAAAATGATTCACAATTTTTTATTGCGATTAATGAAAATTAATGTGTTTATATTCTTTAGAAAAATGATATTATTTTCTCGTGTCTTTTTATAACCTTGTTATTATTATTATTATTAATGCTAAGAGTCGCGCTTTTCAACATTGAAATATGTTCCTTTTTACATTTTTTTTTTTTTTTGATAAAAGTATATCCAATAGTTTTTATTCGCTGTCTTATTCTTCTTTTTATTCATTAATTTTTTGTTTTGTTTTTTAAATTCATTTTCATTTATTTTCTTCATAGTAATAATAATAATAAAACTTTCTGTAAACATTCACTCCCCATATATATATATTTGCGTCCCTTTCATTATTCAGAGTATCAGAACTTGTTTGCCTTTCTTCAAATAAACAATATAATTTATCAGTGCGTTCATAAGAATACCAAAAGGTAATTAATTAATTAATTTATTTATTTATTTCTATTTATTTATTATTATTTGCGTAAAAATATTTGTTTGCTTTTTCACGCAATATTTTAAACTCTTTCTTTTTTTTCAATTTTTTTTCACCTTTAATTTATAATAATAATTAATTGATATCGTTGAAAATCTACCGACAATATAATATTTGCCATTACGACTAATTAATTTGTTAAAGAGATTCAATTAATTCTCGATAAAAATAGGAAAATAAAAATTATTAATTAAAAATGATTTTGCTCAAAAAAAGAAATTAGATTTAGTTAAATTTTGAATTCTAAATAAAGAAAAAAAAAATTTTTTAATTCTTAATCTTATCAGAAATATTTGTAAATAATTGAATACAATGGAAAAAATTAAATTTTTTGACAAGAATTTTATTGAACTCTTTCGAAAACAATTGAATTTCGGCAAAGAATTTATGTGAAATTTTTGAAAATAATTGAATTGCTTCGAAGATTAAGAAAAAAAAATTTTTAAATACCCAAATTCGAATTGTTTTGAAGAATTTTAATAATTTTTTTTTAAATAATTTAAATCTTTTGATAAATTGAATAATTATAAAAAAAATTGAATTTTTTCCAAGACGTTTATTCAACTTTTCGAAAACAATTGAATTTCAACGAAAAATTTAATTCAAAATTTTGAAAATATTTTTGAAGGATTTTAAGAAATTAATTTTTTTAAATAATTTAATTCTTTCGATAAATTTAGTTAAAATTTCAATCACAAAATCTTTGAAAATAATTGAAAAACAGAAAAAATTTGATTTAAAAGTGAAAATAAATTGAAATTTGTAAAAATAATTGAATTTACCTTCAGAATTAATAAAAAATTAAAGAAATAATTGAATTCTTTTTTGGTGACATTTAATTTAAAATAAACAATTGAAATGAATTCCGTTTAGAAATTTTATTATATTTGTGAAAAATTAAAAATAATTGAATTCTTGACAAGAATTTTATTGAACTTTTCCAAAAACAATTAAATTTCTACGAAGAAAGAAAAAAATATTTTGATTAAAATTTTTTCGAAAATAGTTGAATTCTTTTTTTTTGCGAAATAAAAATATTTAAACAAAACAAAAAATAATTAAAATTCTGTGAAGATTTTTATTAAACTTTTTTCGAAAATAATTGTATTTATTTTTAAAAACAAAGTTTTTCATTTTTCGAGAAAATAATTGAATTTTTATTGAAAAAAATTTAATTTTTGATTCAAAAAATTCTAAAAATAATTTAAAATCATAAAATTTAAATATGAGATTGAATTTATGAATAATTTGCAAATTCCATGAAAAATAATTGAATATCTTTTTTTTTAATTTTTATAATTTTTCAAGGAAATTGAAAATTTTAGTAAGTAAATGAAATTTTTTTGTGTTTAAACTGTTATAAGAAATTGAGTATTCTTTTTTTTTTGAAAATGTATTGAAATTTAAATAAATTTAATTTCTTTTTAAAGAAATTTTTTTTTTTAACATAATTGTAGAAGACAATTTAATTTTTGCCGAATATTTATGGAAATTTTCCTCAATTGAATTTTCTTAGTTACGAAGAATTAAAAATTTATAAAATAAATTTTTTTTATGTTTCCTAACTAAACAATTTTGACAACAATTTTTTCAAACTTTTTCCAAACTAATTGTTTTTTTTGTGAATAAAATTAGAATTCAAATTTTCTTGAAAAAATAATTCGATTCTTTTTTTGCGAATTAAAAAAATTGTATTTAAAAAAAATAATTGAAATTCTGCGAAGAATTTTATTATAAAAAATTTTTTTTTCAAAAGTAAGTTTATTTATTTGTTAAATAAATAAAAATAAAAATTAAATTATAAAAATTAAAATTAAATTATAAAAATTAAAATTAAATAAAATAAAAATTAAATTTATTAAATTGTTTCGAAGAAATTTTTTGAAACTTTTTCAAAGTAATGGAATTCTAATTAAGAAATTTGATAAAAATTAGAAAATATAGAGAATACAATTAAAAATTATTTTTTTTTTGCAGGATTTGAAAGCGAATTTTGAGAAAAGAAAAAGAAACGTTGAAAAATGGAAGGAATTTCATTAATTGTTTTAGTGGTAATGGCACTTTTTATTGTCGAGGGATTTTCAAGGGTGTGTGAAATTAATTGTTGGCTAAATAATTGGATGTCTCGCGACGCATTCTGTGGCAATGGACCGAAATATTCTTATCCTGGACCAATTCACGGCACTTGCTATTGTTGCGGTCAAATATAGTATCAAAAAAAAAAATTTTTTTTGTCAATCGAGAATTTAAATAATAAATTAGGTATTATTATTAAATTTTGAAGTTGTAATTTAAAATTACAATAAAAATTATTTTTCAGTAATTATTACCTATTATTACCTATTATTATTAAATTATTATTATTATTATTATTATTATTATTATTTTTATTTCATTATTTTTATTACTTTCTTATTATAATTTCCATTATTACTCTTAATATTCTCACCATTAATATTATTTATTTTTTATTTACAAAATTTTAATATTTCCACTATAAAAAAAATAAAAAACTATTATTTGCTCTTGTTTTTATTATTACTTCATTATTTACTTTTTTTTATTATAATATTGATTGTTATTTACTTTATTATTATTCACTTTTTATTATTAGGTTGTTATTATTATTTTATTGCAATAGTAATCTCTTATAATAAATAATTTCCTTTATGTTTAAATATTCCTTTATGTAAATATTGTTAATTATTTTGATTTAGTTAATAAATTAATAAAAATTGTTAATATATAAAGAATTTAAATTTAGAGCGTTATCAAAAATGATAAATAACTCTCGTCTTTTTCCCCTCGTTTTTTAACTGCAAGAGATTTTCCTTTTTTATAACAAATGCCCATGATTATTTTTTTTCAGAATATTGAGTTCAATGTTGCTTTAAAATAAAATTCCCTTCCCCCCCCCCCTCCATTTGTAACAATTATCAGAAAAAATATATAAACAATTCCCCCTCTGTAAATAATTTTCTCTTTCTTCATAAATTTTATAAATAATAAAGAAGTTATTCAATTATTTTAATTAAATTTTTAAAAAAATTGAAAATTTCATTTCGGAGTATTTTATATTGTTGCAATAAATGTAAAATGTATTTAATAGTTTAATAATAAAAATAATGATACTAAAAATAATAATAAAAATAATATTAATAATAAAATAATTAAATTAAATTAATAAAATTAATATAATAAAATTTTAATTATAAAATAATTATAATAATAGTAAAAAATATAAAAATTATTAACAACAATTATTATAATTTATACTTATTATAATAGCAATTATGTCAAATGATTTATTTTAAGAATAGCAATAGCAATAATAATAATAATAATAATAATAATAATAATAATGGAAAAATAATTTAAATAATGATTATAATCAATAAGAAAAATGAAACAATAATAATTAAAATTGAAAAAGAAATGGAATAAATATTAGTTTTTATTTTTTGCATTTACTTTTTGTTTATATAGAGAGAGTTGAAAGAAAAAAATTGAAACAAAAAAAATTTGAAGATGAATCGCGCCTGTCTTATTGTTTTAATTATTATGACGATATTCATCGTCGATGGAATTTCATCGCCACTGCAACTTGGATGTGAAGTTAATTGTTGGCTAAATGATTGGCAAGCTCGTGATCATTTTTGTGGAAATGGAAATAAATACTCCTACAATGGACCTCTACATGGAAAATGCTATTGTTGCGAGGTAAAACTCGCTGGTTAATGCTTTTTTTTCTCATTCTCAAAAAATGTAACATTATTGATAACAGAAGAATAATTATACAAATAATAATAATAATTATTACTATAATTAAATATACAATATGTACTAAAATGCAGCCAAATGAATTTTTTTACTCTTTATTTTTATCGTCTTTTACTTGTGTATAAAAAAAATATTCTACGAATATTAAAAAAAATAACTCATTATTTTTATCGTCTTTTATTTGTGTAGAAAAAATATTCTTCGAATATTTAAAAAAATAAAAATAAAAAAACAATGAATAAGTAAAAAAAAAAGTATTAAATGAATAAAAATTTATATTTTTAAGTTATTTTAATTATTTCCTCTCTCTCTCTATTTTTATAAAAAGTGTAATAAACAATAAACAATTAAAATTATCAATACCTAATATTATTTACATTATTTTTAAATTTTTAATAAAATATATTTTTTTTTCTTAAATTTATCAAACAATTTTCGCAATTATTTTTAAAAAACTAGATAAAAAAATTCTTCACACAAATTCAATTATTTTGAAAAATTTTCATTAAATTCTATATGAGAATTAAAAATAATTTCAATTCCATTTCTAAATATTTCACTAAAAAATTCAACTTTTTTTCATATTTAAAAAATTTTTTTTTAATTTAAAAAAAATTTTTTTTTTAATAAAAAAAAAATTTTTTTCTCTTTAAAAAATCCAATTTTTTTCATTTATAAAAAAAAGTCATTTGAGAATTTAATCATTCTAAAGAATTTTAATGAAATTCTTCGTAAAAATTTTAAAGAAAATTCTTTAAAAAGAAAAATTCATTTAAAATCGTGGAAAAATCCAATTATTTAAAATACAATTTTCATTAAATTCTTTCTTAAGAAATCAATTATTTTAAGGAACTTAGAAGAAACTCGATTACTTTGTCAAATTTTGATAAAATTATTTTCAGAGTATTTGAATAAAACTTTTCCTAAAAATTGTAGTATTTTGAAAAATTTAAATAATATTCTTTATCAAAATTCCATAATTGAATTTTTGTCGAATTTTCATTGAAAAAATTGGAAAATAATTGAAATTTTGATTTAAAAAATTGTAAAGGAATTGAATTTCTTTTAAAGTATTAAAAATAATTTAAATTAGTTTTTAACAAAAATCTTTTTTATTTAATTATAAAAAATAATTGAATTGTTGACGAATTTTCATTGAGAATTCCGAAAAATGATTTAACTTTTTATTAAAAATTCTAAAAGTAATGAAATAGTTTGTAAAATCTTTTTAAAATAACTGAAATTCTTTATTTTCATTCACTGCAGAAAATAATTGAATTTTAAAGGAATTTTCATTGAAAATTTCGAAAAATAATTGTAATTTTGATTTAAAAAAAAAATTAAAAGTAAATGAATTTCTTTAAAAAATTATTGAAAATAATTGAAATTAGTTTTTAACAAAAATTTCTTATATTAAATTAAAAAAAATAATTGAATTGTCGACGAATTTTCATTGAAAATTCCAGATAATGATTTAATTTTTCATTAAAAATTTTAAAAGTAATGAAATATTTTGTAAAATCTATTAATAATTTTAAAAGTACAGTAATATTTTGTAAAATCTATTAAAATTAATTGAAATTCTTTACTTTCATTCACTGTAGAAAATAATTGAATTTTTGCCAAATTTTCATTGGAAATTTCGTAAAATAATTGTAATTTTGACCAAAAAAATTAAAATTAATTAAATTTCTTTAAAAAATAATTGAAAATAATTCAAATTAGTTTTTAACAAAAATTTCTTTTATTAAATTACAAAAGAAAATTGAATTGTCGACGAATTTTCATTGATAATTCCGGAAAATGATTTAATTTTTTATTAAGAATTCTAAAAGTAACGAAATATTTTGTAAAATATATTTTCTAAGAAGTTCTTTAATTTTTCCTACGCTGTAAAAAATAATTAAATTTTTACCGAATTTCCATTGAAAAATTACGGAAAATAATTGAATTTTCGATTAAAAATTCACATAAATTGTAAATTTTTTGCAAACATTTTAGTGAAAATTATAAGAATTCACTTATTTTCAATTTGGAATGTTAATTAAACATTTGAAATCTTAATAGAATAAAATTTAAAAGAAATAAATTTAAATAATAGGAAAAAATTCTTATCAAGTTTTTCAATTGTTTTCATAAAATTAATAATATTTCTCGAAACAATTCAATTACATAGAAGAAAAGAAAGAAGAAATAAATCCCCCAAAAAAAATTGCAATGAAATTACGATTCGAAAAATAAAAAAAATTTCCCTACATTCTTGTACGACTTGAATGGAAATTTTGATGAAAATTAATTTTGTTTTCACAATATTGAAGAAACAATATAAAGCTTTGAAATAATAAACAAAAAATATCTCTAGATTTCCCTCTCTTTATTCTGCAATATTGAGGGCAATGTTGTGCGACTTGTTCCCCTATATATAAATTGATTCTTATTTTTTTAATCATCGGCAGAGTTTCGCAGAATTTTCCTACAAACGCATTAAAAAAAACGTTTTAAATTCTCAGGAAAAACTCTTGTAAGTAATGGAGAAATTAGCAAACTGTTTTTTTTCAATTAATTAATGATTATTTGAAATTATCTGAATCTAGGAAAAACTTTACTTTACATTTTAAAATTAGTGTAACTCCCCCCCCCCCAAAAAAAATAAAATTCAAAAATTTTATATCAGGAACAATTTAAATTCTTTGATATTATATTTTCCTTTTATTTGCTTTGTTTATAATTTAAATTTAAACGTTTTCATTTTAATATTCAATTTCAAGTTTAACATTTAAATTCAATTTTCGGTTAAAATTTAAACTCTGCATTAGTCAAAATTTTTTTTTTAATTGTAAAGTTGAAATAGAGTTAAATTTAAAATTTTCAAAATTTTAGAGTTTAAATTCAATTAAATTTAAAATTCTTTAAATTTTAGAGTTTAAATTCAATTAAATTTAGAATTCTTTAAATTCTAGAGTTTAAATTCAATTTAATTTAAATTTCTTTAAATTCTAGAGTTTTAATTCAATTAAATTTAAAATTCTTTAAATTTCAGAGTTTAAATTCAATTAAATTTAGAATTCTTTAAATTCTAGAGTTTAAATTCAATTTAATTTAAAATTCTTTAAATTCTAGAGTTTAAATTCAATTTAATTTAAAATTCTTTAAATTTTAGAGTTTAAATTCAATTAAATTAAGGACATTTTTAACTTTCAATATTTATTTCCTAGTTAAATTTATGTTCTAAATTCCAACGCCTCCCACGATTGATAAATTCTTATTTTAATAAATAAATTTTTTTTTAAATTCACTTTAAAAATATTCTTAATTCATTTTAGAGTTTTGATTTCAAATTGAATTAAAATAAAAAATTTCGGGTAAATTTAATTCAATTTTGAGTTTAACTCAAAGTAGATTTAGAATAAAAATCATTTGAATTATAAAAACATTGTAAATTTATGAAAAAAATAATAAAATTTAATTTAATTTAAAGTTTAAAAGTCAAATTAGATTGAAAATAAAAATATTAAAATTAAATTGGAATTCAAAACATTAAAATTTAAAAAATTGTAATAATATTTAGAAATTTTAATGAAATTGAATAGTTTGAATTAACTACAAATAAAAATCATAAAATCTATAAATTAATAAATAAAAATCATTTTCAGAGTTAAAAAAGAAGAAAAATTCTTGATAAAAAAAAATGAATCGTACCTGTTTAATTTTACTCACTGTCATTGCATTTCTCACTATTGGCGGAATTGCACAAAATCTTGGATGTGATTTTAATTGTTGGCTCAATGATTGGAGATCACGTGACAATATCTGTGGTAATGGACCAAAATATTCTTATGCTGGACCAATTCACGGCACTTGCTACTGTTGTTCATTAACGCCTACTGGATAATAAAGAAATATAATTAGACGCTTGATTGATAAAAAAAAAAAAATTACAATTTGAGAAAATTTCGATTTGATAAAAGATAAAACGAGAATCTGTGGAAACATGACCTCAAAGTTGAATTTTAAGATAAATGTTTAAGAATTATTTTTTCAATTTATCCGCACAAGTGGAGAATAAAGAAAATAAATATCTTTAAAACAGTCTTTAATTAGATATCCCTTCTTAGTTTCTCTACAAAATAAAAAGAAGAAGTAAAAAATTGTCACTGACTCTCTATATAATGACAAAAAGTTTTTAATAAAATCATAAATATTAAGATAGACTTTATTCCATCGAATTTACGACACAGAAAATATTTCGTAAGTTTTTTTTTTCTTTTATTTCTACATTTTTATTACAACATTTTTAAAATTTTAAACATAAATTTTTTAAAGTAATTTCATAGTCAAAATTTAAAAAATTCACTCATTTGAAAATTTTAAAACAATTTTATAATAGAATTTCTCTAATGAATTTTAATTTTCATTCACTCATTTGAAAATTTTAAAACAATTTTATAATAGAATTTCTCTAATGAATTTTAATTTTCAAATAAATTAACATAAAATTCATTCAATTTCTAAATTTTTTTATTAATTCTTCGGAACAATTCAATTATTTTTTTAAGTAGTAAAATCTTTGGAAAACATTAATTATTTTTAAAACAATTTTAATTAAATTCATCGGAAGAGATCAATTATTAAAAAAAATTTAACATACTTCGAAAAAATTCAATTTTTTTCTAAACTTTTAATAAATCCTTCGAAAAAATTAAATTATTCTCATGAATATAGTAAAATTCTTCGCAAGAATTCAATTAATTTTAATAAATCGTAAAATTCGTTTTCAGTAATTCAATTAATTTTCAAAACAATTTCAATTAAACTTTTTCCGATGAATTCAAATATTTAAAAATATTTTCATAATTTTATTTAATTCCTAAAATTTTAATAAATTCTTCGAAACAATCGAATTATTTTCATATTACAATATTCTTTGAAGGAATTAAATTATTTTTAATACAATTTAAATAAAAAATTAACACGAGGGAATTTAATTATTCTCAAAAATTTCCATAAAATTTAAATTAAAGAAGAATTTTTAATTCTTTAAAACTAATTCAATTATTGTCGAAATATTTGTAAAAAAGAAAAAAAAATTCATTTTTTTCAATTAAGTTCTATAAAATTCTTCTTAACAATTAAATTATTTTTCTAAATTTGAACATTAATTGTTCGAAAGGTTTCAATTATTTTTGTAAATTGTAAAAATCTTTGCAATAATTTAATTATTTTCAAAACAATTTTATAATGGAATTTCTCTAAAGAATTTTAATCTTCAAATAAATTAACATAAAATTCATTTAATTTATAATTTTTTTTTATTAATTCTTCGGAACAATTCAATTATTTTTCTAAATAGTAAAATCTTTAGAAAGCATTAAATATTTTTAAAACAATTTTAATTAAATTCATCGGAAGAGATCAATTTTTAAAAATATTTTTAACACGCTTCAAAAAAATTTAAATTTTTTTCCAAAAATTGCCTTAAATCCTTTGAAATAATTAAATTTTTCTCATAAATATAGTAAAATTCTTCGCAAGAATTCAATTCAATTTAATAAATCGTAAAATTCTTTGCAGTAATTCAATTATTTTTAAAACAATTTCAATTAAATTTTTCCGATGAATTCAAATATTTAAAAATATTTTCATAATTTTATTTAATTCCTAAAATTTTAATAAATTCTTCGAAACAATCGAATTATTTTTCAAAATTTGAACATTAATTCTTCGAAACATTCCAATTATTTTTGCAAATCGTAAAAATCTTTTTCAGAAATTCAATTATTTTCAAAACAATTTTATAATAGAATTTCTCTAAAGAATTTTAATCAACAAATATTAACATAAAATTCATTTATTTTCGAAATTTTTTTGATAAATTCTTCGGAGCAATTCAAGTATTTTTCTAAAATAGTAATAAAATTCTACGCAAGAACTTAATTATTTTTAATACAAATTTAATAAAATTCTTCTTCACAAAATGCAATTGCTTTCAAAATTTTCAATTTAAACTTTTTAAGAAACTCCATTAGTTTAAAAAAATTCAATCTTCAAAAGACTTAAATTCGGATTTTTAAAAATTTCCATAAAATTCTTCACGTGAATTTAATAATTAATTTTATTTATACATGAAAAATAAAATATATAAAATAAAGAAAATAAAAGAAAACAATTTGATTATGTCTAAAAAAAATACCCTTTTTTTGTTTAGATTTCTGCACAAACTTCAATATAAAAACAAAAATGAATCGTACCTGTTTAATGATTATTTTCACTATTTTAACGATGTCTTTCATTGCCGATGGATTATTATATCCGAGTTTTTGTGATATTAGCTGCAATTGCTGGCGAAATAATCAACAAGCACGAGATTCCGTTTGTCCCGATGATCCGGGTAAATATTCCTATCCCCTGCCATTTAATCAGGGTTTTTGTTACTGCTGCCCATTGATTCCCAGTTCGATAAAAATTTTCAATTTAAAAAAATAATTCTAGTTTTAAAATACTTTTTTATTATTATCGTAAACTAAACGATGTAAATTATATTAAATAACTTCGTTTATTTATACATAAAACTAATAGACATTAAATTATAATATAAATTTTTCAATTTTGTTTGCTTTTTTCTATATTCTTCTGCTTCGCTTTTGCATTTTTTGTCAAAACATAACCTCCATATTTTCCTTTCCCAAATATTTCAATTCTATATCTTTTTTTAAAATCTCATTTGGCCAAAAAATGCGAGTAAAATGCGTAAGCAAACATAACCTCAACATTTGTCGCGCGCGGGATGTAAAGAAAATACAATTTTCGGAACGAATGTAAAAAAATACATACCATGAAATTACCAAAATGTTTGTCACACTTCTTTTTTTTTATTACAGAAAAGAAATTAATAATCGAGATTAAGATTTAAAATATTAGAATAGCGGCAAAAGTTAGCACCACGCGCACAATTTAGACTTTGTCAAAAGAAAATATAAAACAAACTTTTTTTTGTTTCTTACCAAAATATAAATCGCAGGAGATAAACTATTTGAAAATTCAGTAATCCATTGAGAAAGAAATCAGTGTTTTACCATTGTTTTCGTTATAATATTTAAATCACTCATCGAAAACAAAAGTCGATGGTTTCGATGAATCGTAGTCGCAAAGCAAAGTTGATAGAAGAGACAAGGTTGTCGGGCAGGGTTGGGAAGGCGGGTTCCACGCGTTTCTCTGTGTCCGTCTGCAATAAATTATAGGCGCGCAGTGTTTAAAGGTCAACTCATAACTGTTTCGCCAGGGCACAGCGTGAGGTAGTAGAAAAGGACAGAGACTAAACCACGAAATTAGTTGACTAAGTTGAAAAAAATTTATTTATATTCTTTATTCATTTATAATGAAATAATAATTAATAAGTTAAATAATTAAATAACAAAATCCGATGTTTCTGCCTCTGTGTAAAGACAGATTTCTATATTTCAAATGAGGTGGAAAGGGAATAAATAAAGAAAGCAATGTTCGGTTTAAAGTCGAGTTCACGAAATGAACAAATGTTTCGGTTCGCAATGTGGAGTGAACCTAACATTCTCGGAAATTAACGAAATTAATTTTGTATAGAACCGGATTTTCATTCTTTTTCGCCACTTTTTTTCTTTCTCCCGCAGCAGTTTTAGTGTTTATACCGATTTATTAAACGTAAGTATGAATATTTATATATTCTAACTGTACTTTTACAACATAAACAAATGTTTACTCTGCGAAAACTAGCCTTTTAAGGTTATGTTATTCAGTATGACGTTTTCAGTGTGATTTTTGCATATATATACTACAAAATTTGAGGTTATGTTTATTATTTTTCGAATTAAATTGTGAAAAATGGTTTAATTGATGTTTAAATCTTTATTGCATCGAAAAAACATTCGGACAATGAATGAAATATTTATTTACTCCAACGTTTCGAAATCTAAATGATATCCTCTTCAGGGAGTCCATCAAAAAAAAATATACAAAATTAAAATAATAAAATAAAAATTACATATACATAATTAAAATAAAAAAATAAAAATCATTTAACAATAAATAAATGAATAATTATCTTACTAAAAAAATAATAATTAAAATAGACGAAGACTTAAATTTTTATCCCCTGTCGATGAAGTAGAGTCTGGAGTCATAAAATTATAGAGGAACTTAATATTTATAAAATAAATTTCAAAATAAAATAAAAAATAATTCAAAAAGTTTACATATAAATGACAAAAAATTAGTTTAAAATTGTGAAAAATAATCAATAATAAAATTCGTAACCAGTTAATAAAAAGTTAAAAATTAATAAAAAAATTTTGAATAAAAAATTTAAATTTATGAAAATTTTTGAATAAAAGATTTAAATTTATAAGAATTTTTTAATAAAAAATTTAAATTTATAAGAATTTTTTAATAAAAAATTTAAATTTATAAGAATTTTTTAATAAAAAATTTAAATTTATAAGAATTTTTTAATAAAAATTTAAATTTATGAAAATTAATAATACAATCATGAAAATTAATAAATAATAAGTAGTAGAAAAATAATAATTAGTTAAAAATAAATAAATAGTAAAAAGTAGTAAAAAAAAGTAAATAAATAGAAATAGAAATAGAAATAAATAAATAGGAAAAAAAATAAATAAAAAAAATAGTAAATAGCAAAAAAGAAAGAAAAATAATAAAAACAATAAACAAAATATTATTTTTGATTTTTACTTCAAGTATAGAAAAGAAAAACAATTCGAAATTCATTTTTCTTTTTCATAAGTAGACAATTTATTTCTAAAACATTTTAAATATATTGCGAAAACAAATAAAAACGGATTAAAATTAATAAAAATCTGCTATTACAATAATTACGCATTTACATATTATTATAAAAAAAAAATTATTTACCGGATTTATCACAATTATTTGCGATGATTATATCGTTATATTTATTGAAGGGGAAAATAATTATTGTTCTATCACAAATGTAGCTTTTATTAATACCGTTTTTTCTTTCCTTCCTCTTCTTCTTCTTTGTCTCCTATTTCTTTTTTATCTCAAACAAATGGCATCGATATTACAAAAAAAAATAAAATAATAATATTAACTAAAAATTAGGACAAAGCACAAACATAATTTTTTTTTAAGTCGCACGCACTCTGTTTCTCTCTTTTTTTTAAAATATTTTATCACATTTCTTTTTCTTTTGTTAAATATGAAAATTCTCTTTTTTTTCAAGTATATACCTTAAATAATAATTATCTGTTTATAGAAATAGAAAGTAGAAAATTTCAATTACAAAAAAAGCGAAGAAAGAAAAACAAAATTTCTTCATCAATATAGTTAAATGATGAGAATTGAGTAAAAAATAGAGATTAAAATATTTTAGAAATGTATACATATAGAAAATGTTATTTTTCAAAAAAAAATAAAATTTATAGTTTTATTAATTTAATTTTTATTGTAAAACTACCGTAAGTTACTTGTTTTTATAAACTAGTCAGAAAATCTAATCTTATTCGCTTTTTAAAAAAAGATGTTAAATTTGATCGTCATTTTTTCGTTTTGTAAAAAGAAATTATTGTATTTTTTTTTTTTTTATAAAAAAAGAAGAGCCGAATCGTTGCTTTGCTATAATACTATTCTCACTGAATCTACAACTTGGAAATAATAATAATAATAATAATATTAATAATAATATTAATAATAATAATAATAATAAAAATAATATTAATAATAACATTAATAATATTAAAAATAATAATAATACTAATAAAACTAGTAATTATAGTAATAATTATAATAATAATTAATAGTGCCTAATAAAAATAAAATAATGTAATAAAAATAATATTTACTATTGTAATAATTATCAAATTATTAATAAAAATAATATTAATAATAATGATAATAATAATTATTTATAATAATAGTAAAAATATTGGTAATAATAATAATAAAAATATTAAAAATTTAAATCGATATTATTAATAATAATAATAATAATAATAATAATAATAATAATAATAATTAGGCGAATAAGGCACATTTAGAGAGACGGTAGAAAAAATCTCAATTTTCATCAAATTGGGAAAATTGTCAATATTATCACTTATTTTTCTACTTTCAATTGTTTTGAAATAATAATAAATAAATTATTAATTAATTATTATAAATTATTTTTGTTTTTTTTAATTAAAATATTAAAATTCATTCAACAAATTATTTCAATATTGCGTATCAATTTTGATGAATTAATTCAATATTTAACAATTTTTGACAAAATAATTAAATTTCATTGAATTTTTTGTCCAATTAATTGAAAATTACGTCGTTTTTTTGACAAATTAAAAGAATATTAAAGAATATTAATAAATAATAGAATATTAATCGATTATTTTATTTAGAAGCTATTTTTGGCCAAATAATCCATAAATATCCAAAAATATCTTCTAAATTAAATAATAAATTCAAAAACTTATTCTTTTATAAATTAATCAGTTTAATGAATGGAATATTATTCATTGTTTGACAAATATTTTTGGAATATAAATCAAATTTTTTTTCTTGAACAGATAATTAAATTTTTAAACTGCATTAACTGATTGACTTGAATATTATTCAATTTTTTGACTAATTAATTAATTTTTTTTTTTTTTTTGAAAATTAACTAAATATTAGTTTTTTTCGTTTTTTTTTAAAGTAAATTCAATATTATTCGCCTTTTTTGTTTATTTTAAAATTCATTATTCACTTCTTTAGTATTATTATTAAATTTTTTGCAATGATTCTTTAGATTCTGAATTAGAATAATTTTCAAGAAAAAAAAAGAAAAAAAAATTGAGTTCTTTTTGAAATTTTAACCAAATTATTGAATTAATTTCGATAATTTTTTAAGAAAATAATTGAAGAATTATCAATTTTTCAAGAAAGTAATCGAATATTAGTCGTTCTTTTTTTCTATAACAAATAAATTAATTCAATTTTTTTGAAACTAATTTAATTGAATAAATTACTAAATTTTTTTTCAAACTAATTTAATTGAATAAATTATTGAATTTTTTTGAAACTAATTTAATTGAATAAATTATTGCATTTTTTGCAACTAATTTAATTAAATAAATTATTGCATTTTTTTGAAACTAATTTAATTGAATAAATTATTGCATTTTTTTATGAAACTAATTTAATTGAATATTTTTCATTTTTTGGAAACAAATTTATTGAAAATTACTGAATTTTTTTTTTTTTTTTTTGCTAAATTAATTAATTATTGATAAATATTGAATTTTCTTTTCGTAATTCAGTATTTAACTTGTTGAATTATTAAAGAGTAAGCAATTTTTTAAATACATATTAAATATTATTCCTTTCTCTTAATTTTTTTTGTTTGAATTAAATATTAATTCCTTATCTCTTAATTTTTGTTAATTACAAATTAAGTAATTAGTAATTAACAAATTAAACCTTTTTTTCATTATTATTATTAAATTTCCTCTCTTATTGTTGTATAAAAATAAATTTGTCATTTAAAAAAGAAGCAAAATTACTGATTAGGTTTTTTAAACAATTTTTTTTTTTGGGTCTTTGAAGAAAATTAATTTTTTTTCAACTAATTTTTTTTTTGTTTTTTCTCCAAAAAAAGTTGGTTATTATTTTCAATCAATGTTTTTTTGTTGGTCTTTTAAGAAAGTTACTTATTTTCAATCAATTTTTTGTCTTTTATGAAAATTAATTATTATTTTCAATCAATTTTTTGGCGTCTTTTATGAAAAATAAATTATTATCTTCAATCAATTTTTTGTGGTCTTTTAAGAAAATTAATCATTATTTTCAATCAATTTTTTGTCGTCTTTTATGACAATTACTCATTATTTCCAAATAATTTTTTTGTCGTCTTTTATGAAAATTACTTATTAATTATTATATCAACCAATCTGGTAATTTTTTAAGATAAAATTTATAAAATAGCTTTTGTTTTTTTGATTTGCAACGTTTAGCAAAAATCTTAATTTGATTAAAGTTAATTAGCCTCTCAATATTGTTGTCAGTTTTTTTTTTTTTTTTTTTTTGCTTTAATTCTTTTGTTACCTTAACTTTTATCTTGGCGTTTACTTTTGGTTTTGCTTTTGTTCTTTTACTTTTGCTTTCGCGTTTTACTTTTGTTTTTACCATTGTTTTTGCCTTTGTTCTTTCTGTTTTTATTTTTTTTTGGTCTTTCTTTTACTATTGTTTGTGCCTTTGTTTTCCTATTATTTTTGTTTTTCCTTTACTATTATTTTTGCCCTTCTTTTACTATTGCTTTTGTCTTTGTTTCACTATCAGTTTTCGCCACTTTATGCCCTATTTTTCTTGACACTTTTTTGCTATTGTTTTTTTTTTTTTTTTTTTTTTTTTAATTAAACCGCCTGAGGACTCTTTGCATTTAGCGGTTCCCTAGCGGCATTTTTCGCCTTCTGCTGTTGTCGCCTCTTAATACGACGTTTTCGTTCCTTCGACTCAGCACCGACAGCAATGAAATTATTGTGGAAATATTCCTCAATTTCCGACAATTTCTTGCCATGAGTTTCCGGCAGTAATAGCCAGACAAATACCGCCGCACCAATTGAAACGCCAGCGAAGAACCAGTGCAGACGATGTGGAGCTGAAGAAAAGGAAGCAATGAATTTAAAAAAAGAAAGAAAAGAAAATAAATTAAAAAAGAAAAAAAAGAAACGAAAAAAAGGAAGAAAAGAAACAAAAAGGAAGAAAGGAAAAAAAGTGTTACCCCCTAGAAACTCGATTAATCCAAAGTAACTCTGAACAGCGCCGAACATCAATAAATTCGCCATCGAATAACTTATCGAATGGGCAATATGACGAATTTCAGTGGGAAAAAGTTCAGCAGTCATTGTCCATGGTATCGTAAGCATTCCAATCATCGACGTGCAGACATAAAGTAAAAGACAAAATACAGGCACCCAATTTCCATCGTTGCTGCCCTCCTCGATTTTAAGTCGATAATAGCCGGAAATCGACATGGAAATTGCCATTCCAAAGCAGGATATAATACACAAAATTCGCCTCTTAAATCTTCGTAAAAGAACAGTATTCACCATTGAACATAAAAATCGTGTCAAGCCAACTAATATTGAAGCAATATAGGCATTAACTTCCACACCCTGCAAAAGTGGAATAAAAAATTAAATCTTTCATTTCAAATCAAAATTTCCAAGGTCATTCATTGTATAAAAAAAATACTTACATCGAACCAATTGACGGCATAAAATAGAGTAATGTAAATTCCTGAGAATTGTTGAAAGAGGAAGAACAAGAATAGAATGAACATTGGCTTCCAACCGGTTGGTTTCAGGAACGCCTGGATTTTCGTTAAAAAACCACTTCGCTTACTTCGTCGCTGATCGCTTAGACGAATTTCATTTTCCTTCATAATTGTCGTGAATTGCGTCTCTAGGCCGGAAACTTTTCCATCGTCCTCAAATTTGTAGAACCTTACGAATTGAGTTAGAATTTATTGAATTTTCAGTTACAAATTACAATCGAAATAATATTGTCAAAAAACTTAAAGATACACTTGAATTTCTAAGTCAGTCGAAAAAAGTGTTTTTAAATTCGTTAATATTTTTATTTCCAAAAGAAACACTTTTTTTGAAACTAAAAACAAAAGCTAAACATATTTTTTAACAAAGTTAATTTTTTTTTTTACAGGTTTACTACAACAGTGTACAAGGAACACTGGAGCAAATATTGCATTTTTTAAGGGTGCAATTCTGAGCTTACTTTATAATTCCACCAGAAATGGTTTATAAATTTAAACCTATTTTTCATTTTTCATAGAGAAAAATTTGTAAACAACAAAATTTTCTTGTACTTCAGTGCAAGAGGCACTAAAACATTCCATGATCTTCAAATGAACGAAATATTTTTTATTGAAGATATTTTAATGAATTACTAATGATAAAAAAATTTAAAAACTGAAATTTTACATTTACAAACTCAGTAATTAATTTTTTTTGTCAGTGACACAAAATGATTGCAATAAAAATTTAATTTGTAGAAGAAACAAATAAATTTTGTTCATTTGAACGTTCAGAACTTTAGTGCCTTAACATTCCAAAAGGCATTCTGAGTTAATTTTTTTTAGAATAATTTTTTCTAATAAGTTTCGGTCTTAATCAGCGCTGGGATTTTTTAGAAAAGTACTAAAAAAAGAAATTTAGGCCTCGGATTGAATTTAAAAAGCAAAAAAAGTCGTTTTAGTCGATTAAAAATAGAAAAAAAGTCGTTTATTTAATTCAGTGTTGGCACAAAAATTCAAATTAACCAAAAGTTGGATAATTTTGCTAAATCGATATTCAAATACTTCCCATTTATTTATTCACAGAAGATAAAATAAAAAAATCTAACTTCTAAAAATTAAAACTATTTAACCATTCCGGAAATTCAATTATTTTCAACAATTTTTAACAATAAACTTCATCTCTAAATCAATTATCGGATATGAATTTTTGAATAATTTTTTGTAATTTCTCTAAAAATTCAATTATTTAAATACAAAAAAATACATTTTTTTATAATGGAAACCGATCAACTTTTTCTCGAAAATATTTATTAAGGTAGAAAATTGTCCAGAATTTTAATCAAAAAATTTCTAAAATTAACATTTTTAAAGTATTTCTTTATAATTTTTTCAAATGCAAAAAGTTTTACAATTAAATATTAATTAAATAAATTAATATTATTTTTTAACATTAAAAAATGTTCAAAAAAATTGAAATTTGGTAAATTCTTTTAAAAAATAATTTTAATTGAGTAAAATGTTTGAAAAAATAAATCAAACTTTTGATAAAATCTTTTAAAAATAGAGTTATTTTCAAAATATAAAGAAAAATTCATCAAATTTCTGCAAGATTATAATTTTATAATCTTTATTTAATTCTAATTATAATTATAAATGATTTCTGAAAAATTCTAAAATTGTAAATTTAAAAGAATTTTAATTTACTTCATTCGAAGGTAAACTGACTCTTAAAAAATTAAGATAAAACAATTCGAAGTATTAGTTTCTTTTATAAATTTTGTAATATAATTTTTCAAAAATAATTGTAGAATTTTTGTACAATTTAAAAGAAAAATATTTTTTTAAAGAATTTTTATTGAAAATTTTGAATATATGATTATTTTCTCCAAAATGTTAAAAATAATTCTGAAAAATTAAAATTTTATTATTTGGTTTATATGAATTTAATTTTTTTTTGAAATATTGAAAATAATTGAATTTTTTTAAAAACTTAGAACGAAATTAGATGAAAATTAGAATTTAGAAAATTACTTTATTTCAAAACTATTAAAATTTATAAATCTATTTTTCGTTAAATTTCATTTTCAGTGAATTTACACTTGAAAAATGATTTATTTAAATTGTTGAGAATTTCATATTATTTCGCAAATTTTCAATTAAAATTCTTGAAGAGTTAGTTTTCAAAAATTGTGACAAAATACTTGAAAAGATGATTTAGTTTTGAATTCAATTTTACAGAATTTCAATTATTCAAAATCTTTTTTTTTTTGTAATATTTTAAATATTTGAGTAAAAAAAATTATTCAAAAATAAATTTTCAAAGATTTGTCTATAGTTATGCCTTTTACGGTATAAAAATCGAAATAAGTTGCATTTGATATTTTGTCGCAGAATTTGAAAGTAAAATCGAAAAAGTCGTATTATTTTAAAATATTCGAAAAAAGTGGAAAAAGTCAGAATATCCGAGGCCTGAAAATTTGATTTTTGTAAATCATAGTAAAATTTTGAATTTTGGTTTTGGTTCATGAACTAAAATTAATAGGAATTCTAATTAAAAAAACCGTCAATTTTTTTAAATTTCTGACAAGAATTTCTTTTTAAATAAAATTAGTTCTTGATAAACGATCATAAAATTGTTTAGAAATTATTTAATGTTTTTGTAAAAAAATTCCTTTTAAATTTAATTTCTTGAATTTTTTAAACTTTTAACATTTTTCATTTATAATGTAACGAATTGTGTACTTAATAATTTATCCAGAACTATTTTATCTTTTCAAAAATAACTAATATATATTTTTTTATATTGAACTGAAAAAAATTAGAATGTATTTTTTAATTTATCGCATTTTAAGTTCAAAATTCATATTTTCTGTAAAAAAAAATGTTTATTTTTAATTATAATTTTGTTATTTATCTAACTTTCTACTTAATATATTATATTTTTGAAAATTAAAAATATTTTTAAATAAAACGGAAAATATTTTCGTAATTCAAGGTTTAGGTGTTTGAAAATAATTATTAAAAAATTAAAAACAAAACAATAACGCCTAGCAAATGTGAAAAAGGCTTTTGGAGATGAATAGTTTGTCAAATAAAAAATTCACGTTTTTAAATTTAAAAATATTGAAACATAGTTTAACAAATTTTTTGGGCTACAACTTCAAATATTTCTATACAGATTACGTATAATTAAAAAACAGTTTCAAAATATGATTAACTGGAAAAACGAGGTTTCGGAGATGAATTTGAATTTTTTCTCATTGCCAGTAAATTTTAATTAATTATTTAAAAAATTTATTTTATTTTATTTAAACTAAATATAAGTGGAAAATAAACGGTAGATTCTAAGCTTCAGTTTGATATATATTAAGACTATATTAGAAAAATTTTAATTATATTAAAAAATAATTAAAAATATCTATCATATTTGACCAAAACCAAAAGACAAAATTAAATTTGAAATTTTTGAAGTCTATTATTATTATTATTATTATTATTATTATTATTATTATTATTCTAGTCTATTATTAACTTAGTTTTAAACCTATATTAAGTACCAAATTTTTTTTTTAAATAGTTTTTGCGTAGAAAAAAAATTGTTCAACCCACCATTCCAAGCTCTTTCGTGCCTCCTCAATTTTGCCCTTCGAAACGAGCCAAACCGGTGATTCGGGAACGATGAATTGAATTAATAATAC
The DNA here is from genome assembly GCA_032872475.1 of Leptopilina myrica (nomen nudum). Taxonomy (NCBI): domain Eukaryota; kingdom Metazoa; phylum Arthropoda; class Insecta; order Hymenoptera; family Figitidae; genus Leptopilina; species Leptopilina myrica (nomen nudum). The sequence continues at coordinate 31,474,962 of CM065466.1, read as the reverse complement.
GGGGAATATGGCGAAAATAATACTAAACCAGGCGACATTTCGCCATGGTAAAAAGGCACCCATCAAATATGCCAGGAGCATGCCAAATGATGCTAATGTTGGTCCAAAGGACATTAAGGCACCACGTAATTCAGGCCTCGCAACTTCAGTTATATAAACAATGGCGGGCGATGTGGCGAGGGCCGTTGCCAAACCGGCCAATACACGGCCAATAAAAATCATTGGCAAATTTTGCGCCGACGCTATTAAAATATAACCTCCAATGCACGGTATCGTTCCCAATTGCAATGTTCGCAGTCTTCCCAGTGATTCCATTAGAAAGCTTCCGATAAATGCACCAATTGGGGTACAAAGAATCACGATACTCGCTTAAAAGAAAAGAAAAAGAAAAGAATATAATTATTAACAAGATTATTAATTAATATTATATTATTACTATAAATTAGTATCATTGTAGATTACTATCATTATCATTATCATTATCATTATTATTATTATTATTATTATTATTATTATTATTTATTATTTATTATTATTTACTATTATTATTATTTACTATTATTATTATTTATTATTATTATTATTATTTAACTATTATTAAACAAATTATACTTTTTTCTACTTTCATACTTAAAGGTTTGTAAACATAACCTAAAAATGTTTGCTTCTTCGGCACCTTTGGAGCGCGTCATATTTACTTCAATTCACTATTTTACTATTTTGTAAATTTAAAATTTTTTAAATTTAAATATTGTTAGAAAAATAATCTTACAAAGAACAAATAAATGTAGAAAATAATTATAAAATAATGCAAAGAAATAGAAAAAAAAACTTAAGGGCATTTGAACCATTATGACGTCACAATTAGTGAAAAGCATGTGATTTACAAAAAGTTAAAAATAAAAATAGTGATAAAAGTATTTTAATAATAATAATAATAATAATAATAATAATAATAGTCATAAAAATATTTTAATAATAATAATAATATTAATAATTATAATAATAATAATAATAATAATAATAATAGTTGTTTTAAAAATAATTACATACTTCGTTTATTTTAATTACATATTCATAGGTATTTTTTTTATAATAAAATAAATTTTTTTCACACTTTAAAAATTTTTCACTTTGTCATGGTAATTAAATAGTTACAATAAAATTTTGACAAAAAGAGAATTTTTGATAAAAAAGCAAAATACAATGAAAATTGTAAAAATATAATTATATATTTTAATAACCGACGACGTAATCTAGTTGTTTTTTGTTACAATGTTTTGTTTTGAAATTTAAATTCGATAAGGAAAAGAAGGAAAGTTAACTTGTAGAATGTGTGTAAAAAAAGGTGTATAGTGTTTTAATTTCATAGCTTTCTTAAAAATTAAATTTTGAAGAATATTATTAAAAAAATTCTAGAAAATTAATCGAATTTTGAAAGACTTTCACAGTTCAACTTTTCTATGCATTTTGAAATTTTAAGCCATAATAAAGAATTAGTATTAAATATTTATTTATTAAAATTTGAAAAATTTAATTTGAAAATTTTTTAAAAATAGTAATTAAAATTTTTTTTTAAAGAAAAACGTACTTGAATTCACAATAATAATTTGAAGAAATCGAAACGATTGGAAATTTTTATTATATTTTAAAGAATTTAAATGTTTCCCTCTTTAAAAATTGTTTATAAATATATATAATTTTATTTTTGAAATTATAACATTTTATGAATTTACAAAAATTATTCTATTTAAATATTTCAATTCTTGTAGTTGAATTCTGATGGGAATTAATGTTTTCAAAAATTTAACATTTTTAAAAAATAATTAAATTTTTCAACCGTTCTAACAGGAATTTTAGGAATGAATTCAATTTTAAGAGGTTTTTAAATTAAATTCCTTGAAAATTTAAGGGAAGAAAAAGTTTTAAAATCTTGAAATTTTTAATTTAGAAAATTAATAACATTATTTTTCTTTAAAAATTAGTAAAGTTTTTCCAATGATTTTATTCAACAATATTCTAAAGAAATAATTGAATTTTGGATAAATTACAGTTGCAATCTTTGGAAATAATTTTATTTCATGAGGTTTTTCATATTAAAATTATTTGAAATTTTAATTCCGAAGGGAAAAATAAATATGAATAAGTTTTTAAATTTTTGTTTAACAAGAAAGTATGAAAGGTTTGAAAAATTTAATTTCTGTAAAATTGTTTCTTGAAAAAATGGAACTAAAATTATTTAAAAATACTTCTAATTCCGAAATAAAATTTAAAAAATTGAAACAATTGAAAATTTTGCCAACTTTTATTGAAATGAATTTTGAATTTTAATTCAAGTTGCTGTTAGAAATATTTTGGCATTTACTATTCGAGTTTTTCAAGTAATTACATATATTTAATGAAAGAGCGTAAGAAAAAATTATATTTTTTTATGAAATTAAGAATTTGCATTAAATTTGGAAAAACAAATTTTGAAAGTAAAAAATGGAAAAGAAAATTTAAGAAATTAAGAACTTGTATTAAATTTGGAAAAACAAATTTTGAAAGTAAAAAATGGAAAAGAAAATTTAAGAAATTAAGAACTTGTATTAAATTTGGAAAAACAAATTTTGAGAGTAAAAATAAAAAAGAAGTTTTGCTAGTTTATATAATATTAAAATACAAAGTAGAAAAAGAAATAGAAAATGCAAGTATATGGAAATAAAAATTACAAAAGAGAAAAAAAATTAAATAATAAGAGACACAGATAATGGAAAAATAATAACAATAATAAAAAATTAATGTCTAGACTTTATTTAAAGAATTACCGGCATTTCCAAGTTGAAGGACGGAGATAAAAATGATTCAAGGCTCGCTAATTTTTATTATCATGTGACTATAATGGCACGCAAAGTGTTTCGCGTAATTAATCTGAGTGTTAAACGAAACCAAAAATTAAAAAAAATTTTTGTTTATTAAATCAACAAATAAAATCATCATAAATGCTTTTAAGAACATTTTTTAAAAGAAACGGAAAATATTTCATACTCTAAATAAAAGTTTATAGAAATTATTGTATTTTAATATTATAAATTTGATTATTATTATTATTATTATTATTATTATTATTATTATTATTATTGATATTCAATAATTTTATTTACGATTTTTTCCGATTTTCTCGATTTTAACTTCTTTTGTGTTAATTTTCGTTTTGAATTTTAAAAGTGTTGGAAACGATTTCTAATTAAGAATTAAAAAAAAATTATATTACATATTTATTATTATTATTATTATTACTATTATTACTATTATTTTTTTTTGTTTTTGAATAATTTATTTTGTCACTATTATTAGTTTATATTAATGTATTTATTATTATATTCAATAAATTAAAAGTTAAAGAAAGAAAATATAAAGAAGGGACGAAAAAGTGAAAAAGATATTTTTTTAATAAATGATTTTAAAAGAACATTAAAAAAAAAAATTTTTTAATTACTGAAAAATAATATTACCAATCCAGGAGCATTCTTCTTTTGTTGCATGCAACTCCTGAGGCTCTGTCCAATTCGTCGAACTTGAATTTGAATGAATGTCAGTCGAGTTCGATACTTTTTGTAAAACTGGAATAATAACTGCCGAATATGCCATACTTAGGCCAACGGCAATGTGAAAAGACGCTGCAATTATACACGCTGTCACCTTAAAAGAAAATTAACGACAAAAATTATAATCACAATTGAAAAATAGTAACAAAAAAATAAAAATAAAAAAAAGACAAAATTTTGACTCCATTTTATTAAAAACTTTTTTAGAACTAATTTTTCCAATTTGTCACATTTTTCGTCTAAATAAATACAAGTTCTCTTCTCTTGAAAAAGTAAATTAATAAGTACATAAGTAAATAAAAAAGTAATAAGTAAATAAATTTAAAAAAAAGAAATTTGAAAATTTAAATTCCTATAAAAATAAATAAACTTTAAAAAAAATTTTTTAAATTATTTTTTTTATTTTTTTTGTCTTGAAAAATATTTATTTCTGTTGGAAAAAAATATTTACGGATTTAAAAAACATTTTTCTTTTCGCAAGTGGAAAAATTTTGAAAAGTTAAACATTACTTTTCAAGAGAGAAATTTTTAATTTCTTAACTTTTTAATTTCGTTCTTATCATTACCTCGGGAATTGCATTTTTGATTTTCGTTGGCTCCACGAATCCTTTATTCAAACTTCTGCTCGAAACAATAGCATCCTTAAAGCATTCTCTCTCATTTTCTTCGATATTTTTTGACGCCTCGCGTTCAACACTGAAAATTGATTTAAAAAAAAAAAATTATTAGTCTAGAAAAAAATTGTCAAAATTTTACCTTCAAAAAAGAAGTAAATTCAAACTAGAAAATCTTTATTCGTCAAATTCCATCAGAAAAATAGAATTTTATCATTTTTTTTAAACATTACTCTTAGTTATTTTACGAAACTGTTTTTGAATTTAAATATTAGGAAATTTTTAATTTTTCAATTAAGCTAAAATTAAATTTATACAGATTTGAAATTAAATTCAAATTAAATCATAAAAGTTTTGAATTAAATTCAAATTAACTCGTAAAAATTTTTGAATTAACTTAAAATTAAATCATAAAAATTTTGAATTATTTTTGAATGTATTTTTAAATTAAATCATAAAATTTTTTGAATTAACTAAAAATTTAATCGCAAAAATTTTCAATTAAATGAAAATAAAATTAAAATTAAATTTGTACAAATTTGAAATTAAATTCAAATTAAACCATAAAATTTTTTTAATTAAATTCAAATTAAATCGTAAAAATTTTTGAATTAACTTAAACTTAACTCGTAAAAATTTTTGAATTAACTTAAAATTAAATCATAAAAATTTTGAATTATTTTTGAATGTATTTTTAAATTAAACCATAAAATTTTTTGAATTAACTAAAAATTAAATCGCAAAAATTTTCAATTAAATGAAAATAAAATTAAAATTAAATTTGTACAAATTTGAAATTAAATTCAAATTAAACCATAAAATTTTTTTAATTAAATTCAAATTAAATCGTAAAAATTTTTGAATTAACTTAAAATTAAATCATAACAATTTTGAATTATTTTTGAATGTATTTTTAAATTAAACTATAAAATTTTTTGAATTAAATAAAAATTAAATCGCAAAAATTTTCAATTAAATGAAAATAAAATAAAAATTAAATTTGTACAAATTTGAAATGAAATTCAAATTAAACCATAAAATTTGTTTAATTAAATTCAAATTAAATCGTAAAAATTTTTGAATTAACTTAAAATTAAATCATAAAAATTTTGAATTATTTTTGAATGTATTTTTAAATTAAACCATAAAATTTTTTGAATTAACTAAAAATTCAATCGCAAAAATTTTCAATTAAATGAAAATAAAATTAAAATTAAATCATAAAAATTTTGAATTAAATTAAAATGAAATCATACAAATTTTTAAATTAACTTAAAATTAAATCATACAAATTTTGAATTATTTTTGAATTAATTTTGAATGTATTTTTAAATTAAATCATAAAATTTTTTGAATTAAGGGCATTTGAACCACTATGACGTCACAATTTTAAAACTCATGCTTTTCACACATTGTGACGTCATAGTGGTTCAAATGCCCTTAACTAAAATTTAAATCGCAAAACTTTTGAATTAAATGAAAATAAATTTTTTTCAAACTTAAATTAAAATTTAAATTCTTTCTAAATTTGTAAATAATTTTCTTTTAAAAATTCACACGGAATAAGAAAATCGATTTAATTAATTAATTACTTCAACTCCTGGAGATTATTATATTTAAATACAAAAAAATAATTTCTAAATCACTTGAATAAAAGTTTTTCTAATAAATGAAAATTTTGCAAATTAATAACAATTTGATTATTTATTGATTGAAAATTTTTCTTCTTTTTCAGCAAACAAAAAATAATATCAGTAACGGAATATCGATAAACTGGATATATTTATTGACACTTACTGTCAAATAATATACAGGCGCGTGCACATTCATTTTAATGAAAAAGTCTTTTCTGAGGACAAATTGATAAAAGCAGAAAAAAGTGTTCTAAAAGATCTACTACTATAATTAATTTCTCTAATTAGATTAATTTCCTCCACTAGTATAATTAATTTATCATCACAAACTTAATAATTGATAATTAATAATTAATAATAAATAATAAATAATAAATAACAATTAATAAATAAATTAGCTAAATTAAAAATATTTTAATATTAATAAATTAAAATTAATTAATTAAACATTAAATGTATTTTTTTACTCTTACTTTTTAAATCTAATTACATTTAAATAAATAAAATAAATAAAATAAATAAATTAATTAATTAAATAATTTTTTTAACTATATTTATTTCCATTGACAATACAAATTGTCTCTTGTCCTCCTGCTGCCGAAATAAATTAAATAAATAAATTTTTTTAATATTTCGATATAATAAATTTTTGCCATTTCAAGTAGAAAAAATTCATTTTTGCAAAAAATTTTTTTTTTCAACATTTACAAATAAAATGTAAACTAAAGTAAAAAATAAAAATTATTATTAACATAAACTTAACAGCGATAGGAATTCTCGTGAACGAGTATTTTTTAAAACTGTGAATACAATTTTTCTTTTATGATTTCCTCAACATTTATTTATGAAGGCAGAAAGAGAATATAATTATTATTTGTATTTATCTCTATGGACTTAATTCTGAATTTTATTATCCTGTAAAAAAAATAATACTTGACAATAGTTTTATATAAATATTCTAGAAAACATTGTCATTTATTGTTAAATAAGTAGAAATAAATATTAAATTGTTTACAAAGTTTTCTAAGTATTCTTCGTATTTTAAAGTAATTAAAGTAATTAAAGTATTTAAAAGATTTTAAGTATCTCGCACTTTTAATTAATTACTTACTTGATTAATTTTATTTATTTTATTATTTATTATTATTGTTTTTATCATTATTATTATTATTATTATTATTATCATTCTTTATTTAAAGTTTTTTTTCAACGATTTTTCAAAAATTACTTTAGTATTTTTATCATTTATTTTATATTTCCATTTATTTATTTAAAATTTTTCAAAGTATTTTTTTTACTATTTGTCTGTTTGTTTTATTTATTATTATCTGTTTAATGTTCCTTAAGTGGTTTTTTTTTAAATTCTTCAAATATCTACTTCAATAATTTTTCAAATTTATAAAAAAATACAAACATTAACATAAATGATAATAAAAATATAATAAATAATATTAAAACTATATTTAATATTATTATTACTTATTAGCAAAAAATACCATTTATTTAAAGTTCACAACAACAAAAAATATAATTATTGTAAATATGCAATAATAAACAAATTACTTAAATATAAAATAACAATTTCTGTTTCCATATTCAAAATAATGGATAATTTGAAACAAAAATTTTTTCAATTCTTCTTAATGCATCTGTCATATTTTGAAAAGATTTACTGCTCGTTAAATTTTTGTTACATTACGTAAGTTAAATGTTTCTCTTTTTTCTCTCATTCTTCTTCTTCTTTTATTATCTTCTATTTGTCACAAAAGGCAAAAAAAAAAAAATGAAAAAAATATTCAGAAAAATTTGTTGTCACGAATATTTATTATTACTATTATTATTATTTTAATAAAAAGAAGAAGCTATTGTAAAATTTATCAAATGAATATTTTAAAATATCAGAAATTAAGAAAAAAGATAAATGAAAATCTATTGCAAATATGTAAAGATTTAATAAAGAAAATAATTGTTATTAATGTTTAGAGGACATAACACTGGGGGGGTTTTTTTTAGCCAAGAGGAAAGTCATGGAAAGATAATTTTATTTACTGTTTGATAACAGGATCAACTAATTATCCAAATGATAATAATTTTCCGAAAAGATTAATTTCCACTACTAACTATTTTCAAATTATAATCATTAACGTATAAAAGTAATAATAGTAATCATAAAAATTAAAATTGTCTCGTTTATATTTAAAGTAAATAAGTGAATAAATAAGCAAATAAATAAATTAATTAATTAGTAAATAAATGGATAATAAAAAATAGTAAAAATAGTAAAAACAGTAAAAATAGTAAAAATAGTAAAAATAGTAAAAATAGTAAAAATAGTAATAATAGGAAAATTGCAAAAATAGTAAAAAAAATAATAATTACAATTAAAATAATTTTTTTAAATAAATAAAATTATTATTATTATTGAATTATTAAAATATTTTTATTAAATTATTAAATTATTATTATTAAATTATTAAATTATTATAAAAATAAATAAGTGAACGAATAAATAAATAAATAATAAAAATAGTAAAAAAAATTACAATAAAATGACACTTTTTGATTGAAAAATTATTAGATTAATAAATTATTAACAAATTGTTATAAAAAAAAAAAAATTTCCAACGTTCGAAATAAAGTTAATAGAGAACATTCACTTTAACCCATTTCCGAAGGCTTGTCAATTATTATCGTCCCTAGAATCTCTTATTTTCTATAGCATTGAAAAAAAGCCATAAAAAAGAAGAAAAAAAATCCAACCTAGTAATTTATTTCTCGCAAATTAATAATACACAATTTATCTCACTCTTTTTTTTCTATTATCACACAGACACACACAACATAATTTTTTTTTTCTTAACCACCAATAGTTGAAAACACTTTTTGTTAAAACAAAAACAAAACCAATTGGAAGCAAAATACTTGAAAAATGAAATTAAAAATTAATATGAAGCGAATTGGTAGGAAAATTCTAAAAAAAAGATTAATGTCAAACTAGAAGAAGGCCAATTGGAAGCAAAATACTAACAGGAAGTTATTACTAATAAAAACCAATTAATTGGTTTTATTAAATTAATGACAAACTAAAAGAAGGCCAATTGGAAGCAAAATAGTTGCAAAACAAAATAGGAAATTAATTTAAATTTTAGACCAATTGGAAGCAAAATAATAGCAAAATAAAATAGGAAATTAATTTAAAAAAGCCAATTGGAAGCAAAATACTAAAAAAAAATTAGTAGCAATCTGGAATAAAAAGCAAAATAGTTACAAAGTAAATTGGAAAATAATACAAAGGCAATTGGTAGTAAAATACTAAACAAAATTAATGGCACACCAGAAGAAGGCCAATTGGAAGCAAAATATTGTCAGGAAGTTATTACAAATTTGAATTTTAGACCAATTGGAAATAGTTGCAAAATAAAATAGGAAATTAATTTAAAAAAACCAATTGGAAGCAAAATACTAACAAAATTAGTAGCAATCTGGAATAAAAACGGGGTAAAAACCAATTGGAAGCAAAATAGTTGCAGGCTAAGATAGGAAATTAATATAAAAGCCAATTGAAAGCAAAATACTAACAAAATTTGTAGCAATCTGGAATAAAACCGGGATAAAAACCAATTGGAAGCAAAATACTAACAGGAAGTTATTACTAACTGTAATTTTAGACTAATTGGAAGCAAAATAGTTACCAAAAATGAAGTGTCAAATTATTATGAATGCCAATTGGAAGTAAATTATAAACAAAAAATGTAATGCTCGACGGGAATAAAATCCAATTTGAAGCAAAATATTTGCAAAATTAAGTGGCAAATTAATATAAAGCCAATTGGTAGCAAAATTCTAAAAACAAATAAATGACAAACTAGAAGGGCGATTGACAGCAAAATACTAATAGGAAGTTATTACTACTTTGAGTTTTAGGCCAATTGCAAGCTAAGTAGTTGCAAAATATAATTTAAAATTTAAAAAAGCCAATTGGAAGTAAAATACTAATAAAATTTTATTAAAAACTGGAATTAAATTCAATTAGAAGTAAAATAGTTACAAAATAAAATCGCCAATTGGTAGCAAAATAATAAAAAAAATTAGTAGCAAATCAAAGTAAGACCAATTGGAAGCAAAATACTAACAGGAAGTTTTTTCCAACTTGCAATTTTAGACCAATTGGAAGCAACATAGAAAAAATGAAATGGAAAATTAGTATAATTGCTAACTGGAAGCAAAATATCAACAAAAAATTAATGCTAGACGGGAATAAAATCCAATTGGAAGCAAAATACTAACAGGAAGTTATTACTTCGCAATTAACAAACCGGAAGTTATGACTAATTAAAATTTTAGTACAGTTGGAAGCAAAATAGTTACAAAATAAAGTGGAAAATAAGTATAATTGCCAATTGGAAGCAAAATACTAACAGGAAGTTATTACCAACTGTATTTTTAGACCGCAATTGGAAGCAAAATAGTTACAAAAAATGAAGTGGCAAATTATTATGAATGCCAATTGGAAGTAAAATTCTAAGAAAAAAATTAATTCTAAACCGAAATAAAAACCAATTGGGAATCAAATATATAAATTCGAAGAAAGTTTATAAGTTTTAGTTCGGAATATAAATTATTTTCAGAATTATAATTGTTTAAATTTAAATTGAAATAATATTTTTTTATGACTCGACAGAATTAAACAAAAAAAAGAAAAAAGAAACAGACGTAAAATGCAGACAAATGTTATATAGTGACGTCATTATTGATACCAGGACGTCTATAGTGATTTAGTTCGATAAGAACGTGTATATGGTATATAATGTAAGGCAATATTCGAAAACATAAAAATATAGACACGTCATTTTTGCAAACCTCCTATTGTTATTGTATATAGAATTGAATATAGATGGAAAATTATATTGTCTTTTTTAGAATTATATTATCGCGTATACGTGACTCTCTTTCTCTCTCTCTTTCTAAATTCATAGTCTCAGCAATAATTTGCCAACTTCATTTATTATTATTATTATTATTATTATTATTATTATTATTATTATAGTTTTGCACTTTAAAAATATCGTGAAAGGTAAATTCAAATAGACATTGAAAATATCTCTCTCTTTCTCTCTCGAAAAACACAAATTACTATTCGCACGATCTTTAACTTTCCATCTCGGCTATAAATTTTGTATTCCTCGTATATTTTCAGAATATTTTCCTCTTTTTCTCATTCAACTTAAAATTCATTTTTTTTATTATTTTTATTCTTTGAATTTAAATAATAAATATAAAAACAAGTAAAAAATTATTTTCGTCTTATTTTATTCATGCGTAAAAAAATACCTTATAAAAAAATTCTTATTTTATTTACTGCTTTATTATTGTTACTATTTTCTTTAGTTAAATTTAAATAATGAATATAAAAACAAAAAAATTACTTTAGTTTTGTTTATTTATTTTTTTAATCAATTATGACAATTTTATTTATTTAAATTCGAATCGAGAGAATAAAAAAATCATTATTTTGGTTTATTTTTTGATTTTTTTATCATCGTTACTATTTTATTTATTTATGTTCAAATCGTGTGAATAAAGAAATAATTATTTTGGTTTATTTATTTATTTTTTATCATCGTTACTATTTTATTTATTTATTTTCAAGTCGTGTGAATAAAAGAATAATTATTTTGGTTTATTCATTTTTTTATAATTGTTACTATTTTACTTATTGAAAATCAAATTGTGAGAAAGAAAAATAATTATTTTGGTTTATTTATTTGCTTTTTTTTCATTGTTACATTTTTATTTATTTAAAATTCAAATCTTGAGAATAAAAAAAAGATTATTTGAGTTTATTAACTTTTTTATAATTGTTACTATTTTATATATTTACATTTAAATTATGAGAATAAAAAAAATAATTATTTTGGTTTATTTTTTTATCATCGTTACTATTTTATTTATTTATGTTCAAATCGTGAGAATAAAAAAAATCATTTTGATTTATTTATTTATTTATTTTTCTTTATTATTGTTATTATTTTGTTTATTTAAATTTTAAATAAAAATTAGAAAATTTTTTTTAGTTTACATTACTTTATTATTTTTTTTATAATTTTTATTTTATTCAGTTTATTTATTTTTGATTTAAATAGCAAAGAGAATAAAAAAAGAATAATATTCAGAATCAATAGAAAATTTACGATTCGCGAATAAATAACAAAAAAAAAATTTTTTTTCTCCTTTAACAAACATGCAATTTGAACAACGAAGAACAAAACTCAACTGCATATAATTACTTCTAAAGTCTCTACAAAAATAATAATTAACTTCAATATCGTAAATTTAAGTCAATCGTAAATGTTTCAATCCGTAACGTTTCAATAGTGTACTAAAAATAAAATAAAAATTCTTAAATAATATAAATATTAAATACCAAGTTTTCATTTAAAGATAAAAACAAAATTATATTCTACATCTAAGGAAAAAAAATTATTATTTACCATCAAGCAAGACATTTTTTTTTTATTTTTATCTAAGAATATTTTTATAAATACATTTAATGTATAAAATATATAAAATGATTAGTTCTATTATGTAATTGAATTACATACTTATTTCTATGTCAATAATTATATAGTAATAATACTTGGAAAAGTTGATGAGAAAGAATCAAAATTTTTTAAGATTAGAAACATTTTTTTAACGTTATAATCAAACTTGTAAGTTATTAATTTATAATTATTAAATTTAAAATGGAATGAATTTTAAACTGAAGCTATTTTCGAACAAGAATTGGTTGAACTAAAAGTATTTTTAAATTAGAACAATTTTTGAAGCAAAAGTACTTTTTAACTTAAGTATTTTCAAACAAAACGTATTTTTCAACTGAAGGTATTTTCAAACAAAAAGTATTTTTCAACCGAAAGTATTTTCAAACAAAAAGTATTTTTCAACCAAAAGTATTTTTCTATGAAACCTTTTTAAACCGAAAGTATTTTTGAACTAACAATATTTTTTAACAAAAAGCATTTTTTAACCTAAAGTATTATTATTGGAATAACATATTTTTGATAGAAAAGTAATTTTGAACTAATACTATTTTTTAAAGTATTTTTGTACAAAGATTATTGTTTAAAGAAACAAAGTATTTTTGAACTAACATATATTGTTCACATTAAAGTATTTTTGTACGGAAAATATTTTTAAAACAAAACACAAAGTAGTTTTAAATTAAAAATATTTTTTTCTCAATAGTATTTTTGAACTAACAATATTTTCATTCGTAAGTAATTTTGCACGAAAAGTACTTTTATAATAAAAAAAAATTTAATTGTAAGAACTTTTCATGCAAAAATATTTTTGAACTAAAAGTATTTTTGTACGAAAAGTATTTTTGAACCCGAAGTATTTTTGAACTAACAATATTTTTTAATGTAAAGTATTTTTGCACGAAAACTACTTTTAAAATCGAAAGTATTTTTGAACCAAAAGTATTTTTGTACGAAAAGTATTTTTGAACTAATAATATTTTTTTTAATGAAAAGTAATTTTGCACGAAAACTACTTTCAAACATTTTTTGAATCGAAAGTATTTTTGTACGAAAACTACTTTAAACATTTTTTTTTTAATCGAAAGTATTTTTGAACAAAAAGTATTTCTGAACAAAAAGTATTTTTGTACGAAAAGTAAATACCCGAAAAAATACTTTTCAAAAACAAAAAAATTATTTATCATAAATATTTTTCCTGCAAAACAGCAGAAGTAGAAAATAAAAAAATTTGTTTTACAATTTACCAAAAATCATAAATATTTTCCTAAAAAATAATAAAAATTCGAAAAAGAAAAATGATTAAAAAGAAAAAATTAAAAACTCACCTCAACGAATATGGATCCATGACTGATTAATTGAGGGACAGGGGAAAGCAATTAATGAAATGCCTCGTCCCACCTTTGATTAGACAGACGATAAATTAAATTAATTAAATAAATGGATTCTCCTAAAACTTCTCCTCGTCAGCTCTGTCGCCAATTTCGATTTTGTATCGCCATTCTGTGATCCCTAAAAAAGAAAAAGACACCAAATCAATATCAATTCTTATTAAACAAAAAAGAAAAAGAAAAAAAAATAGGGACAATATTTTTTATTTATTTTTTTCACTCAGAGGACGATATAGTTACTTTCAATCGAAATCGAATACCAATTGTAAGTAATTGGATACAAATTGATATTTCAAAGAATTTTTTTTTTAACCAATTGGCGAAAAGTGAAAAACTCGAATTGAAACGAATTGGAAGCAAAATTTTAACAAGTTACCAAAAATTGGAATTAAACCAGTTGGAAGCAAATTACTAAGAGAAAGTGTAATGATAAAACCAATTGGAAGCAAAATATTAACGGACAGTATTGCCAAATTGCAATTAAAATCAGTTGGAAGTAAAATACTAACAAGAGATAATTACAAATTAAAGTTAAAACCAATTTGAAGCAAAATACTAACGAAAATTAATGTAAAACGGGAATAAAAAACCAATTGGAAGCAAAATATTACCAAAAAAGTGTTGCTAAATTGAAATTAACGCCAATTGGAAGTAAAATACTAGCAAACGATGATTACAATTTTAAATTAAAGCCAATTGGAAGCAAAATGCTAGCAAAATATTATTACAAATTGCAATAAAAACCAATTGGAAGCAAAATACTAAAAACAATTACCGACAAATTAAACTAAAAAAACCAATTGGAAGCAAATATCAATTAAAAATAAATACCAATTGGAAGCAAAATACTTGAAACAATTACCGACAAATCGAACTTAAAAACCAATTGGAAGCAAATACTAATTAAAAATAAATACCAATTGCAAGCAATAAATAATTTTATATTAAAGAAAATTAAATTAATAAGTAAAATAAAAACTACGTGGAAGCAATTGCAAATTGCAATCAAAGCCAATTGGAAGCAAATACACAATTGAACTGAAATTACTAATTTATAAAACAAATTCCAAATGAAATAAATTAATTCATTACTTAATTCAATTAATTTAATTAATTTACAAATAATAATTTTTTAGAGTATTAATTACTTTACTTAATTAATTAGTCGATAAGTTAATTTAATTTTATTTATTAATTGATTGAAAATATTTTTTATTTTTCAAAAAAAAAATGCAGTTCTTTGTATTTTTTTTTGTATTTAAAAGTATTTAATTAATAATTGAAAAGAATTTTATTTTAAATTAAAATGACACTAAAAATTATTTGAAAATCGAAGGAAAATTTTCCATAACTATTCACAAGAGAATATTGTTAAATCAATAAATGATTTTTGTTAAATTAATTGAGACAATTTAATTTGTCCTCGATTATCTAAGTTTTCGATGATGAGAAACATTGAACAAGTTCAATGTCAAGATAAATTATATCAGATTAAAAATATTCTTCTGTATATAGCTATATATATATTATATGTCACGACATTTAACTTGAGGGGAAAATAATTGCTAATCAGATGTTTGTAAAATGACATTATTTAGTGCTAATTGCTCATAATTAGTCAGAAATCGTTTTATTCATTCAGTGCGAAAAATTTGACTTCTTTTGTTGTTGCGAGAAAAAAAAATTCAGAGAAAAAATTCGAAATTTTTACAAAACAAAAAGAAAAAGAACAAAATTTACAATTTTTTTATTTTAATAAAGCAATTTTTCAAATTTAATTTTCTTACTAAAAAATATTTTTTTAATAATGAAAATAAAGTTAATAAATTTTTTTGATAATAAAAATAAATTAATAAATTTTTTTTTAATATAAAAATTAATTAATTAAATTTTTCTACTAAAAAAGTATTTTAAAATTGTTTTAAGTATTTTACAATTGTTTTTTCATTAAAAACTTATATTTTTAAATTGTTTTAAGTATTTTAAAATAATTTTTTCATTAAAAACTTATTTTTAAATTGTTTTAAGTATCTAACAATTTTTTAATTAAATTTTAATTAAAAAAGTATTTTAAAATTGTTTTTTAATTAAAAAAATATTTTAAAATTGTTTTTTAATTTTAATCTTATTTTTAAATTCTTTTAAGTATCTTAAAATTTTTTAATTAAAAACTTATTTTTAAATTGTTTTAAGTATCTTACAATTTTTTAATTAAAAAAGTATTTTAAAATGGTTTTTTAATTAAAAAATAGTATTTTTAATTTAAATGTTAATTTAATTTTAAACATGTATTTTTAAATAGTTTTTTTAATAAAAACGTATTTTAAAATGGTTTTTTTTATTAAAATCGTATTTTTAAATTGTTTTTTAATTAAAAACGTATTTTTAATTTGTTTTTTTATTAAAAACATATTTTTAAATTGTTTTAAGGAATTAAAAATTTTTGAATAAAAAAAGTATTTTATAATTGTTGATTAATTAAAAAAGTATTTTTAAATTGTTTTTTAATTAAAAAAGTATTTTTAAATTGTTTTTTAATTAAAAACGTATTTTTAAATTGTTTTTTAATTAAAAACGTTTTTTTAAAATTGTTTTTAATAATAAAAATTTTTCACAACATTTTTTGAAATAAAAAAGTAATTTTTGAATTTGTTTTTTTTTAATAAATAATTTCTTGAGGGAAATAGAAAGGAATACAGAACACGTCAACAAGAGGCGCCTGTGGTATTGACTTTTTTGCTTTTTCGTCTATGGTCCATGGGTGGTAGACAATTTAATTTCCCTCACACAATTATTATTTACTTTTAATTAAAACAAACAAGCAAACAAAATTCACTCAGCAATTCTAATTCATTAGAATGAAAATTAATTAGTAAAAATTACTCAAAAAGAAAAAACAATCACCTCAATTTAATTGTTGTGAAAAAAGCAAGGAAAATTTACAACAAATTTCAATAATAAACAATTCTAAATTTAATTTAAAAACCAATTGGAAAGAAAAACCAACTGAAAGTAATTTACAAATTAAAAACGAATTTAAAAAATCAAGAAAATTCAATGCAAATTTCGACAAAAATAAATTATAAATTTTTGTCGAAAACCAATTGGAAGCAAATACCAACTGTCAGTTGTTTACAATTTAGAAACGAATTAAGGAAGAAAATAAAAAAAAACTGGAATGCAAATTTCCATAATAAGAAATTAGAAATTTTCGTCAAAAACCAATTGAAAACAAATACCAACTGAAAACAGTGGGAAATTCAAAATCGAAAACAATTGTAAGAAAATAATGTGCTGCTATTAAAAATCGAAACCAATTGGAAGCAAATACCAACTGGCAGTGCTTGAAAATAAAAAAAATAAAAACCAATTGGAAGCAAGTACCAACTAGAAGTAGTTGTAAAAAAAATTAAATGAAAAAAAATAAAGCAATCTACAAGTGGAAGCAATTAAAAATTAAAATCAAACCCAACTGAAAGCAGGTGAAATAAAATCAAAACCAATTGAAGGCAAATAATTGAAATTACAATTAAATTTTTGAAATAAATACCAGAGAGAAGGAAAATCCAATTGGAAGCAATTACCATGTGGAAGAATAGTCCAATTGGACGCAAGTACCAAATGGAAGTAAAACCTAATTAGAAGAAATAGAGAATTAGAAGTAAATCTCAAGTAAAAGCAAGAGGGAAATAGAAAGAAAAAGGAACCAATTGAGTGCAAATACCGAGAGAGAAGTAAGTCATAAGTAAATATTCAAGTACATTCATGTATAACTATATTCAATTTAATAGAAAGTAAATTATAACTAAAAATAAATTTCAAATGAAAGTAAATACACTATATTGACAATGAATACTAATTGGAAGAAAATAACAAGTATACAAATAACAATTGGAAGCCGATAGTATCTGAATACAAATACCAATTGTAAGCAAATATTCAGGAATGAATTTGAATTTGAATCGAATATTAACTGAATACAAATTCCAATTGGAAAACAAAAGAAACTGAGTACAAATACCAATTGGAAGCAAAAAGTAACTGATTACAAATACCAATTGCAAGCAAATATAAATTGAATCTAAAAATCAATTATAAATATATAATAAATTGATACAAATACCAATTATAAATAAATCACAATTGTAAAACGTTAATTTAAATATTGAATACCAATTGGAAGCAAAAAGTAACTGAATGCAAATACCAATTTAAAGACAAATAGAAAAATGACTGAATACAAATAACAATTAAAAGTAAATATTAATTGAATACAAATACCAATTGGACGTAAATAATAACTGAATACAAATATCAATTATAAGCAAATTATAAGTGAATACAAATACAAATAATAAGTAAATAAAAAATTTGTATTTGCTTTTAACTGAAATTTTAATGCAAATACCAATTGGGTTCAAATAATAGCCGAATACGAATACCACTTGTACGTGAAAAAGAAATATTAAAATTGAATAACAATTGGAAGTAAAGAATAACTGAATACAAAGACCAATTGGAAGTGAATAAAAACTGAATACAAATACTAATTGGACGTGAATAATAAGTGAATACAAATTACAATTGGAAACAAATAGTAAATGAGTACAAATACTAATTGGAAGCAAATAGTAACTGAGTACAAATACTAATTGGAAGCAAATAGTAACTGAGTAAAAATACCAATTTTAAGCAAATTTAAAATGAATACAAAAATCAATTATAAGTATATAATAACTTGATACAAATACCAATTAGAAGTAAATAAAAAATTTGTATTTGCTTTCAATTGGTATTTTAATACAAATACCAATTTAAAGTATATAATAACTTAAAACAAACACCAATTGGAAGTAAATAAAAACTGAATACAAATACCAATTGGACGTAAATAATAATTGAATAAAAAATACCAATTTGAAGTAAATAGCAACCAATTACAAATACCAACTATCAGGAAATAAAAAATTAGTATTTGCTTTTAATTGACATTTTAATGCAAATACCAATTGGATTCAAATAATAATCGAATACGAATACCAATTGGAAGTGAAAACGAAATATTAACAGTGAACAACAATTGGAAGTAAATAATAACTGAATACAAATACTAATTAAAAGTAAATAATAACTGAATACAAAGACCAATTGGAAGCAAAAAGCAACCAATTACAAATACCAACTATCAGGAAATAAAAAATTAGTATTTGCTTTTAATTGATATTTTAATGCAAATACCAATTGGATTCAAATAATAATCTTATACAAATACCAATTGGAAGTGGAAACGAAAATTTAAAATTGAATAACAATTGGAAGTAAATATCGTACACTCAAAATTCATACCAATTGAAAGCAAATTAAATTGTATTTAAATACCAACTGACAAGAAATTTGCGAATAAAAAGTATTTTTGTTTAACTCGATCAAAAAATCAGCTAAAATAAATTAAATTACCTAAAACAAACTAAAATAAAATTGGATTCGTTTATATATATACATTTCTGTATTAAATATAAAATTTCCTACACCAAAAAAAACAACACCGGAAATAAATATTTAACAGTTAATATCTACTTTTATTTCTATTTACAATTCTTGTGAGGAAATTCATAAATGAAAATAACAAAAAAGGAAAATTTTGCGTTAATTTTTATAAAAGGAAAAACACTTCAAAAAAAATATATAATATGAGGATAAAAATTTATATCAATACTAATAAATAGGAGCAAGTTGCGCTCTAAATAAAAATTGAATTCGTTTCCTTGCCTGTGCGTTAAATGAAAAAATGTGAGAGGAAAAAAAATAGTTTTGTAAATTATGAAAAAAAAATTGCATAACATTTTTTTGTTTTTGCATTAAAAGACTCTTTTTTTTTCTTTAAATAATGAAGATATAAAATTTTTTTCCTATTCAGAGAGCACGTCATTGGTCCTTCGAATAAAATAGTCATTTTCAATTGAAAAACAAACTTGGTATTTTTGGATTCATTCCCAAGGCTCAAGAACCTCTTTGATTATTTAAATTATCAAAGAGCGCTAAGTATAAAAAAATTATCGTTTTTCAATAATTATAGTAAAATTCTAATTTTAATTAATTTTCGAATTTTTTTTTATTAATAAATTAATTATAAATTTACAAAAATATTTTTAAAATTCAATACAACAAATAGAAAAAAATTATAATAAATAAATTTAACGAAATATTTTTTGGAAGTTATTTATAAAACATTATTTAATAATAATAATAATAATAATAATAATTATTATTATTATTATTATTATTATTATTATTGTAATAAAATAAAAACGTTAATAAAAAAATTTATAAATATTATCATAAAATAATAAAAATAAATTAGATTCTATTTCACGTCTTTTGTTAATAATAAAAAAAAATAAAGAAAAAAATTTAATATATATTTTTTTAATTCGGTTAAAAATGAAATTTCAACTATATAACAATTTATTATTAAAACACTTGTCACAGCACAATAGCACAATTTGTTTTTAAATCGATTTACGTTACAAAAGTTTAAAGTCGAATGTTAAGATCAGGGACAGAGTTGGCGTAATCGAGAGTAGCTTGTCAAAATAGAACAAAAATTTCACATTCGCATATACCTATACATATACATATTGCACTATAAAATTCAAAACATTTTTATATACACAAAGAAAATTTCGTCAAAATTTTTTCTATTAAAAGTATTTTTTTTTTGAGTAAACAGTATTATACGAGTAAAGTGTATATTTGTGTAAAAAATATTAATTAATTTCAATTATTAATTAATAATAATTTTTAAGACGTAAAAAGTATTTTTGACAAAAAAAATTACTTTCCAAAAAGGTAT
The DNA here is from genome assembly GCA_032872475.1 of Leptopilina myrica (nomen nudum). Classification (NCBI taxonomy): domain Eukaryota; kingdom Metazoa; phylum Arthropoda; class Insecta; order Hymenoptera; family Figitidae; genus Leptopilina; species Leptopilina myrica (nomen nudum). Next base: position 31,454,344 of record CM065466.1, on the reverse strand, counting down.
TTTTTTACTTTAAAAACTGTATTTAGAAAAAGTATTTTTTTAATTAAAAGTTAGAATCAACAACGAAAAATGTATTTTAGAAAAGTTAAATTTCTGTGTAACAAAAGTAGTTTTGAGTAACAAAATTACTTTCAACAAAAAAAGGATTTTTTGTATTTTAAAAAATGTTTTCAGAAAAAGTATTTTTTAAATTAAAAATTATTATCAACAAAAAAAAGGTATTTTAAAAAAATTAAATTTCTGTGTAACAAAAGTAGTTTTTAGTAACAAAATTACTTTCAACAAAAAGTTGTAGTTTTGTATTTTAAAAAATGTTTTCAGAAAAAGTATTTTTTTAATTAAAAATTAGAATCAACAACGAAAAATGTTTTTTAGAAAAGTTAAATTTCAGCTGAACAAAAGTATTTTTGAGTAACAAAATTACTTTCAACAAAAAGGTGTAGTTTGTATTTTAAAAAATGTTTTCAGAAAAAGTATTTTTTTAATTAAAAGTTAGAATCAACAACGAAAAATGTATTTTAGAAAAGTTAAATTTCTGTTGAACAAAAGTATTTTTGAGTAACAAAATTGCTTTCAAAAAAAATATATATATATTTGTATTTTCAAAATTGTATTCAAAAAAAGTATTTTTTAAATTAAAAATTATTATCAACAAAAAAAGGTATTTTAAAAAAATTAAATTTCTGTTTAACAAATGTATTTTTGAGTAACAATAGTATTTTTGAGTTACAAAAGTATTTTTGAGTAACAAAAGTATTTTTAAGTAACAAAATTAATTTCAACGAACTAAGTAAATTTTAATGTATTAAATGTTGTTTTCTTGAAAAGTATTTGAGTGAAAAAGTATTTCCTGAATATAAAGTATTTTTAAGTAAAAAGAACTGTTTGAATAAAAAAAGTGTTTTTTGAGTAAGAAGTACATTTTTTTACCTTCTAAACGAAATATATATTTTTTTATTTCTAAAAATTACACTTTGCCAAAAGTATTTTCGAGTCAAAGGTATTTTTTCGCAAAAACGACAAAGGTATTTTTGAACTTCAAAAATTATTCTTTGTCAAAAGTATTTATGAACATCAAAAATTACTCTGTACCAAAAGTATTGATTGAATAAAAAAAAGAAAGCATTAACGAAAAAAGTATTTTTAAACTCTAAAAATCACTATGTGACAAAAATACTCTTGAGCCAAAAAATTACCATCTCACAATAAAAAAAAACGATATTTTTTGCAAACATAAAATTACATTTAACGAAAGTAATTTTTAGCAAATATATTTTTTTCATAATAATCACGTTAAAAAGTATTTTATAACTTAAAAAATTAATTATACAAAAGTATTTTTGAATGAAAAATAAAAAACTAGTGTTTTCCTTGTTCTAATTGGAGTAATTTTAAACCTTAAAAGTTATATTTTTAGCCAAAAGTGTATTTATGAGTAAAAAAAAATTTTTCCAGAGTAACAAGAAAAGTATTTTTGAACTTTAAAAATTACTAACATAAACAAAATTAGTTTTAATTGTAGGTTATGATATTGTGCAAGAGAAATAAAATAAATCACTTCTAATTTATCGAAACGAAAATATTATAGATAAATATAGAAAATTGTGTTACTAAATTATTTTCTTACAGTTAGAAAAACAAAAAACAAAAAAAAAGAACACAGAAACCAAAATAAAAATTGTCGAGAAAACTTATTTAAGTATTTCTTTTTTTTTGCTTTGTTATGCACCTCTATAGCTAAGAATAATTCTTCGTTATGAAATCGTGTCGTGTAAGTTCTTCTTATTAAAAAAAAATTTTTTTCTTCATACAAAATTACTTAATGTTTATTGAGAAAAAATATTGCCACTTACAAAAATAAATACACTTTTCATTAATAAACACTTTTTTACAATACAAATTACTTCAAACAAAAATTGTTAATTTTTTTTTCAAATGTAATTTAATTATTTATTTAATATTTATGTAACAGATTTATTTTTTACATTTTTCTTTATTGTTGAAAATTTATTTTTTACTCAAAAATACTTTTGACAGCATAAAATTAATTTCACACAATAATAATTATGATTATTGTTATACAAAAATACAAAACAAATCAAGAAAATAGTTTAATTAAGAAAAAAAAATTGTCTTCCCTTTTTTTATTTGCTGAAAATTAACTTTTTACTCAAAAATACTTTTGGCTTAACAAAATTAATTTGACACAATAATAATAATTATTATTATTATTGTTATACAATAATAGAAAACACATCAAGAGAATAATTTTTTTACATTTTCGTTATTGCTGAAAATTAAGTTTTTATTGCAAAATACTTTTGGCCTCGTAAAATTAATACGTCACTATTGTTTTAAAATTATAATTCGAAAAAAGCAAGAAAATAATTTTTTAAAATAAGTTTTCTTTTTATTGATGAAAATTAATTTTGTACTCAAAAATACTTTTAGCCTCGTGAAAGTAATTTCATAATAATAAAAATAATAAAAATAATAATAAATATAATAATAATAATAATTGAAAGATAAATTTTAAAACTACAAAAAAATTGTTTTCTGAAAAATTACAATATTTTAATAATAAAATTTAAGAATAAAACAAATTACAAATTTAGGGCAAATTAAACGAAAACATTCGGATAATGAATAAAATATTTATTTAAAAGTTTCGAAATTTTATTTTATTTTAATTATTATTTTTTGGTAAGATAATTATTTATTTATTGTTAAACTAATTTTATTTTTTCTTTTATTTTTAATTTTTTTCTTATATAATTTTATTTTATTATTTTAATTTTGTATATTTTTTTGGATAGACTCCCTGAAGAGGAAATCATTTAGATTTCGAAACGTTGGAGTAAATAAATATTTTATTCAATCTCCAAATTTTTTTTCCTTTAATTTGCCTTAATTTATAAATGATCTCAGACGTTAATGATTATTTATTAATTATTGAAAAAGTTACAATAATAATAATAATAATAATAATTGAAAAATAAATTTTAAAACTATGAAGAAATTGTTTCGTAAAAAATTTTGTCCACGTAAAAGTAATTTGATACAATAATAACAATAATAATAATAATTGAAAAATAAATGTTTAAACAATGAAAAAATTATTTTGTCAAAAATTTTGGTCACGTAAAAGTAATTTGATACAATAATAACAATAATAATAATAATTGAAAAATAAATGTTTAAACAATGAAAAAATTATTTTGTCAAAAATTTTGGTCACGTAAAAGTAATTTGATACGATAATAATAATAATAATTGAAAAATAAATTTTAAAACTATGAAGAAATTGTTTCGTGAAAAATTTTGGCCACGTAAAAGTAATTTGATACAATAATAATAATAATAATAATAATAATTGAAAAATAAATTTTTAAACAATGGAAAAATTGTTTCGGGAAAAATTCTGGGAGAAATCCAAATAATAGTAATAATAATATAATAATAATAATTATTATTATTATGTAAATATCATATTATAATAAATAATAAATATATAAATACAATACAAATTTTATAAATAAATAAATATTTACTACAATTATTATAACCATTATTATTATTATTATTATTATAATTACCACGAGAAAATAATTCACCAAAAATAAACATTTAGAAAAATAATCAAATTATTCTTTTTTTTACTAGTATTTTATTTACTACAAGAAAGTAATTATTGAAAACAAAATTGTTCAAAAATAGTATTTTTAAAATTAATATTATTAATATTGTCATCAATGTTATTAATATAATAATAATTATTACTACTATGATTACTATTATTATCATCACTGTTATAATTACTAAAAAAAAATATATTTGCCAAAAACAAAAATTGAGATAAACAAAAAGAATATTTTGTTATTGAAAAATAAAAAAAAAAGAATTTAAAGGTTCAAAGCTCAACGACCCAATGACCTACCTTAATATTTATAAATCTATGTACAAATAGAGACAAAGTGTCAGTGTCAGTGTGTGTAATAATTGAAATCGAAAATCAATTCAAAAGAGTGCAAGAACAGATTTTTTTTTCAACTCACATGAGTCGAGTTTACAAAACGTAACAACTATCTATATATATATACAGAATATAAATATGTCTGTGTGTTTGTGTATAAAAAAAAAGTGAAGAAGAACCTGAGAGTCGATGTGAACTACTTGAGAAAAGGATGACGACTGATTCTTGTAGGCGAGGGAGCGAGTAGGACAGAGGGCAAGGATTATGCGCGAAGGAGTCTCGCGTGAGCGAGAGACGAGGCAAGAAAGAAAGAGACACAAAGAAAGGGAAAATAGGGGCAGGAATTGTGGTGGGGGAAGTTTGAGAGTTAGCCTTAGGTGTATAGGTGCGTGAATTCACACACAGCAAAAAAAAAAAAAAAAAAAGAAAAGAAAAAAGGAAAAAGGAAAAATAAATGGGGAGAGAAAATATTCACCTATATAAAACTAGGAATTTTTAACTTTCTTTGTGCACCAATATTCGTTTCCCTTTTTTTTTCCTTTTTCTTTTTCTTCTTCTCATCATGATGAGAATGCTGAAAATATTTTTCTTATTTTACCCAAAAAAAAAAGGAAAAAAATATCCAACTGCGAAAAGAAGTGAATTCGTCACATTCGACATACAACTGACTGGTCAGTTAGTCAGTCACTACACTGCGAGACTATAACAATTGCGTCAGACGTTAGGAGGGAAAACTAAACAGCTGATCAGTTCGTGCTTATACATAGACACACACTGACAGAGACGAACAGTCACTCTCTACGTGTTTCATGCAAAAAAAAAAAAAAAAGAATTTTTCTTTTCTATTCTTCGGTAAATAAAATTGAAATTGTTTTTCGAAAAAAGAATAAATTTATACTACATTTTTTTTTATTAATTAATTATTATAGTTTTAGAAAAAAGAGTATTTTTTTGCTTCAAGGAGAATTGTATAAGGTGGAGAAAGTAATTTCTTAGTACAAAAATACTTTTTAATGTAAAGTATTCTTTGTACAAAAATACATTTTTCATATAAAGTATTCTTAGTAGAAAAATACATTTTTTAAAATAAAAAGTATTTTTAGAACAAAAATACTTAATAAAGTATTCTTAGTAGAAAAATACTTTTTTAAAATAAAAAGTATTTTTAGAACAAAAATACTTAATAAAGTATTCTTAGTAGAAAAATACTTTTTTTAATAAAAAGTATTTTTAGAACAAAAATACTTTTTTATTATAAAGTATTTTTAGTACAAAAATATTTTTTCATATAAAGTATTATCTGTAAGATGTGACATAATAAAGAATATTTTATACAAAAATATTTTTCAGTATAAAGTATTTTTTAGTAGAAATAATATAAAGAATTTTTGGTACAAAACCACTTTTCAGTATAAAGAAATTTTGTACGAAAATACTTTTCAGTATAAAAGAATTTTTCGTATACAAAAATACTTTTCAGTATAAAGAATTTTTGGTAATAATAATTATAATAAAGTATTTTTAGTGAAAGTAATTTCCTAATAGAGTATTTTTAGTAAAAGTAATTTCCTAATAGAGTATTTTTAGTAAAAAATAATGTATCAAATTTTTTGTACAAAAATACTTTTTAATATAAAGTATTCTTAGTACAAAAATTCTTTTCGATATAAAGTGTCTTCTATAAAAAGTGACAAAGAATTTTTAGTACAATAGCAATTCAGTATAAAAAATTTTTGGTAATAATAATTATAATAAAGTATTTTTAGTGAAAATAATTTTCTAATAGAGTATTTTTCGTTAAAAATAATGTAGTAAAGAATTTTTTGTACAAAAATACTTTTCAGTTTAAAGAATTTTTGGTAATAATAATTATAATAAAGTATTTTTAGTGAAAGTAATTTCCTAATAGAGTATTTTTCGTAAAAAATAATGTAGTAAAGAATTTTATGTACAAAAATACTTTTTAATATAAAGTATTCTTAGTACAAAAATTCTTTTCGATATAAAGTGTCTTCTGTAAAAAGTGACAAAGAATTTTTAGTACAAAAGAACTTCAGTATAAAGAATTTTTGTACAAAAATACTTTTCAGTATAAAAAATTTTTCGTATACAAAAATACTTTTCAATATAAAGAATTTTTCGCATACAAAAATACTTTTCAGTATAAAGAAATTTTCGCATACAAAAATACTTCTTAGTAAAAAGAATTTTTGGTAATAATATAATAAAGTATTTTTAGTGAAAATAATGTAGTAAAGAATTTTTTGTACAAAAATAGTTTTTACCATAACGTATTCTTAGTAAAAAAATTCTTTTCGACATAAAGTGTCTTCTGTAAAAAGTGACAAAGAATTTTTAGTACAAAAGCACTTCAGTATAAAGAATTTTTCTACAAAAATACTTTTCAGTATAAAGAATTTTACGTATACAAAAATTACAAAGAACTTTTAGTACAAAAATAATTTTCAATATAAAGTATTTTTAGTAAAAGTAATTTTTTTAATAGAGTATTTTCAGTAAAAATAAATATAATAAATATCTATTTTTACTAAAAACAAAATTCTTTACTCTTTAAGTATTTTTGTACTAAAAGTACTTAATTTTCAAAAATAACCATATATACTAAAAAAAATTCTTTATTGTTTTATTATTTTTGTACTTAAAATGATATATTATGGTTTTTTATCCTTCTTACTTAAAATACTTTAGGATAAAAAGTATTTATGTACGTGAAGTACAAAAAGGACAACATTTATTTACAGAATTTTTTTTACTGAAAAGTATTTTTGTATAAAAAATTTTCTATACTGAAAAGAATTTTTGTACAAAAAATTCTTTATATTAAAAAGGTATTTTTGCACTAAATGTTCTTTATGTCATTTTTTACAGAAAATACTTTATATTGAAAAGTATTTATAAAAATACTTTTATTTTTATAAATATAATAATTTATAATTAAATAATAAATAACAAAACTTTAAATTAAAAAGTATTTTTGTACAAAAATTCTTTATTATATTATTTTTACTAAAAATACTTTATTAAGATATTATTACCAAAAATACTTTATACTGAAAAGTGTTTTTGTACTAAAAATTCTTTATGTCATTTTTTACAGAAAATACTTTATATTAAAAAGTATTTTAAGTATCTAAATTATTTTTTAGTAAATATTAGTTTTTGTCAAAAAGTATTTTTTAAAGAAAGTATTTATAAGCAAAAAGTATTTTTATGCTGAAAGTATCTTTCAACAAAAATTACTTTTTAGTATAAAAATATTTTTGATGAAAAAAGTATTTTAAATACAAATTATTTTTAGGTAAAAAGTATTTTTAAGCAAAAAGTATCGTTAAGTAAAATGTATTTTTGAGTCAAAAGTATTTTTTTAATCTAAAATACTTTACATAAATGTATTTTTCGACGAAAGAAATTTTTCTTTTCTACTCATTTAGTTCCATATCATTAAATAGTAAAATTATAATTAAAAATATTTTAAATTAATACAAAAATTATTTAAAAATACAAAATTAATATAAAATTAACAATATGAAGAGTATTTAAGTAATATTTAATAATTAATACGTAAAATCATCATAATCAACAATATTTCACAAAAATATAGAAACTATCTTGAAAAAATAAAATTTTTTAATTAAATAATCTTGGCGGCAAAAAAATTCTCGATTTCTATTTTTGTAACTGTCAAGAATGCAGAGCGCGTGGAATATTCGAGATCTAAATTTTTTTATATTAGTATTATATCAGGTTCAATTGATCGTTTAACCCTATATACAAGTTTATAACACTGATCGTTTTAAATCGTCTCTAATTCGTCTAACTTTCCTTATTCCATATAGAAATTTTCGTCAACAATAGAATTAAGAAAAGAAATTAATTTTCCTTCATTTCAAATCGTATATATTTAGATTTATTATTTTGTAATTTTTTTGTTTTTTATTGTTCAATTTTAACTTAATTCTTTTTTTATTTTCAAAGAGAAAAAAATCTAATTTATTTCTGTCAATATTTCAGAAAATTTTTTTTAACTATTTATTTGATTATTTATTTATCAAGCTGGAAAAACATTTTTTTTATTGTACGTATTTTAAAATAATTTCGAAAATTCCCGCTAATGCCGATAAGGTAAATTATTCACTTATCTTAATCGGAATGCTTTATTTTAAACGTCAGAAAATACAAAAAAAGATATTTAATAATAATAAAAATAATAATAATAATAATAATATTAATAATGTCGATAAAAAAAATTACAATAATCGTAATAATAATTTTACTTCTAAATAAAAAGAAATTAATTTTTCTGTATAAAGAGTCTTATTTTAGAAAACGTATTTTTACACAAAAAAGTATCGTTGTCTTAAACGTTTTTCTGTACAAAAACTACTTATTTTTATAAAATGTATTTTTGTACAGAAAGAATTTTTTTGGAAACCTTATTTTCATACAAGAAGTATATTTTTACAGATGGTATTTTTGTAGGAAACGAATTCTTGTACGAAACGTATTTTTAAACATAAAGTACTTTTTATAAAAGGTATTTTTATAGGAAATGAATTTTTCTACCAAACGAATTTTTAGGAAAACGGTATTTTAATAGTAAACGTATTTTCATATAAAAGGTATTTTTGTATAAAAGGCATTTTTGGATAAAAAGGTATTTTTGTATAAAAGGCATTTTTGGATAAAAAGGTATTTTCGTAGGAAACGTATTTCTGTACCAAAAGTATTTTCATACAATAAACATTTTTTTGAAAACATTTTAATGCAAAAGTTGTTTTACTACTAAAAGTATTTTCATATAAAAAGTATTTTCGTATAAAAAGGTATTTTTGTAGGAAACTTTTTTTGTACCAAAAGTATTTTTATACAAAAAGTATTTTTGTTGAAAACATTTCAATCCAAAAGGTGTTTTAATACTAAAAGTATTTTCATATAAAAAGTATTTTCGTAAAAAAGGTATTTTTGTAGGAAACGTATTTCTGTACCAAAAACATTTTAATACAAAAAGTACTTTTGTTGAAAACATTTCAATCCAAATGGTGTTTTAATTCTAAAACTATTTTCATATAAAAAGTATTTTCTTAAGAAAGGTATTTTTGTAGGAAACGTATTTCTGTACCAAAAGTATTTTAATACAAAAAGTTTTTTCATACAATAAGCATTTTTTTAGAAACATTTTAATGCAAAAGTTGTTTTATTACTAAAAGTATTTTCATATAAAAAGTATTTTTGTATAAAAAGGTATTTTTGTAGGAAAAGTATTTTTGTACCAAAAGTATTTTTATACAAAAAGTATTTTTGTTGAAAACATTTCAATCCAAAAGGTGTTTTAATACTTAAACTATTTTCATATAAAAAGTATTTTCGTAAAAAGAGGTATTTTTGTAGGAAACGTATTTCTGTACCAAAAGCATTTTAACACAAAAAGTTTTTTCATACAAAAAGTATTTTATTGGGAAACATTTGAATGCAAAATGTGTTTTAAGACTAAAAGTATTTTCATATAAAAAATATTTTCGTATAAAAAGGTATTTTTGTAGGAAAAGTATTTTTGTTGGAAACATTTCAATGCAAAAGATGTGTTAATACTAAAAAGTATTGTTGTATAAAAAGGTATTTTCGTATATATATTTTTTTTTGTAGGAAACGTATTTTTTATAAAAAAAATTTTTTGTAAGAAACGAATTTTTTTAGAAATCGTATTTTCACATCTAGAAAAAGTATTTTTGTCGGAAAGGAATTCTTGTACGAAACGTAGTTTTAAAAATAAAGTATTTTTTATGAAAAGCCTTTTTGTTGGAAACGTATTTTTATTTAAAAAATATTTATTCTTGAAAACGTATTTTTTTATAGAAAATATTTTTCTAAGAAACGAATTATTCTATAAAATATATTTTTATATCTGGAAAAAGTATTTTTGTAGGAAACTAATTCTTATACGAAACTTAGTTTTAAACATAAAGTATTTTTTTATGAAAAGTATTTTTGTCTACAAAACGTATTTTTAAATATATCTAAAAAAAGTAATTTTTAAGATATAAATATTTTTTTTATTTGTTAATTTATTTATTATTTTCCCTATTTTTTAAATTATTTTTTGAATTTTTAATTATTACAGACATTGTTGATAATGTAGATCGCTACCACAAGAAATTGTAAAAAGACAAAAAAATTATTTTGCAAACAGACAAAAATTTCTTCAGATTCCATTTTTATGTTAATTTTGTTAAAATTACATTCTACTTCGGGGTTTCGAAATAAAAATTAATCAAAAATTTTCAATAATTCTTGCTCTGTAATTTCTCTAAAAAAATAAGTCAGTGGCGACATCTGACAGTATTTTCTCCAACTCCAATATTGAATGGTAAAATAAAATTTTATCATTAATTTTTATTTCGAATAAAAAACAAAATCGTTATATTTCTTGACGTTAGATATTTTTGAATTTAAATCGAAAATTATTTGAGAAAATTCAATGAAACTGAGATAGTAAGAATTAAAATTTTTTTTTCAGTTACTTTTGAGGTTAAATTGTCGATTTGACTTTTGTGTGTCTCGCTGTCGCATTTTTAAAGAGACAGCAAATAAAAAACATGGCAGCGTGGAGTCATATTCTTCGCTCTGCTGGCGAAAAAGTCCTTCGAATTGGAACAATTTCCACTAAAAATGCCGTCCAAACGTGTAAGTCTTGTTTCTATTGTTATTTTTCACTAGAAATAATTTTTAAACTAACTCTTCAATTACGCGAAGTTTATAAAAAATTAAATTGAAAATTATTTTTCTCGTTACGCAACTGTTTTACCAAAAAAAAACTAATTTTCCATCAAAATAATAATAATTTTCGACATTTTTACATTTTACAATTTTTAACCTTGTAAACTAATTTCTCTCCTTCTAAAAAAAACAAAATTTTGTTTCTTTTCTACTTTAACAATTTCTATGGTTTATTTTCATTTTTTAAGGTTATGTCAACATTCAATATATTTTTCTGTTTCTTTTTAAAATCTAATTCATAACATAAAAAAATTAATTAATAGTAATAATTAATAATTAATTAATAATAATTAATTTATATAAAATTGAATTTCTGTAAATTTCTAATTTTTAATTCTCTTTTTCGATTTTTTTTTTGAAAATTTTAAGCAAAACGAAGAAAAAAAGAAAAATGTTTGGAAATATTTTTTTTTAATTGAAACTATTATTTAGCTCATAATTATTGATTAACTGAGAAAAAAATTTATTTGATTCAAATAATAATTATTTTAAATAATATTCATTTAATAAAGTGCAACCAAATGGTCATTTGAGTCAAATAATTTTTTTCCAGTGTGGAATAACTTTAAGATAAACAAAAAAGTTATTTTTTTGAAAAATTTATTGAAAAAAATTTCTTCCTTTTTCATATAAAATGCGTATTTTTGTAGAAAAACGTCTTTTTATACAAAATAGAGTTTTTATTTGAAAAAGTATTTTTATAAAAAATAGAATTTTCATTGAAAAAGTATTTTTATACAATAAGAATTTTTATTGAAAAAGAATTTTTATAAAAAATGAATTTTTTATTGGAAACGTATTTTTATACTAAAAGTATTTTCATCTAAAAGGTATTTTTGTATAAAATGAATTTTTATTGGAAACGTATTTTTATACAAAAAGAATTTTTAATGGAAACGTATTTTTATGCAAAAGAGATTTTAATACTAAAGTATTTTTATATAAAAGTTATTTTAATACTAAAAGTATTTTTATATAAAAGGTATTTTAATACTAAAAGTATTTTTATATAAAAGGTATTTTAATACTAAAAGTATTTTCATATAAAAGGTATTTTTGTAGAAAACTTACGTTTATACAAAAAGCATTTTTGTGAAGAAAGTATTTTTATGCAAAAGATATTTTTAACACTAAAAGTATTTTCATATAAAAGTTGTTTTCTGTATAAAAGGTATTTTTGTATAAAAAGGTATTTTTGTATAAAAAGATATTTTTGTATAAAAAGGTATTTTTGTATAAAAAGATATTTTTGTATAAAAAGATATTTTTGTATAAAAAGATATTTTTGTATAAAAATATATTTTTGTATAAAAAGGTAATTTTGTATAAAAAAAAGTAATTTTGTAGAATTAGACAAACTATTTTCTTGTTATAATTAAAAATATCTCGGGATGTACAGAATTAAGAAATACAAAATTTGTAATAAGTGTTATACAAAATAAAATGATTTTCTTTTTTCATTCAAGTACAAAAACGAGAAATGGGACATGGACCTAAACTTTTTCGCATTGAACCAACACGATGGCAGTGGAACAAGTGCAAGGACATGCTTCATTTTTATACAGCTATAGGAGTAATACCATTGTCAATATTGACATTTGTTGTTTACGTTTATGTTGGTCCAGCGCAATTAACGGAAATTCCCGAAGGATATGTGCCAAAACATTGGGAATACTATAGGGTATGACTAATTTAGTAAAAAAAAATTTTTGTTTTCAAAAAATTATATAAAAATTATTTTTGTATAATAAAAGATCTTTTTGTACAAAAGGTATTTTTCATACAAAACGTAATCTTTTCTAAAAAGGTTTTTTTTATACAAAATGTATTTTTTTACAAGAAGGTATTTTAATACGAAAAGTATTTTTGTATAAAATGTATTTTTGTATAAAATGAATTTTTGTATAAAAAGTATTTTTGTACAAAATGTATTTTTGTATAAAATGTATTTTTGTATAACATGTATTTTTTTATAAAAGGTATTTTAATACGAAAAGTATTTTTGTATAAAATGTATTTTTTGTATAAAAGGTATTTTTGTACAAAATGTATTTTTGTATAACATGTATTTTTGTATAAAAGGTATTTTTGTATAAAAGGTATTTTGTATAAAAGGTATTTTTGTACAAAATGTATTTTTGTATGACATGTATTTTTGTAAAAAAGGGTATTTTTGTAAAAAAAGGTATTTTTGTAAAAAGGGTAATTTTAGACAAAAGTATTTTTGTACAAGAATGTATTTTAATACGAAAAGTATTTTTGTATAAGAGGTATTTTTGTAAAAAAGGGGGAATTTTAGACAAAAGTATTTTTAGACAAAAAAGTATTTTTTGTAAAAAAAACTATATTTTTAGACGAAAAGGGTATTTTCATGTAAAAAGTATTTTTGTATGAAAAGTTTTTTTTATACAAAAAGTATTTTTATACAAAAAGTATTTTTATGCAAAAAGTATTTTTGTGTAAAAAGGTAATATTAGGCAAAAAGTATTTTTGTTCAAAAAATACAAATTCATTCGCCATATTGGACTGGACATTTTGAATAGCTATAAAAATTCGAAAATACAAAATTGTTTTTTATCTTAGTGTTTAAACAAAAAGAATTAATAATTTTTAATTTGTTGTTTTCTTTTTTAATTTTCACCACGCAGAATCCAATTACAAGATTTATTATGAAACATTTCAATGAATCACATCAAGAATGTTACGAGAGAACAATGCACATGATGTATGAAGAAACAAGAAAAGCAAAAATCTTGGAATTACAAGATCGTATTTTGGAACTAATGAAAAACCGCCAAGATCATGCAGAATTTTACCATGTTCCCTTTAACGCTGAACATACCTACGATAAGCGTGTCTTAAATGAATTTATTGAAGAACCATTATACGACCTACAGGAAGAGGATAAGGAAAAAATGCGAGAAGGAAAATTCGGTAAGAAATTTTATTTAAAAAAAAATAATACACCCCTCCTCCCTTACACTTAATTGTATTATATCATTAATAGATATTTTTAAAGAAAAATACTTTTTCCATAATAGGTACTTTTAAACAAAAATACTTTATCCCTAATAGGTATTTTTGTTTTTAAAAAAGGATATTTGTGTAAAACCTATTTCTATGGAAAAAGTATTTTTGAATTAAACGTATTATTATTCAAAGCATTTTTTGTACAAGTTTTTTTAAAAAATTTTATACAAAAAGTATTTTTATTCAAATAGTATTTTTATACAAAAAGTATTTTTATTCAAATAGTATTTTTACACCAAAAGTATTTTTATACAAATAGTATTTTTATACAAATAGTATTTTTATACAAATAGTATTTTTATACAAATAGTATTTTTATACAAATAGTATCTTTATACAAAATATCTTTATATATTTTGCACAAAAATAAATTTTACATAAAATGCTTTTTGTGTAGAATTAAAATTTCTACAAAAATACGTTTCGTACTAAAAGTATTTTTGTTGGAAACGTATTTTTATACATAAAGTGTTTTTTGACAAGACGTATTTTTGTATAATAGGTATTTTTACACAAAAAGTATTTTGTAGAAAAGAGTTTTATACAAAAAATAGTTTTGCAGAAAAAAGAGTTTTATACAAAAAGTATTTTTGTTTAAAAGGTATTTTATACAAAAAGCCATTTAATGCAAAAATAATTTTGTATAAAAAGTATTTGCATACAAAAAGTAATTTTGTATAAAAGTTATTTTTATACAAAAACTATTTTTATAAAAAAAGGTCTTTTTAAACAAAAAATATTTTTAGACAAAAATCTATTTTAATAAAAAAGTATTTTTGTATAAAACGTATTTTTATTGAAGAAGTATTATTACTATTATTATCATCATTATAATGAAAAAAATTTTCGCAATTTTATTTCCATTTTATATTAATAAATATAGCAAAAAAATTATTTATACTTTATTAATAAAACATTTTTTTATTTTTCAGCTCGAAAGACGAATATTTAAGAAGAGAATTCGTGTGAAAGATGAGAAATAAAGTCTAATTAATTAGTAGCGAAAATAATTGATGAATTTAATTAGTGAACAGAATTTAATTGATGACTTTAATGGTAAATTAATGTAATTAATTTTTGCTAATTTTATCACTTAGTGTAAATTAATTACTAAAGATTATAAATTAATTAGTAAATATCATTATTTTCCTCATTAATTAATTTGTAAAACAATCAAATATTAATTGAGACACAAATATAGCTTATCGATTAGTAATGATTGTTAATTTTACAATATAGTGTTAAAAACAAAAAATAATTAATAATTTTAAAAATTTAATTGTTTCTCTCAATTGTTGTATAAAAAAAAAGAAGGAAATAAAATCTTGTAATATACGTTGTGTAAATATTAAACAAATGATTTTACTTTTTATTTATTTTTGGTGGTAAATAATATGTGTGTTTTTCATAATTAACAAATTAAAAAATGTAATTTTTTTCTTTATAACAAATATTATTTCTGTATTTTTAAAGTAATTTTAAAAGAAAAGTATTTTTGTGTTAGAAATATTTGTAACGATAAAGTAATCTTGTTTTTGAAATAATTTTAAACAAAAAGGTATTTTAGTTTCGAAAGTATTTCAAAATAAAGTTATGATTTGTTTAGAAAAATTTTAAGATAAAGTACTTTCTCCTTTTTACGGTAAGTATTTTTATACAAAAATCATTTTTGCACAAGTTTTTTTTGTTTTGCATGTATTGTTTTAAAAGTAATTTTGAACGAGCACTTTTTTTTACACAAAATGTATTTTTTAATAAATGTATTTTCATACCAAAAGTACTTTTGCACACAATTTATTTTCATACAAAAAGTATTTTTGTACGAAACGTATTTACATACAAAATGTAATTTTGAACAAAACGTATTTTCATACAAAAAGTATTTTTGAACGAATCGTATTTTCATACAGAAAGTATTTTTGAACGAATCGTATTTTCATACAGAAAGTATTTTTGTATAAAAGGTTTTTTTTGTAAAAAAAGGGTTTTCATACAAATAGTATTTTTATACGAAATGCATTTTTGTATAACTAATTATACACTAAGTTTACTATTATACAAAAAGTATTGTTTTCAACAAAGTGTTTTGCTACGAAATGTATTTTATAGCTACAAAAAGTATTTTATTCGAAATGTACGTTTACACAAAAAGTATTTGTTCCAGAAATATTTTTTATTATTAAATAATGTTGAAATTAAAAAATTGTAAAGCAAAATTACACAAAAATACTTCTTATGCAAAAATACTTTTTATACAAAAATACTTTTTATACAAAATTAATTTTTTTCAAAAATATTTTATTAACAAAGTATTGCTATTCAAAAATAATTAAAAAATTACAATTTTTAAAATATATGACGTTTTAATGTACGTCTGTGACATAATTTACAAATGACGTCGTGCAAAAACAAAAAAAACGTCACAAAAAATTACGTCACGCCGATATGAAATTTTTTCCGGGTCGTAAATTTTTTGAATGGGTTAGATAATGATAACAAAAGTTCAGTTGCAAATACTAAGATTATGAAGATATATTGACCTGAATAAATTCAATAAAAATCTCACACGAATTTTGTGCTCGAGATTATTGAAATAAAACTCGGGTCGATGTATGGAAATTTTTTTTAATTGCAAAGATATTGAAAAACAAAACCCAGACATTTCCCGCTCAACGAGTAGTTTAAAAGGTAATATTAAAATAATAAAAAAAAAGTTTATTCAAATATTGCAAACAAATTAATATATTCTGGAGGATTTCTTGTACAATATTTAGTAATTTTGCGCAAAAAAAAATTACTTTCAATTTTAGAGTATTTTTGTATTAGGACTTTTTGAAATAAAATATTTTTCAACTCAAAGTAATTCTATAGGAAATTACTCTTAAAACAAAAAGAAAGTATTTTTGAATAAGAAGTATTGTACAAAAAGACAATTTCGATGAGAAATATTTTTGTGAAAAATTATTTTTTTATGTAGAAAGTATTTTTGTACGAAAATTGATTTTGAATAGAAAGTATTTTTGCACGAAAATTGTTTTTGTATAGAAAGTATTTGTGTACGAAAGTTGTTTTTGTATAGAAAGTATTTTTGTACGAAAATTGTTCTTATATAGAAAGTATTGTATGAAAATTGCTTTTTAACAGAAAGTATTTTTGAACAAGAATTTTTGTTGTATATAAAGAATTTTTGTATGAAAATTGCTTTTTTATAGAAAGTATTTTTGTAGGAAGAAGGTATTTTTGTATTGAAAATATTTTATTTTATGTGAATTATTTTTAAATAGAAAGGTGTTTGTGTATAAAGATTAGCATTGCACAGAAAGTATTTTTGTATAGAAAATTATTGTGTATATAAAAATGTTTTTGAATTAAAGTATTTTTGTATGAATAGTATTTTTTGTATAGAAAGTATTTTTGTATGAATAGTATTTTTGTATAGAAAGGTATTTTTGTATAGAAAGGTATTTTTGTATAGAAAGGTATTTTTGTATAGAAAGGTATTTTTGTACCAAAAAAAGATTGTATAAGAATTTCAAAAATTACTCTAATCAAAAAAATAAAAAGTCTCGTGATAAAAATAAATATTTTGCCAAAAACACTTTACGGCAAAAAATTCTTTTCGTATTCAATATTTAATAAAATTTTCCAAGTCAAAATTTAAAGAAAAAAATTTCTAGATAAATCTCGATCGTTTTTTCTTTTTTACATTGTAAATACAAGTGGATGTTATATACATTATAGTCAAAGTATCAAATTAAATTTTCTTGCGCAACTGAAAATTGATATCTCTATTTAATACGAAATCGGAAATTTTTAAACTTCTTTTAACACCGTCTCAATTATTATTGTTGCATAATCAACAACGCCTTCTATAATAAATAATCTCTCTTTCATTCTTTTATTTTTTTTCTCCTTTTTGTATTTGCGTTTCTTAATTAAAATCATTAATAGCAGAAATATTTTTAAGTCAACTTTTAAATAAGTTTTGTTTTTTCCACTTTGTGTGAAATTAAAAACTCATTAAAAGAATCCTGAATTTTATTTTAATTAGCCCCTACGTGAATGTTGTATTAATCATAACTATACAAAATTACGCTTATCTCACGTTAATAAAATTATTGCACGAAATAAAAAAAAGTTTTAATTTTTCTATTGCACTTTTTATTAGGCTAAATAAGAAAATTAATATTTCTTTTTAATTGTTATAATTTAATTTGGCATAAATTTAGTTTAAAAGATTTTTTTGAAGCAAAAATTTAGTGAAAAGGTATTTTTGTATTGAATTACTAGTAGATTGGGGTATTTTGGTAATAAAAGTATTTTTTACGAAATGTTTCCAACTGAAGAAATTTGCACTAAAAGTATTTTTGTATGAATGGAATCAACGTACAAAATGGTATTTTTGTACGAAATGTAATTTTGTACTATTGGTATTTTTGTACGCATTTCCAACTGAAGAAATTGTGTACTAAAAGTATTTCTGTATGAATTGGATTTACCTACAAATGGTATTTTTGTACCAAAAGAATTTCTGTACAAAAAGAATTTTTGTACCAAAAGTATTTTTGTACCAATGGATTTTTGTACTAAAAGTATTTTTGTACTGAAAGAATTTTTGTACTTATGGTATTTTTGTACTAATGGTATTTTTCTACGAATTGAATGTCTGTTCTAAAGTATTTTTTTACGAATGGCATTCTTATGTCAAAACCAAAAGAATTTTAATTTTTAAATCTAAAGAATTTTTTTAGTTTTAAAAGTTGGAAGTATTTTTGTAATACAAGTATTGCACCACTAAAAGTATTTTACATTGGAATAAAATTAAAACAAAGTATTTTTGTACAAAAAAAATACACTAAAAGTATTTTACATTGGAATAAAATTAAAACAAAGTATTTTTGTACAAAATAGCTATAATCCTACAAAAAGTAATTTGATTCAAAAAATATATTTACATATAGTTCCTTCACTAAAAAGTATTTTTGTTTGAAAAGTATTTTTGAGAAAACAATATTTTTGAGTAAAAACTGTTCTTAAGTTTACAGTATTTTTGGGTAAAAAGTATTTTTAAGTTAACAGTATTTTTCAGTAAAAAGTATTTTTGAGTAAATAGTATTTCTGATTGAAGAGTATTTGTCAGCAGAAACTTTATGTATATAATATTTTCTCAAATGAGGTATTTTTAAGTGAATAGTATTTTTCAAAATAAAGTATTTTTGGGTAAGTAGTATTTTTAGTAAAAAGTATTTGAGTAGAAAATATTTTTTTAGTAAAAAGTATTTTTGAATGAATAGCATTTTGCAGAATAATGTATTTTTTTGTAAATAGTATTTTTGAGTAAATATTGTTTCAGTAAAAAGTATTTTTATGTTGACACTTTTTTGAAGAAAAAGTATTTTTGGCTAAAAAAATATATTTAAAAATGATCTTTTTTTGTACAAAGTAAAAAATTAACGAAAGAATTTTTTAATTAAAAAATGGTGATACGGTTTTTCTTTTTCCCAATAAATATGGCATTTCAAAAAAAAAATTACAAATTTTAACAAGCTTCAAAAAAAGTTGCATTGGAAAATTTTTTACAAAAATTAAAAATAATTAAAAGAATTGCAGGACTTTGGAAATGATTTTTCTTTTATATCAGATTAAAACGAATAAATCGTTCGTAACAAAAATTATGCAACTGAAAAAAAATCCTGACCTTGGCAGTGACCGTCGAATTGCGCCTTCTGTGTCATTAACTCTATCCATTGATTCAGGTAAATTGGATAATTTACTTGCCACACGAGACTCACAATAAAAAAAAACAAAACAAAACAAAATAAAACAATATAATCAATGGAAATTAATCTACGAATCGATTAAGTCACTTTAATTAATTTATTAGCTAATGGTTCAACTTGTAATCAATCAACAAAAGTGTACTTAACTTAATTGCAAACCAATTTTGTTGATCGAAATAAAATTAATCACTGTAACTACATACATATATGTAACTTTCATCATTTTTGGAAATTTACTTTTATTTCTCAATTTTTTTATTCCAAAATAAAATACTTTTCTAATTACGAAAATTCTTCGAAAATACTTTTCTAGAAAAAAAACTTATTGTTACAAAACAATTGAAGTGAAAACATTATTTTGTTACAGAAGAGTTTTTATAAAAAAAGTATTTTTGTTGTAAAAATATTTTTTTAACAAATTTTTGTTACAAATACTTTTACTAAAAAATGTTCACTATAAAAATACTTTCATAACAAAAATATTCTTTCTGCAAAAATACTTTTACCGAAATATTTGTGTCAAAAAAATGAATTTTTAGTACAAATACTTTGTTACAAAAGTAATTTTACTATATTGATTACAAAAATACTTTTATAAAAATATTTTTGTTTCTAAAATATTTATAATATGTTTTTTTTACAATAATACTTTTAGATAAAATATTTTTGTTACAAAAATACTTTTAAAAAAAAACTTTTGTTACAAAAATACTTTTAAAAAAATATTTTTGTTACAAAAATACTTTTAAAAAATACTTTTGTTACAAAAATACTTTTAAAAAATACTTTTGTTACAAAAATACTTTTAAAAAAATACTTTTGTTACAAAAATACTCTTAAAAAATACTTTTGTTACAAAAATACTTTTAGATCAAATACGTTTAGTTACAAAAATACTATTTAAAAAATATTTTCGTTAAAAAAATACTGTCTTAGTAAAAATACTTTTCTAAATATTATTTTTTTTTAAATACTGTCTTAGTAAAAATACTTTTCTAAATAATATTTTTATTTAAAAAGAAATACTTTTGTAAATAACTTTATTTTTAGAAAAATACTTCTATACAAAAATACATTTTTCTCAAAAATACTTTAGTTGTAAAACTTTTATAATGTCTAAAATAATAAATAATTCCAATGGAAACAAAATATGAAATATTTTTCTACAATAAGAACAATAATAATGAAAATTGAATTATTGTCATTTTACGCGCTTAGAAGTTAATTATTAAATTAGTGTTTTTTTTGTGCGTCGGAAGTTGTGAAAATTCTGTGAAACGCGATTAATATCAATGGATTTATGCGATGCAATCATGATTTTCCATCAAGTGTCTCTCTTTCACTGATAAATATTCTCAGTAAAAAGAAAAAAAAAGAAAAGAACAAACCTCAAACAGCCAGTTTGTTCTTGACCCTTTATTTTATGTAGCAACTTTTCCCATTCATCGTCCCTTGAGAAGAACGTATTTTTGCAATTAATGGCATTGAAAATTTTTCAATTTTACAATTTTATAATTTTACAATTGGTAAAAAAAATTTTTTTAATTTAATTTAATAATTTAAAAAATTTGAATTAATAATTTTTCAAATTTGAATTAATTATTCTAAAAATTTTATTAATAATAATCTTCTTTTGAATTAAAAAGAAAAATTCAAAAATACTCTTTTTTGAAAAAAAACTCTTCTAGGAAAAAATACTCTTTTTCGACAAAAATAAAAAAATACTTTTATTACCAAAAAATATTACCTTTCAATAGCAAATAATTCATATTCAATAATACTTATTTTGTAAAATTAATTTTTGAGTGGCAATGTTTTTTAGTCTAAAATACTTTTTACGTAAAAGTATTCTTAGTTAAAAAATATTTTTCATACATAAAAATGCAGTTCACTTAATTCAATTGTTACTTAAAAATAATTTGTATTCAAAAATACTTTCTACTTAAAAACGCATTCTACATAAAAATACTTTTTACTAAAAAATACTATTTACTAAAAAATACTATTTACTAAAATTTTGTTTACTAAAAATTACTATTTACTAAAAATGCTGTTCATATAAAAAGCACTTTTTACTAAAAAATACTTTTTTCTACAAATACAGCATAGATAGAAACGTTTTACAAAAAATGCTTTTTCTCAAGAATACTTTCTACTCAAAAATACTATTAACATAAAAATATTATATTGAAAATATTAAATTAGTATTTAATATTTAAAATGCTTTTTACTGAAAAAATATACTATTCAATCAAAAATACTGAATGCTCAAAAATACTTTTTACTCAAAAAATACTCTTTATTCAAAAATACTTTCTTCTTAATAATACTTTCTTGAGAAACATAATCTGTACTTAAAAATACTTTAATTTACTTTTTTTAAATAAAAATACTTTCTACATAAAATTAGTATTTACTGCAAAAAATACTAAAATACCCTAAAATTTACTTTTTAATGAAAAATACCATTTTTTAAAAAGTTGTTGAACAATAAATTCAAATGTTGTGATTTTATGTTTTCATTTTTCTATTGTCAACTGCGGGTGGGGAAAACAGTCTTCTATAAATCAATGTTATATTGAAAATGATCTAAATAACTGAAGTTATTGATTTTCCTGTTATTGAGTATAAAAATGTGTATAATAAATTTCTTATGGTTCTTCACTTGACAATAATAAACTCATAAATCAAATTCTTATAATTCTAATTTTTTTTTATTAATTGTAATGTCAGTTATTTCAATTAAGTTTTTCAATTCAAAATAACAATTTCTGATGTCATGAAATAATTTAATAATTCCCTGTACAGTTCTTTTTTTATTGTAAATATTATTCTTTGCCGTCAAAACTATTTTTTTGTTATTATATAGCCAAAGACTCTTTGCGTAGTGTAAAAATTATTTTTGAAAATACTTTCTTTGAAAAAATCTAATTACCTTTTTGTCAAAGGTATTTTTTTGTTTAGTGATAATTTTTTATTGAAACTATTTTTTAAAAATAAATAAATTTTTTTTAATTTAAAGTATTTTAGCTAAAAATACTTTTAAACAAAGGTATTTTTTCTAAAAATACTTCTTATGAAAGGTATTTTTTTCTAAAAATACATATTATGAAAGGTTTTTTTCTAAAATTACTTTTATCAAAGGTATTTTTACTAAGAATACTTTTCAATCAAAGATATTTTTACTAAGAATACTTTTCAATCAAAGATATTTTTACTATAAATACTTTTTTAAGGTAAGTTTACTAAAAATACTTTTTTATGAAATGTATTTATCTGATTAATTACTTTTTTATTAAAAATAGTTTTCCTTCAAATACTTTTAACTAAAAATACTTGAACGATAAGTATTATTACTATATAAATATTCTTTATGTCAATCGTTTTCAGTCAATACTTTTATCAATAATGCTTTTATGTTAAAAATAGTATTTGTCAAAAAATCCTTTTCAGTAAAAAGTTTTTTACAAAAATACTTTTTAGTAAAACGATGTCATATAATTTTTTTTGTTGAAAATACGTTTCAATAAAAAATATTTTTTTATTGACAAAAATACTTTTCGGAAAAAACTTCTTTATTATCCCAAACACTTTTTTGTTAAAAATCCTCTAATTCTTCTATACGAAATATTTTTGGTGCCAAAAATACTTTTAGAAAAATCTTTTTGGTTCAAAAATACTTTCATAAAAATATTTTTGGTACAAAAATACTTTTAAAAACATATTTTTGAAACAAAAATACTTTTAAAAACATTTTGGGTACAAACATAATATTAAAAATTATTTTTGGTAAAGAAATACTTTTAAACAATATTTCTGTACAAAAATACATTTGTGTAAAAACACAAATTGTTTTATGAATACTTCTTAGTATAAATTGGTTTATTATAACTACCTTTCAGTAAAAGATTCTCTGTTGTCAAAAATACTTTTTTATTAATAGTAGTTTTTGAAAAAATACTTTTGCAGTTTAAAATAGTAATTGTCTTGAATACTATTTGTTACAAGTATTTTCATTAAAAATTACTCTATACTCACAAATACCTTTTAGAAAAAAATTCCCTATTGTCAAAAATACTTTATTAAAAATACTTTATCAAAAATACTTTTTTGTCAAAAATACAATTGGTCATAAATATTTTTCAGTAAAAGCTCTTCCATTGTTACAAAGATTTTTCAGTAAAAAATTCTCCATTGTCAAAAAAGTTGCATTAAAAATACTTTTTAGTCAAGAATACTTTTTGTTCAATGAAACAAAAAAAATCTGTAATTTTAATATTTTCTTTTTTATAATAATACTAATTTCTTATTGCAATTTAAATGAAAAATAATAATCAAAAATTAATTAATTATTTATTGAGAGTAATATCGAATTGAGAGTGAATCGCTTGAGCGTTGAACGCACCGGAAGTTAAAGAAGAGAATCAAGGACTACGCCAATTCAGGAAGTAATTTACTTTATTCGTCAAAATAGGTTGTGGCCATTTCTATCAGTTCTCATAAATTTAAAAAAAAAAGAAAAATAAAACTTCACAAATCATCTGTCATATTACGTTTAAAATGCAAATTGTAAACCTCGTGAATGACTTCCGTTTCTCCATACCATGACCAAAGACAACTCTTATTCAATTCATCAAAAGCCGAGTGTGATTAATTGATCGACGCATAGGGTCAATCCACTTTTAAGATTTTATTTCGCCAATTTCATTTCATGACAATTAAAAATGAAACAAGTTTTCACCTGGGAAAAAAATTACTTTTTGTTTCAGAAAATCACTCTTTTTTTTGAAAATAAACAAGTTTTTGTTCAAAAATACTTTTTGATTAAAAAAAAATATATTTTCTCTTTCACAAAATTACTTTTTGTTGTATTTTACTCTCAAAAATACTCTTCACATAAAAGTATTCTTTTTTCGAAAGTATTTTACATTAAAATATACGTTCTATACTTAAATGCATAAAAGTGGAAAATATTTTATATATAAAAATACTTTTACTGAAAAATACTATTCACTAAAAATAGAATTTTCGAATATCATTAACCTTTAAAAATACTATTTGCTTAAAATACCCTCTACTGTAAAATACTATTTCCTCCAGTACACTTTACACTCAAAAATTCTTTCTACTAACAATCTTGTTTGTTAAAAATTCTCTGAATTCAAAAAAATATTCATTTAAAAATATTTTCTACTCAAAAATACTTTTTACTCAAAAATACTTTCTACTCAAAAAAACTTTTTACTCAAAAATACTATTACCTAACAATACATTTATCTCAAAAATATTTTTTACTTAAAAATAAATGCATCTCAAAAATACATTCTAGCAAAAAGTATTTTCTACTCAAAAATAATTAATTAAAAATACTATTCCCTAAAAATGCTTTTACTGAAAAAATACTTTGATCCAGAGAATAGTATTCATTTTAATTAAAAATTTACATAAAAATACCTATTCGTTTAAAAATATTTTCAGCTCAAAGTTTTAATTTTTCAAATATATTTACTGAAACGTATTTATATAGTGTACTTTATACTCAAAAATACTATTTGCTAAAAATACTTTATATTCAAAAATACTTTTTACTTAAAAATACTATTATATAAAAATAAATTCATCTCAAAATACTTTCTACTCAAAAATACTTTTAACTTAGAAATACTATTACTAAAAAATACATTCATTTCAAAAATACTTTCTACTCTAAAACTCTTGTTACTCAAACATACTATTACCTAAAAATACTTTATACTCAAAAACATTTTTTAGTTACTCAAAAATACTATTTGCTAAAAATACATTATATTCAAAAATACTATTACCTAAAAATACATTCATCTCAAAATTACTTTCTACTCAAAAATATTTTTTACTTATAAATTACTATTACTTAAAAATACGTTCATTTCAAAAATACTTTTTACTCAAAAATACTATTACCTAAAAATACATTCATCTCCAAAATACTTTCCACTCAAAAATACTTTTCGCTAAAAATACTATTTTCTCAAATATTCTTTACTCAGAAATTCTTTTCCTTAAAAAAGTAAATTTTTTATAAGCATTATAATTTTTATTGTTAATATTATTGATATTATTATTATTATTATTATTATTATTATTATAAATTTTTGTTTTCAATGGCAATATATATAAAAATATAAAATCAGTTACAAGCCATTGGTGTAACCTTGCTTTCTAATTCGATCTTGCACGAGAATGTTTATACTCTCAATTCTTCAGAAATTTATTATGTCGAGCCTCTTCCTCAAAGTCTGTTTTTGTCCATTCGTTCTCAATGTGTGCAAATGTGTGAGTGTGGATTAGAAAAAAAAATAACCCCCAGGCATCCCCATTCAACAAACTCTTCTTGTAAACAATTACAAGAAAAAATTTCATAATCATTTACATTGTATTCTAAATTAAAAAACATTATTAAAAAAAAGAAGAAAACATGGTAAATTAATTAGTTTATCAACAATAATATGTTTATTATCGCGAATGAAAATTAAATTATTCAAAATAATATTTTAATAATTTATTTTTGAGTTAAATGTATTTCATTGTTAAAACGATTGCTGGAAAAATAGTAATTTTCTGGTAGAAAGTATTTCTTAGTAATAATTAGTTGTGGACAAATAATATTTTTGGGTAAATAGTATTTTTGAATGAACAGCATTTTTGAATGAAAAGTATTTTTGAATAAATAGTATTTTTGAGTGAATAAGATTTTTCAGAATAAAGTATTTTTGAGTAAATAGTATTTTGGAGTGAATAATACTGCTCACTATAAAGTATTTTTGAGTAAATAATATTCCTCAGAATAAAGTATTTTTGAGCAAATAATATTTTTGAGTGAATAATATTTCTCAGATTAAAGTATTCCTCAGTAAATAGTATTTTTGAGTGAATAATATTCCTTAAAATAAAGTATTTTTGAGTGGACAGTATATTTCATAGTAAAAATGATTTCTGGGAAATTGTATTTTTATAGTAAAAAGTTGTTCTTAGTAGAAACGGTTTTTGAATAAATAGTTTTTTGAGTAAATAGTATTTTTGAATAAATAGTATTTTTAAGTAAATACTATTTTTAAGTAAATAATATTTCTCAGAATAAAGCATTTTTGAGTACACATATTATTTTTGAATAAACCATATTTTTCAGTGAAATCTTTATTGAGTAAATAGTATTTCTCGGAATAAAGTATTTTTGAGAAGGTAATTTCTTGATATGTAAAATATATTTGATCCAACAGTATTTTCGAGAAGAAAGTATTTCTCAGTAAAACGATTTTTGCAAGAATATAGCATTTTTTAGTAGAAAGTATTTTTTAGTAATAGTGACTTTTGGACAAATAGTATTTTTCTAGTAGAAAGTATTTCTTAGTAAAAACGATTTTAAATAGTTTTTTGAGACAATAGTATTTTTGAATAATAAGTAAACAGTATTTTTGAGTGAATAATATTTCTGAGAATAAAGTATTTTTGAGTAAATAGTATTTTTCGGAATAAGGTATTTTTTAGCAAATAGTACTTTTTTAGATTATAACGTTCTTGAATAAATAGTGTTTTAAGCAAAAATACCTTTAAGTAGAATGTTTTAGGTTAAAAATATTTTAAGTGGAAAGTATTTTTAAGTAAAAAGTATTTTTAATGTAAAGCTGACTAAAGAAAATAGTATTTTTACATAAAAAATATTTTTGAACTAATAGTATTGCTAACTATTTTTGAGTATAAAGTATTTTTGAGTGAAAAGTATTTTTGAGTGAAAAGTATTTTAAAGTAAAAATTATTTTGGTGTAGAAAGTATTAATTTGTAGAAAGTATTTTTTTTAAATGACTAATTAAAAAAATACACTTGATTAAATACTATTTTTTAATTTTTTCGAAAAAATCGTCGAAAAGAATATTTTAGTAAATTTTCTGTATTTTCATTCTCATTGAAATAAACTAAACAGAAACCACATTTACCCTGTTGATCAATTACAAAATAAAAAAATGACTAATTTTTTTGTTTTTGCCTATCTGTGTTATAATTTTTTCAAATTAAATAAAACAAAAAATTTTCCTCCTTCTTATAGATATATCGATTCCTGGATTCTAATCAAGGACTCGGATCCTTGTTTACTTTGAGATTAACGTAATTAACGAAATAGGAAACAGAACAGAAGGAAGTAAATTGTTTTTGATTTTGAATTAATATTATAAGTGCATTCGTTTGCATGTGCTTAAAAAAAAAATTTTTTTTTGTTTTTGTTTCTATCAACTTGACGATTTTTTTTTCTTCCAAACACAAACACATGCAGAAAGAGACTGGAATAATTACCAGAATTAGGCATTCACCCGAGTAGTCATCGGAAAAATTACAAACATCCAGGATGTTTCCTTTATTCATTAAAAAAAAATTTTGCATATTATTTTTTCCTTATTCATTCAGAGGAGAAGAAAATTTCTGTTTTATTATTATTTTTACATTAATTACATTTCTATTGTAAAAATAGTTTGGCGGAAAAAGAGCAACTATAAATTTAATTTTTTAACTTGTAAAGTATTTTTGAGTAAAAGGTATTTCTGAGTAGCAAGACGTTTTATATAGAAAGTATTTTTGAGTAACAAATAATTTGCTTAGAAAGTATTTTTGAGTGAAAAATACTTTTCTTAGAAACTATTTTTGAATGAAAATACTTTTCTTAGTAAGTATTTTTGAGTAGCAAGAATTTTTATATAGAAAGTATTTTTAAGTAACTAATAATTTGCTTAGAAAGTATTTTTGAGTGAAAAATACTTTTCTTAGAAGGTATTTTTTAATGAAAAATACTTTTTTTAGTAAGTATTTTTGAGTGAAAAATACTTTTCTTAGAAACTATTTTTGAGTGAAAAATATTTTTCTTAGTAAATATTTTTGAGTGAACATTCCTTTGGAGTAAAAATTACTTAGAAAGTATTTTTGAGTTGAAAGTATGTTGAATGAAACAGTATTTTTGAGTTGAAAGTATTTTTTAGATAATTATTTTTCTAATGAAAAGTATGTTTCATTGAAAAGTACTTTAGAATAAAATTACTTTACAGTAAAGGGTATTTTTAGATAAACAGTATTTTAGAGTAGAAAATTAAAAAAGTAAAAAGTATTTTTAGTCAAAAGTATCATTGCGTAAAAAGTATTTTGAAGTAGAAATATTTTTTTGGAAAAGTATCTTTAAACATAAAGTATTTTAGTAAAAAATATGTTTGAATAAAAAAGTATTTTCAGTCAAAAGTATTTTTAGTCAACAGTATTTTTAAGTAAAGAGTATTTTTATTAAAATGTATTTTTGAGTAAACATGAATTTTTAGTAAAAAGTATTTTTGAATTAAAAGTATTATTCAATAGAAAATTAATTTCGAATATCTAGAATATATTTTTGACTGGAAAAAATTACATCACACTTTTAATGAAAAAAAATTTTTTTGTGCATTAAAAAGTAATTTTAAAAAGAAAGTATTCTCTTAATAATATTCTATGAAAGAAATTAATTTTTTTTTCGAAAAAAAGTATTTTTAAGAGATAATCACAAATGTTTGGGAGTTTTATGTAAATAATGCTATTATCGTAGGTTCTTGCTCTCAGCTTAATTTATGCACATTAATTATACTTAATTCAGAAACTACAAACAGCATAATTTACAAACAATCACACATATAAACACAAATACAGAATACTTTCATTTTTATTCCACGATAGACTGAAAATTTATATCAATTGTGTCTTTTTCAATCTAAATTAGTTTATAAAGTTAAATAAACATTTATTTTTAGATCGAAAACTAGTATTTTTTACAAAATTATTTTATGAAAAATACTTTTTTAACAATAATATTTTTGCACCAAAACAAAAAATTTTTTAATTCTAAAAAGTAATTATGTGAACAAAAATACTTTATAATTTTATAAGTAACTCTCTGTAAAAAATACTTTTTAATTTCGAAAGTAATTTTATGTAAAAATACTTTTTAAAATGTTTGAAAAAAAATACTGTAAGAAAAATATTTTCAATTCAAAAATATACATTCTGAAAAATATTTCCAAATAAAAATACATTTTGGAAAGTATTTCAAAATAAAAATACTTTCTCAAAAATACTTCTAGGCAAAGAAATACATTTTTAAAAATATTTCCAACAAAAATTACTATCTGAAAAATGTTATTTCAATAAAAAAAAATGCGTTTACCAAAAATACTTTCCAGCAAAAGTATTTTTTTGAAAAATACTTTTAATTAAAAAATGCAGTTACCGTAAAAATTCTTTTAAACAATAGATATGTTTTCCAAAACATTCCCAATCAAAAATACTTACTAAAAAATATTTTTTCAATACAAAAACACATTTTTTAAAAATATTTGCTAGCAAAGTATTTTCCAAAAGAATACTTTCTAGTCAAAAATTCGTTTTCAAAACAATTTCAAAAACGAAAATTCCTTTTGAAAAATTTTTCCAATTCAAAAATACATTATCAAAAATATTTCCAAACAAAAGTACTTCCTGAAAAATACATTTTGTTGAAAAAGAGGTACATTATTAAAAACAGAATTCCCAAAAAAATACTTTCTGAAAAATACTTTTTGGTGAAAAATACTTTTTGGTGAAAAATACCTTTTTAAGAAATATTTTAAGGCGAAAGTATTTTGTGAAAAATACATTTAAATTAAAAACTCAATTTTCTAAAAATTTTTGAAGTAAAAATACTCTTTTTTTGACAAAATTACTTTTCAAGAATATATATTAGAGAAAATTGTTTTTTATTTAGTTCAGTAGAAAAAAATGTTTAAACAAATAAGTTTAATTATTGAAAAAATATTTTCCTTACGTTTAATTTATTAATTAATTTATTTGTTTATTAATTTTCTGTTTTTTCATATTTTATTGTAAAAAAAAATATTATTCAATAAATAATATTGACAAAAAATTTTTCGCAACAAAAAAAAATAACAAAAATTTGTGAATCATGACAGCAATCTAATAAAATAATCCTTGAATAATAAATTTCTTGATAATCGACACAAGAATTCCATTTATATTTTTTAAGAAATAAAGATATAAATTCAGTTAGTAAATTTTTTTTTTAATGCCTTTTTTTAATTATTCGTTACTGCGCTAATTTATTACGTGATAAATGTCGTTTTCAAATTTACGCGTAGATTCAAATTTAATAGTCATATATAATATTAATTACCTCAAACTATATTTATAACTAAATTTCATCAATTTTCATAAATTCGGTTTTTTTTCCTCAAAAATTTCATTCTTTTCAAGTTTTAAGGATTTACTCGACTGATAACATTGTTTTTGAAAATTTATTTATAAATAATTTACGCATTATTTTATTATTTAATGTACAAAAAATGAAATAAAAAAGGATATATATATTTTTTTTAATTACTTTTGTCTTTTCGTTTAAGATATATAGAATTTAATGTATCATTCCTTTACAAATTTCAAAAAAATGATTTTGCAAAACAATTGCTTTTTTATTGTTCTACGTAATTTTTTTTATTACTTTACTTATTTTTCCTAAGTTTTTTTTCTATTTCTATTAAAATTTTATCAGTCTTTACAATTATTTTATTTGTTTTTTTAATAACATTTTTTTAATAATCTTTTTTAAAAGAAAAAAAAAGTTTCATGCATATTGTAATTTTACTTTAATATTATTTAACATTTTTCAGGTAAGAATTACATTTGAAAAGAAGGTATTTTCAGGTTAATTATTTTTAAAAAAAGAGACTTTTTAGTAAAAAGAATTTTTAGTTAAACAAAAAACTTTAGTAGAAAGTATTTTCTGGTAATAAAAAGAGTTTTCAGTAGAAAGTATTTTCTAGTAAAAAGATTATTTTTGGGTAAAAAATAATTTTTAAAAGAAAGTTTTTTTTAACTAAAAAGGAAGTTAGAGTAAAAGTGCTTTTGAGTGGAAAGTATTTTAATGTAAAAAGTATTTTTGAGTGAAAAGTATTTTTGAGTAAAACGTATTTTAAACAATAAAATTTCTTTAAAGAGAAAATATAGTTTAAAGTAAAAAATATTTGTAACTGAAAACTATTTTTTAGAAAAAAAAGTTTTTTTTATTAGAAAGTATTTTGACGTATAAAGTTTTTTTTAGTGAAAAGTATTTTAGAGGAAAAGTACTTTTTTGTAAACAGTATTTTTAGGAAAAAAGTATTTTTCTGTAGAAAGTGGTTTTTGGTCTAAAGTAATTTAGATTAAAATAAACTTTTGAGTGGATAGTATTTTTGCGTAAATATTACTTTAAAGAAAAAAAATACTTTTGAGTAGAAAGTATTTTTGGGTAAAAATTATTTTAGAGTAAAATAATACTTCTGAAAGTAGTTTTTAATAACCAGTATTTCCAAAAAAAAAATACTTTCATATTGTTAATAAAAAAGTAATTTTCTTTTACTTAAAAAGTATTTTTTTCAAAAACTTTTTTTCAATTTTGAATTTTTTGGAATAATGAAAGGGTTGAAATACGCGAGAAGGAGAGGGTGGTGGTGAAATAATGCCGACGGTTACTTTCCATGTTGATTCATCATTTAGAGTACAATTGCTAAATTACTTTCGTTGTATAACAATTTCAATTACTTTCTGCTGGAAGGAATTATTTGAAGTGAATAACTATTCACGTGATGATGCTTAGTTGCTTAATGTGATAAATGATACTCACAAGGTGTCACATGTCATTTTCAATTTTGTGTACACTCATTACTTTAATAATAATAATTTGTCAAAAAAAAAAAAAATTACTCAAAAATCAAAAATGTTGAAAACAAAACTATTCCTTTACTTCCTCTAAAAATTTATATCTCACTTTAATTTTTATTTAAAATTAATTTTCTTTAAATTAAATTATCAAATTTATAGTTCATTTCTGTATGAAATTTTTTTTCTTCAAAAAATACTTTTAATTTAAAAATTAATTTTTGGTAATTTATATTCTTCACAATAGAGTTTCTACACAAAAATACTTTTAACAAAAATGTATTTTTTCACAAAAATACTTTCAAATCTAGGATATTTTTACTAGTAAATACTTTTCATTAAAACGTATTTTTGCTCAAAAATACTTTTAACTAAGAAATATTTTTAATCAGAAATACTTTTAATTCAAAAGAATTTGTTCTCAAAAATACTTTTAACTCAAAAGAATTTTTACTCAGAAATACTTTTAACAAAAATATTTTTACATAGAAATACTTTTAACAAAAAAGAGTATTTTTTACCCAAAAATACTTTCGAATAAAAAAAATAGTTTTACGCTCTAAAATACCATTGACTTAGAAATATTTAACTAAAAAAATACTTTTAACTGAAAAATACTTTTTACTCGACAGCGTGTTCAAAAATACATTTTAATGAAAAAATACCTTTCGATTAAAAATAGACTTTCCACTACAGTAAAAGATTATAAAAAAATTTTTAATTTAATTTTTTCTATAAATATTTCTAATCAATTCAGTTATCAAAAAAAAAATTTTTTTTCAGAAAATAAAGTAACCCTCAGTTTTTATTTGAAGCGGTAAATTAAACCAAAAATCAGCAAATTAGTAGTAATTAAACTTCCTTCATTGATAATAAACCCACATAAATTGATACATAAATTTTCCAACATTTTTATTGTCATTTAAAATTGTCATTGTTTCTAGTATGTCAAGTTTTAAGAGGAAAAGAAAAAAACAAGGTGAAATGTGTAAAATTTATATTACATAGAATATTTATTGAACTCTATTTGCAAAAGTAGTTTTAGTAATAGAATATTTTTCAGTAAAAATATTTTTTTAGTAAAAGTATTTTTGCAGTAAAAGTAATTCTCTAGTTAAAATATACCTATAGTAAAAGTATTTTTATAGTCAAAATATTCTTACAGTAAAAGTATTTTTAGAAAAAGTATTTTTATAGTAAAAGTTTTTCTAGTAAAAATATTTTTACAGTAAAACTATTTTTCTAGTAAAAATATTTTTATAGTAAAAGTATCTTTATAGTACAAGTATTTTTATACTTAAAGTTTTTTTAAAGTAAAAGTATTTTTATAGTCAAAATATTTTTACAGTAAAAGTATTTTTAGAAAAAGTATTTTTATAGTAAAAGTTTTTCTAGTAAAAATATTTTTACAGTAAAACTATTTTTCTATCAAAAATATTTTTATAGTAAAAGTATCTTTATAGTACAAGTATTTTTATACTTAAAGTTTTTTATAGTAAAAGTATTTTTATAGTAAAAATATTTTTACAGTAAAAGTATTTTTATTGTAAAAGTTTTTCTAGTAAAAATATTTTTATTGTAAAAGTATCTTTATAGTACAATTATTTTTATACTTAAAGTTTTTTTATAGTAAAAGTATTTTTATAGTCAAAATATTTTTACAGTAAAAGTATTTTTAGAAAAAGTATTTTTATAGTCAAAATATTTTTACAGTAAAAGTATTTTTAGAAAAAGTATTTTTATAGTAAAAGTTTTTCTAGTAAAAATATTTTTACAGTAAAACTATTTTTCTAGTAAAAATATTTTTATAGTAAAAGTATCTTTATAGTACAAGTATTTTTATACTTAAAGTTTTTTTAAAGTAAAAGTATTTTTATAGTCAAAATATTTTTACAGTAAAAGTATTTTTAGAAAAAGTATTTTTATAGTAAAAGTTTTTCTAGTAAAAATATTTTTACAGTAAAACTATTTTTCTATCAAAAATATTTTTATAGTAAAAGTATCTTTATAGTACAAGTATTTTTATACTTAAAGTTTTTTATAGTAAAAGTATCTTTATAGTACAAGTATTTTTATACTTAAAGTTTTCTGTAGTAAAAGTATTTTTATAGTAAAAATCTTTTTATAGTAAAAGTATTTTTAGTAATGGTATTTTTAGTAAAATGTTAGTATTTTAGTAAAAGAATTTTTTTAGTAAAATTTTTATTAATAAAAACATTTTTCAGCTACAGTATTTGATAGGAAAAGTATTTGTTACTAAAATTATTTTTAGTTAAAATATATTTGAGTAAAAGTATTTTTTTAAAAGCTTGTTTGGTATTTGTGAATTCTTTTAATAAAAATACTTGTTAGTAAAAGTATTTGTTAGTGAAAATATTTTCTTATAATAATACTTTTAGAAAAAGTATTTTTGTATTAAATTTTTTTCAGTAGTATTTTTTAATTAAAATATTTTCGAAACTTGAATATCTGCAGTAAAAATCGAAGAATATTAAAATTTTTCTTACAATATTTCATTTTACAATAATTCCATTTTAAGATTCAATATTCGAGGACAAAATTTTTATTGGAATTTCGTATATTTTTGGTTATTAACGAATGAGAAGTAAATTTTTTCACAATTTAATGATTGGATCATTTAATTAAAATAAGATAAGAAAAATGAAATAAATTATTTTTTTGAAACGTAAAATAAAATTTTATATACAGTGAAAATATATATAAAATAATGATTGGAAGTCGATAATTCTACGACCTCCTTCTAATTAGAAATAATTAAATCTTATTAAGGGAATAACAACAAAACACGTGTTTTTATGTCTAATTCCTTTTTTTTCTCTCTATATACTAATGTAAAATCAAAATGTGTCACTTTTATTTAATATAAAATAAAAATTCTTTCACGGAATATTACACTTTTTTTTCTTCAAATTTTATTTTTGGAATTATTTCGTCATAATGAAAATATTTTCAACATGAAAGAAAATCACAAAATTGGAAGAGAATAATTTTTTTTTTAAATACACAGTTGACTTTTTAATTAACTTAATAATTAGAGAATATTATTTTTTATTGTATAACGTAATTTTTATAATTGAGAGACAAAGGAGGAACGTATTTTTATTTACAAGAAAGGAATAATTTTTAGTTATCTTTTTTTAATAAAAAAAAATTTTTCATTAAAAAAAATAATTTTTTTATTTAAAGCAAAAAAAAAGTTTATTTAATTGAAAAATACTTTTTTGTAAAAGTATTCATAACTGCAAAATATTTTCTAAATAACATACTTTTTAACAAAAACTACTATTTACTCAAAAATACTTTCTACCCAGAAATTCTAATTATTCAAAAATACTTTTTTTTACTAAGAACACTATTTATTCAGAAATATTAAAAGTATTTTTAACTCTAAAATACTTTTCAGTAGAAAATACTTTTTATCCAAAAAATACTTTTTACTGGAAAGTATTATTGATCCAGAAATACATTTTACTCAAAAATACTATATACACTGAAATACTTTCTACTAAAAATATTTTTAACATATAAATACTGTACAGTTAAAAACAGTTTATACTAAAAATACTATTTACTCAAAAATACTATTTACTCAAGAATACTATTTACTCAAGAATACTATTTATTTAATAATACTATTTATTCAGAAATACTTTTTACTGAAAAATATTATTTTATCCAAAAATGATTTTGTATTCAAAAATACGTTTTTATATAAAGAAAAACATATTTACTCAAAAATACTTTATTCTGAAAAATACTATATATTCAAAAATAATTTCCACTAAGAAATACTATTTACTAAAAAATACTTTATCCACAAAAATATCTTTTATACGAAAAATTATTATTCTCAAAAAAAAATGTATTCAAAAATACTTTTCAATGGAATATACTTTTCAATAAAGAATACTCTTTGTTCTGAAATACTTTGTACTTAAAAATATTATTTTCTGAAATATACTTCAACCTCTAATATACCATTTCATGAAAAAATACTTTTTACTCAAAAACAATTTTTTCCTAAATGTTTTACTATGAAAAGTACATTAAAGAAAAACTTGTAAAATAATTTTTTTAAAACAAATACTGTTTTTTCAAAAATAATTGACACTCAAAAATACTATTTTTTTCGAAAACAATTGACACTCAAAAATACTTTCTACTCAAAAATACTATTTTTCAAAAATAATTTACACTCAAAAATACTTTCTACTCAAAAATAATATTTTTTCGAAAACAATTGACACTCAAAAATACTATTTTTACGAAAATAATTGACTCTCAAAAATACTTTCTACTAATATACTTTTTTTTCGAAAACAATTGACACTCAAAAATACTTTCTACTCAAAAATAAAATTTTTTAAAAATAATTTACACTCAAAAATACTTTCTACTCAAAAATAATATTTTTACGAAACTAATTGACTCTCAAAAATACTTTCTACTAATATACTATTTTTTCGAAAACAATTGACACTCAAAAATACTTTCTACTCAAAAATAAAATTTTTTAAAAATAATTGATACTCAAAAATACTTTTGTTAAAAAATGGATCATTATTTAAAAAATGCTATTATTATAATTTTATTATTTTTATTATTATTATTATTATTATTATTGCGTTTATTACTTTAAAAAAAAATTTTATTTGAAATATATTTTTTCGTGATTGTTTTCTTTCCCTCTCCTGTTTTTTTGTTCTCTCTCTTTCTCTCTCTCTGTCTCTTTTTCACTTCATTAAAATCAAAGCCCGAGCGGCACTCGCGATTTGCTTAGTATAAATGTCAAGTCACACGCAAAATTCTCTCAGTGCCAAATGAGAATACGTCGAGATAAATCTACGCTCGCTTCATTTAATAACAATTTCAACACGTGTGAAATTTTTTTTTCAAAAAAATTCTTCAACAACAATAATAAAAATTACGAAACCATAATAAAAGCATAAAACAGAAAATTAAAAAATAATTTCAAAAATAAAAAAAATTTGTTTGCAAAATAAATTTTTATTTTTCCTGTGACTCAAAAAGAAGTTTATTTTTTTCACAACCAGAAAAAAATTTTTTTTTTCGTTAATAACAAAAACAAACATCTAACAAAAATAGTAAATAAAAAAAATTTACAAGTGGAATAAATAAAAAGTTGACGAAAAAAATGTTTTAAAATACTCTGAACAATTTTTAAAAAACAATGATTAAAAATACTCCAAATAGTTGAAAAAAAATAAAAATAAAAACAGCAAAAAATAGTGATTTTAAAAAATAAAAAACAAAGTGAAAGTGAATAAATAAAAAAAATCTGTTAATTCAAAAATGGAGGAAAATGGAGAAAATATAAACAATTTAAATAAGTGTTAATTAGGAATTTTTTTCTAACGAAGAAGGGTAAAAGCAGAAGATTTTTTGGAGGCAAAAAGAAAATGATAAATAATTTTTTAAAAAGGGTGGGGGGAAGGGGTTTTTAAGAGTAGTTTGCGAATATGGATTTTTCGTTGGTGCATTATTATGCAAAAGCAATAATAACAGGAAAAAAAATTGATCTCAGCATTTCCACTGGATTATCTAATCATTTCCCAAGATTTCAATGCATCCTATTATTTAATCAAACTTCTTAATTATCGGCTAACTGCAAACAAATCTTTTTTTTTTTTTTGCTGCTCGAGGAAGTGAATAATTTCTTTTTTAATGTTAAGGTAAGTTTTTACTTTTTTGGCAGAAATTCTTGCAAATTTTTCTATTCACTGGTATTTTAAATTAAATTAATTTTTTTGGGAAATAATTTTTTTAATAAAAAAATATACTTTAATAAAAAAACAAGTTTTTTACTTTTTAGTTTAAAATTTAATTTTAGGACAAAATAGGATTTTTAGTGAAAAATGTGTGTTATCCAAAAAATTTATTTAGTAAAATTTTTTTTTAAATAAAAATATAAAAATAAAAATATTTATACTAAAATTAGTTTTAGTAAAAGTATTATAAGAGACAATATTTCTTTTAGTAAATGGTAATATTTTTATCAATACTTTTTTAGTAATAGTATTTTTAATAATTGTATTTTAGTAAAAGTATTACGTTCATCAATACTTTTTTAGTAATTGTATTTTAGTAAAAGTACGTTTAATAAACTGTATTTTGTGAAATAGAAATTTTTTAGTTAAAATATTTTTAATTGAACAATTTTTTTAGTAAAAGTAATCTTGATAAGAATACTTTTTAGCAGAAACATTTTTTGGGAAACTATTTTATAGCAAAAGTATTTTTTTTAAATCTAGTTTTTTGTGAAAGTATTTTTAGTTAAAACATTTTTTCAAGTAAAAATATTTATAATAAAATTTATTTAGTAAAATTTTGTTAGAAAAATAAATAAATTATTAATAAGAATCCTTCAAAAAATACATTCCACTCAAAAATTATTTTTACAAAAAAAAGTTTTTAAGAAAAAATACCTTTCAACAAACATTTTTTTAATATTAAATTATAAAAGAATAATTTTTGCCAAAAAAAGAAACATACTTTTCACCAAAAATGCTTGTAACTACAAAAATACTTATTAGTAGAAAATACTTTTAACTAAAAAAAAGGTTTTTAATAAAAACATACTTTTTACTGAAAAAAATACTTTTAACTAACACATACTTTTAACTAAAAGTATACTTTTCATTTAAAAAATACTTTTAACTAACAAAATACTTTTGACAAAGAATACTTTTTATTAAAAAAGATACTTTTTTATAAAACTTACTTTTTCCTAAAAACTACTTTTTTCTGAAAACTACTTATTATTTAAAAAACACTTTTTTCTGAAAAATACTTATTATTAAAAAAATACTTTTTATTAAAAAATACTTTTTTCTGAAAAACACTTTTTTCTGAAAAATTTATTTTATTAAAAAATCCTTTTTTATGAATAATACTTTTTATTAAAAAAGATACTTTTCACAAAATAATTTACTTAAAAACTTTTTTATTTTTGCAATATTTAATGTTTTTTTGGCAACAAAAATCAAAATGACAAATAATTCTACTCATTTTCTACTTTCGCAATATCCGGTGTTGAAAGATGACAAATTAATATTTTCGGTTCAACAATTGAAAAGTTAAGAAGAAATTTTACACTTGAACGATTTAATCCTGAATTCTAGTATAAAATTTCAATTTCCTAAATGTCAATTAGTCTAACTGGAAATGAAAGTAATGGTCGAAAAAGCGGCGTATTTAAGATTTGACGTTTTTAGGCAAACAAAAATTATCTGTGTCAAGTACCTTTGAGTGGAAAGTATTCTTAAGGAAAAAAAAACATTTTTTATGCCTAATATTTTCAATAATAAGGTAATAAATATTTGACAAAAGTAGTTTTGCATGTAAATTATTTTGTTGTTAATTATTTTCAAGTAAAAAGTATTTTCGAATAAAGAGTATTTTTCGATGAAAAAATATTTTCGAGTAAAAAGTATTTTTCAGTGAAAAGTATTTTCGAATAAAAGGTAATTTTATTATCAAGTATTTTCGAGTAAAAAGTATTTTAAGGTAAAAAGTGTTTTCGAGTAAAAAGTATTTTCGATTAAAAAGTAATTTCGATTAAAAAGTATTTTCGATTAAAAAGTATTTTCGGTAAAAAATATTTTCGAGGAAAGAGTATTTTTTAATAAAAAGTATTTTTCAATAAAAGGTTATTTGAATAACAAGTATTTTTGAGTAAAAAGTATTTTCGAGTAAAAAATATTTTCGTGTAGAAAGTATTTTCGAGTAAAAAATATTTTCGTGTAGAAAGTATTTTCGAGTAAAAGATATTTTTGAATAAAAAATATTTTCGAATAAAATATTTTTTTGAGTTAAAAAAGTATTTTTAAGTAAAAGTTAATTTTGAGGAAATAGTATTTATAAGTAGAAGTAAATTTGAGAATAACAAGTTTTTTTATTAAAAGTATTTTTAAGCCCAACACACTTTTTGCCAAGGTATTTTTGACCTTCTAATTTTTTTTAATTATAATCTTTTGAAGAACTTTTTGCTCTCATAGAAAGCATTTTTGAAAAAGAAATATTTTTATTAATTGCGAGATTTTTTTTATGAAAAAGTATTTTTGTTTTAGGAATAATTTTTATACAAAATTAAATTATAACTAATTATAAAATTCAATTTCTATAAACATGAATAAAAATAAAACAATAAACACAAAAATTTTGTGACAAATTACTAATAACAGAATTAAAAACAATTCTTTTTTACAATCAAATTTTCAAAAGACGAAAGCAAATTTTGTGCTGACGTCAAAAGAGAAAAAAAATGTTGCGATTACGGAATTGACAAACGGGATTCACAAAAGAAGGCTTATAATTTTTAAATATTTTCATTTATTGATAAAGCAATAATTTCCTCACGCCAATATATATTAATCGCATAATAATTT
Source organism: Leptopilina myrica (nomen nudum) (assembly GCA_032872475.1). NCBI lineage: Eukaryota > Metazoa > Arthropoda > Insecta > Hymenoptera > Figitidae > Leptopilina > Leptopilina myrica (nomen nudum). The sequence continues at coordinate 31,413,604 of CM065466.1, read as the reverse complement.
AATTTTTATTAAAATGAAACATTTTCTTTATATAGAGTATACTTTTAGTGGTGAAACTTTTAGTAAAAGTATTTTTAAATATATTACAATTTTTATTATATTCTATTAACATTCTTTTTAATGAAAAAGAAGCATTTTTGAGTAAAAAAAAAACATTTTATTACAAATAGAATTTTTGAGTAAAAAGTATTTATGGGAAAAAAGTATTCATGAGTAAATAATAATTTTAATTCAAATGGTATTTTTTACTAAAAAGTATTTTGGGAGAAAATGTTTTTTTGAGTAATTATTTTTAAGTGAAAAATATTTTTTTAAGTAAATAATATTTTAAATAAAAAATGTTATCGGGTAGAAAGTATTTTTGAGTAAATAGTAATTTTAAGTAAATTATATATAGAGTCAAAAGTATTTTTTTAGTAAAAAGTCTTTTTGAGTAAAAAGTACTTTTAAGTAAAAAGTATTTGGGTGGAATGTATTTTTGAGTAAAAAGTATTTTTGATAGAAAGTATTCTTGAGTAAAAAGTATTTTTGTATAAAATATTTTTGAGTAAACAGTAATTTTAAGTAAATTATATATAGAGTAAAAAGTATTTTTTAAAGTAAAAAGTACTATATTTTTTAGGAAAGTCTTTTTGAGTAAAAAGTACTTTTAAGTAAAAAGTATTTGGGTAGAATGTATTTTTGAGTAAAAAGTATTTTTGATAGAAAGTATTCTTGAGTAAAAAGTATTTTTAGTATAAAATATTTTTGAGTAAACAGTATTTTTGGGTAGAAAGTATTTTTCAGTGTAAAGAATTTTGGGTAGTAAATAAAACATTGTTGAAAGAAAAAAAATTCTTTTTCAAAAATTTTGTTTCTATTATTGAAAAATATTTTTCTTTTCGAAAAAAATTATTATCCTTATGCTATTGAGTATTTTACGATTAAAAGAACCTTAAAAAATTTTTTGACATTAGATAAATGAATATAGTTTAATAAAAAAAATTTATTATAAATTACTGTAATAATTCTTATCAAATAATGAAGGTAAGAAAAAAATTTTGTGACGTTTCTAAAACGATTAAAAAAAATATTTCTCGTTGCGAATATAAATAAGGATTGTAACTGAGATATTTTCTCAGTTTTACACATTTTCTTTTGTTTCTTAATTAATTTTTAACACATTTGCAATACTGTTGAAATTGTTAATTAAAAATATTCTGTTTTTTCAAAGGTGAGAAGGGAAAAGTTGCAAGAAAATGGTGACGAAAAGACTAAAATACTGGTGGAAGCTCTTTCAAACTGAAGACTCGAAAGGTGTAAGGAGTATTTTAATTAATAAAACTAATAATAATAATAATAATTAATAAACAATTAAAAATATTTTTTAGTTAAAAATCCACTTTTTAGTAATGAATTTTTAGTAGAGCTATTTCTTTAGTTAAAGTTATTTTAGTAAAAATATTTTCAGTAAATGTATTTTTAGCAAAAGTATTCTTAGTAAAAGAATTTTTAGTAAAAGAATTACAGTGGAAGTATTTTTAGAATAAGTATTTGTTTTAGTAAAACACGTTTTCAGTCAAAGTATTTTTATTAAAAGAATTTATAGTAAAAGTATTTTAAGTAAAAGAATTTATAGTAAAAGTATTTTTAGTAAAAGTATTGATGGTAAAAGAATTTATAGTAATAACCTTTTTCGTTAAAGAATTATTATTAAAAGTATTTTAAGTTGAAGTATTTTTTTTAGTAAAAATCAGTTTCAGTTTAAATATTATTATTAAAATGATTTTTCAGTAGAAGTATTCTCAGTGTCAAAATATATATTTTTAGTAGAATTTTTTTTTAGTAAATATCGGTTTCCGTTAAAATATTTGTATTAAAATAATTTTTCAGTAAAAGTATTTTTAATAAGAGAATTTACATTTAAAGTATTTTTAGAAAAAACATTTTTAGTAATAGAATCCATAGTAAAAGTATTTTTAGTAAAAGCATTTTTAGTAAAAGAATTTATAGTAAAAGTATTTATGGTAAAAGAATTTATATTAAAACCTTTTTCGTAAAAGTATTTTAGTTGAAGTATTTTTAGTTGAAATATTTTTTTTAGTAAAAATCAGTTTCATTTCAAATATTTTTATTAAAATAATTTTTCAGTAAAAGTATTCTTAGTGTCAAAATATATATTTTTTAGTAGAAGTATTTTTTTAGTAAAAGTTTTTTTGAGTAAAAATCGGTTTCAGATCAAATATTTTTATTAAAATAATTTTTCATTAAAAGTATTCGTAGTGTCAAAATTTTTTTTACTAATAATCGTTTTAGTAGGTAACATATTTTTAGCATGAAAAATTTTATTCTTTATATTTTTAGTAAAAAATTTTAAAACCATTTTTTACTAAAAGTATTTCCAGCAATAAACATTTTCCATTATTATCGTAATTTATTTATTTATTATTAAATGCATTAACATTAACAATTAAATCAATTACTTTATTTATACATTTAATTAAAAAATAAAAAGTCGATTGAAAGTGGTAAACCAAAAAAAAAAATTTGCGAATAAGAAAAAAAAGAATCCAATCAATGTTTCTGAAAGAGAGTGAATGGCAAACGATCGATTTTAAACGATCGATAAGAACACGAGTATTAAAAACAACAAAAAAAAGAAGTAAATATATTTCTTCGTCAGACAAATATTATCCATTATACAAATTGTAATTTGCAATTTGCAATATGGTTGTCCTTCAAATATTGAATGGAAAAGGGAAACGATTGTTCCAGAAGAAACGATGGACAAAGATAATTGTCGACCAGAATAAATTAAAAAACAAATCTCTTTTTATATTATTAAAAAAAAAAGAAGAAAACGTTTAACTCACCAGAGATCGATCGATTCATCGATCGATTCAACCTTGGGATGATAAAATAAAAATTTAATTTTTTTTTCCTAAAAGAAAACTATCGATTTTTCAAAATTTAATTTAATATGGTGTTTTTTATATTCTTTTCTCTTCTAATAAAAATTATTGTAATAATTTTTGGAAGCAAAAATATTTGAATTTTGTTTTCCAAAAAATAATTTCTAATTAAAATACTTTCTAATTAAAATGGAAATAATTTTTTAAGGGAAAATATTTAAATCCTTTCTCAAAAATACTTTTTATAGTAAAACTTTTTTTTTATAAAACAGCATTTTTTATTTAAAAATACTTTTAACTCGAAACATGTTTTAACTTAAAAAAATATTTTACACAAAAATACTTTTCAATTGAAAAAACTTTTTACACAAAAAAGGTTTTACATAAAAATACTTTTCACTCGAAAAAACCTTTTACTCAAAACACATTTTACACAAAAATACCTTTCACTCGAAAAAACCTATTACCCAAAAAACTTTTGGCACAAAAATACTATTTACTCAAAAATATTTATACTCAAAAATATTTATACTCAAAAATACTTTTTTCTCAAAAATACTATGTATCCTGTAATATTTTTACAAAAATACTTTTAACCTAACCATTTTTATTTTAAAATATTCGTTCTTTAAAAATATTTTTTAGTCAACGATCTGTTTACACGAAAATACTTTTTTCTAAAAAATACTATTCACTCTACAATATTTTTACAAAACTACTTTTAACTTAAAAATTCTATCTATTTAAAAATTCTTTTTATTCAAACACTTTGAGTCAATGAACTTTTTACACAAAAATACATTTTACTCAAAAATACTTTCTACTTAAAAATAAATTTACAATAATAATACAATATATAATATATTATTGAGTTAAAAAGTATTTTCAAGTAAAAGGTAATTTTGAGGGAAAAGTATTTTTAAGAAAAATATTTGTATTAACTGTTATTTTTTATGAAAAAGTATTTTCATACAAAATTAAGTTTTTCAATAATATGAATAAAATACTCTAAAATACTATTTACTTAAAAATAAATTTTTGACTAAAATACTGTTTTAAAAAATACTCTTTTTACTAAAATACTTTTTTTCAAAAAATTCTCTTTTCACTAAAATACTTTTTCAAAAAATACTCTTTTTTAGAATAAAAAATAAAATATTTTTGTAATTAAAAATTTTTTTTCCCCAAAAATACTCAAAAAAAAATGTATAAATTTTTCCTTTTCTGTTTTGTCCAAAAGATTATTGCTGGACTGGCAGCGCACACGGGACAAATTTCCGTTGGCCTATCACAAGGATTTAGTGCAATTTTAATACCAAAATTATTGGACACAAATTTTGCGACAGTATCGGAATGTTCGTGGATTGCGTCATTAGGTGTTATTTCGAATCCAGTGGGCGCATTAATCGCTGGGGTTATGGCTGAATTTTTTGGCAGAAAATCAGCAATTACATTGGCAACATTGCCGCATATTGCTGGTTGGTTAATTATTGCATTTTCAACGAGTGTTCCACTATTATACGCGGGCAGAATTGTCAGTGGAATTGGCACTGGAATGGCAAATGGACTCTACCTCTACGTTAGTGAGGTATTTAAGACTTAAAAATACTTTCTAACAAAAAAAAATACTTTTTCTAATTTTCTTCTATTTTTTCATGTTTCTTCTATTCTCTAAATTTGAAAATGTAAAAACAAACTATTTTACATACTTTTAAAAATACTTTTTTTTGGAAAATACTTTAGCGAGAAAAATTCTTTGCTTTCAAAAATACTTTATTTTGAAAAATATTTTACAGTGACAAAATTCTTTACTCTCAAAAATACTTTATCAAAAATACGTTAGTTTCGAAAATAAATTTTCTTTCTGAAATACTTTATGATAAGTATTGTACTTACGAAAATACTTTTTCAAAAATATTCTACTGTCAAAAATACTTTATCAAAAATATTCTTCTTTCAAAAATACTTTATCTTCAACAATACTTTCACTTCAAAAACACCTTCTTTTGTTTAAAAATTATTCTTTCAAAAGTATTTTGATGCACTTTTTAAATATACTTTATAAAATTTTTCCAAAAATACTCTTAAATATTTTGTGAAAAACGCTGTAAAACATTTTTCAAAAAATACTTTTAAATATGTAAATACTCCAAAATACTGTTTTAAAACATACTTTAAAATATTTTGCAAAATTTATTGCAAAATAATTTTTAAAAAATACTTTAAAATACTTTTCAAAAAAATTCTTAAAAATACTTTTTACAAAATGCTTTAAAATGCTTTTCTAAAGTAAACTGCAAATACTTTTTTAAAAATACTGTAAAATACTTTAATATACTTTTAAAAAATTCTTGAAAATACTTTTTTGAAAAAACACTTTTCTTAATAGGTTGCTGCACCCCACCAACGAGCCTGGCTTGCCAGTATAGGGCCAGTCATGGTTTCCTTCGGCGTTTTAATAACTTATAGTTTAGGTGCCATGACTACTTGGCAAAATACTGCAGCAATTAGTATTGCTCCTGCCATTCTATCACTGGCTTTGACAAGGTAAATTTATAATTAAGTAATTTTCTTTATAAAAAATACTTTCTTCATTAATGAAATATAAATTATTAAACAATTAATTTACTAATTTACAATATTTGTTAAAGTTTCAAAATAAAAACACAAAAAAGTATTATTAACTTAATTTATTGTAAAAAAGTATTTTTGAAAATACATTTGGACTGAAAATAGTTTTTTTTATTATTTAATTGGTTAAAATTGAAATTTTTTAAATTTGCATTACTAAAAAAATGTATTTTGAAAAAACTGGTTTGTTGAAAATAAGTATTTTTTGAAATAAATTTACTAAAAAAAAGTATTTTTGGGGAAATCTACATTTACTTGTTAAAACAATTTTCAAAAATACTTTTTTAAATGAATTCAAAAATATTTTCTTTTGTAATTTTTAGTAAATAAAAATTTTTCAACTACAAAATTTTTAAAAATACTTTAGTCATTGAATACTTTTTTAAAAATTAATTTATTTAAAAATATACCTTCATTCAGTTTCTTTTAGAAAATAACACTTTTAGTAAATCACAATTAAAAAAATATAATGTTTCAGTAAAACGATTTTAAAAAATTCTTCCGTTTGGTAACATAATTTTGAAAAATACTTTTTTGTTAATAAATTTCCTAAAAATTTCTTCTGGGGATTTTTATAGTGAATAATACTTTTAGTATCTTTTAAATACATTTAACTCTTTTCTTACAAAAATCAATTTCACAAAAATACTTTTTTTACTAAATTCATTTTTCAAAAATACTTTTATACGAAAGTAATTCTTTCAAAAATACTTTTTCTACTAAATCAATTTCTCAAAAATAATTTTCTTTACTGAATGAATTTTTCAAAATTACTTTTTTTTATTAAATCAATATATTTTAAAAATACTTTTTTTTACTGAATCAATATTTCAAAAATACTTTTATACGAAAGCAATTCTCTAGAAAATACTTTTTTTACTAAATCAATTTCTCAAAAATACTTTTTTTACTGAATGAATTTTTCAAAAATACTGTTTTTTATTAAATCAATATATTTTAAAAATACTTTTTTTTACTAAATTAATTTTTAAAAATACTTTTTTTACTAATTGAATTTTAAAAAAATTTCTTTTACTGAATCAATATTTCAAAAATACTTTTATACGAAAGCAATTCTCTAAAAAATACTTTTTCTACTAAATCAATTTCTCAAAAATACTTTTTCTACCAAATAAAGATTTTCAAAAATACTACTTTTACTTAATCAGTATTTTTAAAAATACTACTTTTACTTAATCAGTATTTAAAAAAAAATACTCCGAAGAAAGAAAAAATAATTTTGTTCTATTTTTTGCTGTAGAATTTTGCCAGAAACGCCAGCGTGGTTAGCGACAAGGGGACGAATTGAGGAAGCAAAAGAAGCACTACTTTGGCTACGGGGTCCCGGCCTATCGACAGACATTGAACACAATGAATTATCATCGTCAGTGTCAAATTTAAAATTAGAATCCTCCAATAGCAATCTTTTCAATTCGAATGATGATTATTCAAAAATTTGGAAACCATTTCTCATATTATTTCTATTTTTTGCCCTACAACAACTTTCTGGTATTTATATTATTCTATTTTACGCCGTCTCAGTGCTCAAGGACATTGGCGTTAGTATCGATGAGTATTTAGGTAGCGTTGGAATTGGCGCCGTTCGATTATTGGCGTCAATTGTTGGCGCTGCATTAGCGAGAAATTTGGGTCGCAAAACATTAGCGTCAATTAGCGGTCTTGGAATGGCGGCTTCTGCACTTGGTGTCGCATTATCAGTGAGGTAATTATCAAAAAAAAAGTATTTTTTTTTAGAAAAAAATTATTTACAAAAAAAATTACTTAAGAAATTATTTAAAAAATACTAAAAAAGTTACTAGAAATATTATTATCGAAGTATTTAAAAAATTACCAACAAAATTACTACCAAAATACTGAAAGAATTACTAGAAAAATTACTAACAAAATTACCAATAATTACTAAAAAAATAACTACAAAAATTACTAAAAAACATTACTAACAAATTAGTAAACTATTACTAAATAAATTACTACCAAAATACTAAAAAAAATTACTAGAAAAGTTATTAAGAAAATTACTAAAAATTTCTAAAAAAAGTTACTAGCAAAAGTACTAAAATATTTCTAAAAAAATTATTACCAAAATACTAAAAGAATTGCTAAAAAAGTTACTTACAAAATTACTAAAAACTACTAAAGAAATTACTACCAAAATATTAAAAAAATTACTAACAAAATTACTAAACAAATTACTAAAAATTACTAAAAAAATAACTACAAAAATTACTAAAAAACATTACTAACAAATTAGTAAACTATTACTAAATAAATTACTACCAAAATACTAAAAAAAATTACTAGAAAAGTTATTAACAAAATTACTAAAAATTTCTTAAAAAGTTACTAGCAAAAGTACTAAAATATTTCTAAAAAAATTATTACCAAAATACTAAAAGAATTGCTAAAAAAAGTTACTTACAAAGTTACTAAAAACTACTAAAGAAATTACTACCAAAATTACTAAAAAATGACTAATGAAATTACTGCCAAAATATTAAAAAAATTACTAACAAAATTACTAAACAAATACCAACGAAATAACTACCAAAATACTAAAAGAATTACTACAAATTACTAAAGACATTGCTAACAAAATTACTAAAAATTACCAAAGAAATTACTAGCAAAATATTTAAAAAGTTACTAAAAATATTAATATCAAAATACTAAAAAAAATTACTAACAAAATTACTAAAAAATTATCAAGGAAATTACTACCAAAATACTAAAAAGTATTGCTAAAAAAGTTACTTACAAAATTACTAAAAATTACTAAAGAAATTACTAACAAAATTACTAAAAATTACTAAAAAATTACTGCCAAAATATTAAAAAAAATTACTAACAAAATTACTAAACAAATACCAACGAAATTACTACCAAAATACTAAAAGAATTACTACAAATTACTAAAGACACTGCTAACAAAATTACTAAAAATTACTAAAGAAATTACTAACTAAATTACTAAAAATTACTAAAAAAATTACTGAAAAATTACTAAAGAAATACTAAAAATTTCTAACGAAATATTAGAAAATTACTAACGAAATACCACAAAATTACTAACAAAATGCTAAAAAGTTGCTAATAAAATACGAGAAAACTTTCAGAAAAGTAACTAACAAAATACTTAAAAATTTACAAAAAAGTTACTAACAAAATACTTTTAAAAATTACTAAAAAAGTTCCTATCAAAATTACTAAAAATTACTAATGAAATTACTACCAAAATTACTAAAGAATGACTAATGAAATTACTACCAAAATATTAAAAAAATTACTAATCAAATTACTAATTAAATACTACAAATGTCACAAACAAAATTCTAAAAATAATTACTAATAAGGTATTGCAAAATAAGTTACTATCAAAATACTAGAAAAATTACTAACAAAATATTTAAAAAATTGCTAACAAAGTTACCAACAGAATACTATAAAATTTAATAAAACAGTTACTAAAAAATTACTCAAATAATATACTAAAAAAATTCTTAAATAAATTACAAACAAAATACTAAAAAGTTTAGTTAAAAAATTACTAAAGTAATTAATAACAAAATATTTTAAAAAACAACCAAAAAAATCCTATTACTAATAAGCTACTGAAACAATTATTAACAAAATACTAACAAATTTGCTAAAATAGTTATTAAAATGTGACTAAAATATTATACTAAAAACCATTACTAAATATAACTACTGAAAAAGTACAAAAAAACTTACCAAAAAAATTATCTAAAAAAATTTAGTTAAAAATATTATTTTTTTCAAAAAATGTAAGTTAGAAGTAATTATTTTTCACTTATATGTATCGAAAATAGTAAAAAAATCAAATTTAGATGTAAAAAATAAGGTGATGCCATGTGGACCATCCATCCCAATTAGTAACCCCTCACCCCGTTGCTTAACCTCAACGATTGAAGAGAAAAGGTCTTATCGTGTATGGCAATAGAAGAAAAATAATTACAATTTAAAATACACTCGTAAAAAATAATTAAATTTCATTTTAATTCCATAAAATTCTAATATTTGCTAATTATGTTAATTAATTTAAGAAAAAAATAAGAGAAAAAATCAGTAATAACGAATATTTAACATTAAAAAAAAATTATTTTCGAGTAAAATTCATAAGAAATAATGAAAAAATCATATGATGCCGTGGGGGATACCCATCCCAATTATTAACATCTCGCCACGTTGCTTAACTTTAACGAATGCAGAAAAAAGCATTAATCGTGTATTGCAACCAAATTATAATATTTTAATAAGAATAACAATTAAAATTAGGCACCTACTTCGAATATTTAGCTTTTGAAAATAAATATTTTCGGCTAAAATTCATCAGAGTGGAACAGAATTGATTTTTGATACAAGAAAAAAGAAGAAATTTTAAATTCGAAATAAAATAGCGAACGATAAATAATATTCACTCTTACTTAATTAAAAGTGGAATATTTGCCAATTAATTTAATTATTTTAATAGAAATAAGGGAGAAAAAATAGCTATTACGAATATTTAAAATTAAAAAACAATGTTTTTATCTAAAATTGATAAAAAATAATCAGGAAAATTAAGTTTTGATTTAAAAAAGCAAATGATGCCGTACGGGACACCCATCCAAATTATTGACATTTCATTACGTTGCTTAACCTCCACGACTGCAGGAAAATTTTTTTTTTTGCTTTTTCTCGTACATTGCAATAGACGAAAAATATTTACGATTCAAAATAAAATAGCGAAAAATAATTGAATTCAATTTTAATTCACTAACGTGAAATATTTGCTATGTTTGTTAATTATTTTAATATAAATTTTTTAAAAAATTGTTCATTACGAATATTTAAGGTTAAAAATAATTATTTTTTAACCGATATTCATAGAAAATAGTTTAAAAAGTCGAAATTCAATGATAGAAAAATAGTGACGCCGTACGGGTCACCCATCGCAATTTCTAACCTCTCGCCACGTTGCTTAACCTGCACGACTACATAGAAAAGCTTTTGACGCGTATGGCAATCGTGTAAAAAAATTAGCAATTACAGAAACAAATTGTAAAAAACATATTTAAACATAATTATTATTCAGTAAAATGTAAATAAATAATTAATTTAGTTTATAAATAATTGAATAATTTAAATTATAATTATAATTAATTGTATTTTACTACTAAATTATATTTATTATTTAATTATTTAATTATTATATTTAACTTAATATTTTTTGGTAAAAATTAATTTTGTAAATTTTAAAAATAATAAAATTATTTAAAATGTAAAAATAAAATAATTTTCACATGCAAAAAATTGCAAAACATGAAAAAATAAAATTTTTTTTTTTAGATTTGAAATACCTTCATTGTTGCCATTGACGTGTGTCGCGAGCCACGTGGGATTTTCAATGATTGGATATTTAACCTTGCCATGGGTAATGACCTCGGAACTTTATCCATTACGACTGCGGGGAATTTTCGGTGGACTGACGACAAGTATTGCTCAAATTTTAACTTTTGCCGCTGTTAAATCTTATCCCGACGTCAATTCATTTCTTGGACTTGAATCAACAATGTGGACATTCAGCGCGGCTGCATTGCTAGGTGAAAAAAATTTTATTTTCTTATTTACAAGTAGAAAAAAAACAATTTTTAAATACATTTTTAAATTCCAACAATTTAAAGGTTTATTCACAATTAGTCATTCTGATAATTAAAAATTGTCAACTTAAAATTCAAATTTCCCGCGTCTTTGTTATTCAACGTCAGATTTCTTTATTACCGACAATGTTAAAGAAGTTCTAAAACAGATTTTAAGGTTTATTCACAATGAGCCATTTTTTTTAATAATAAAAAATAATTTTCAATTTAAACAATTAAAAATGGTTAACATTATATTTCTTTATTAACGACAATGTTAATAAAGTTTGAAAACAAAAATTTTAAGGTTTGTTCACAATTAATCATTTTGATAATGAAAAATTATTGTCAACATAAAATTCAAATTTCCCGCGTCTTTGTTATTCAACGTCAGATTTCTTTATTACCGACAATGTTAAAGAAGTTCTAAAACAGATTTTAAGGTTTATTCACAATGAGACATTTTTTTTTTAATAATAAAAAATAATTTTCAATTTAAACAATTAAAAATGGTTAACATTATATTTCTTTATTAACGACAATGTTAATAAAGTTTGAAAACAAAAATTTTAAGGTTTGTTCACAATTAATCATTTTGATAATGAAAAATTATTTTCAACTTAAAACTCAAATTTCCCGCGTCTGATATTTTTAATGTCAGATTTCTTTACTATCGACATGGTTAATAAACTTTTAAAACAAATTTTAAGGCTTATTCACAATTTGACTTTTTGGCAACTAACAATTATTTTTAACTTTAAACTCAAATTTCCCGCGACCTTTTTTATTACCAGATTTCTTTATTGTTGACTATATTAAAAGAAGGTTTAAAACAAATTTTAAGGTTCATTCACAATTGGTCAACACTTTTGTTAATGAAAAATTACTTTCAAGTTTAAAAATTGGTTTTTCCGTGACTTTTCAGTTTTATCGTAAAACTATGATATTATCCTGTCACTTGATGAACTTTCCAAACGAATTTTAAGGTGTTTTCACACTGACAAATTTTTAAAAAATTTAAATGTTTTCCTAAATCAAAAATTTGAAAATTTAAACTTCCCGCGTCTGCTCTTTTTATTCACAGATTCCTGAATTATCGACAATGTTAATAAAGTTTTAACATCACTTTTAAGGTGTATTCACACTTCGATTTTTTCCGATCTAAGATTTGGTTGATTTTTCACTAAAAATTCACTAAAAAAATGAATAATTACGAACAAGAAAAGAAAATACTATGAAAAATTAATACCTAAAGTGTAAAAAGAAAAAAAATTTGCAACTAAAAACCTTTTTCAATTCTCTCTCGCAGGTGCTGTTTTTGCAATGACAATACTTCCCGAAACACGTGGTCGTAGTTTGGATCAAATTGAAACTTGTTTCACGAGTGGCCCGTCAAAAATAAAATCATCAATTGTCACTGAACCCAAGAATGTGACGCTGAAAAATTTCAAAAACGTGTCAGAGGACAAATATCCAAATATGATAGCAAATGTCTATGCGTATGATAATTTTACTCTCGATTTAACGCTCGATAATGTTGAGAAAAAAAATTCCCAACAAAACACGAAAAATTATCAAAATGATCCAAGACTTGAAATTAGTTGTATACCAGTCGAAAAATTATATCTCTAAATTTTCGGTAAAACTACTAAAAGGTACAAAACAATTTTTTTTCTCCAAATCAGAGAGAAAATTTGAGGAAAATTGAAGAAAAAATTTAAAAAATGAAATGAATTATGATTTAATAATTATTACAATATTAATAATTAATTACAATAAATTAATATTATAATTAACAATTACTTTTACGGGAAAATTATTATAAATAATTATTAATTACAATAAATAATTACCATAATTAAAGTAAATAATAAATAATTAATAATTATAATTGATAATTATAATTATAATAAATAAATAATTGATAATTATAATTAACAATTAATAAATAATTAATAACTATAATTATAATTAATAAATAATTGATCATTATAATTAATAATAAATAAATAATTAATAACTATAATTATTATAATTATATATTATTAATTATAATTAATAATTAATAATAATTATAAAACGTAATAATGTATTAATTACTTTACTTGAAATTAATAATTATTATTAATTATTTATTATTTATTTCAATTATAGTAAAAGTAAAAGTAATTATTAATAATATATTATTATAATTATTAATTAATTAAACTATAAATAATTATTAAATTGTAGAAATTAACTTCAGTAAATAAACATTATAATTAATAATCGATTATAATAAATTATGTTATATAAAATCATAATTTAAAATAAAATGTTTTGATTTTTAAAAAGAAAAACCTTTAAAAGAAAAAATGATTGGATAAAATAATTGAAGAATATTGTAAAAGAAATTTATTTTGTTACAAATCTATTTCTCGTTTTAAAAATCAAAAATAATATTCGTTGACATTCCCAGAGCTGGGATACAATATTTTATTCTAATTAACAAAAAAAAATTTTTTTTTTATTTTAACAAACTTTTACACAAATTGTTAAAAAGTTTTTTTAAAAAATCGCAGCTCGTAATTTACGTAAATTTACATATACATATATACGTTTTTCATGACTATTTACGTAACTTTACATAGTATGTAAAAAAATGTAATTTTTTGTTATATTTACACGAGCTTACGTAAATTACACACTTTGCAAATTAAAAGTTACGTAGGTATGTGAAAATTACGTAATTTATTTTTTACGTTGGTTTATGCGTCGTAAATTATTATTTATAAATTAACTGCATTTTACGTAAACTTACGCAATTAAGTAATTTACGCAAAATTTACAAATTACGTCACTTATGGCTTATGTAAGTTTAAATAATGACGTAACTCATGAATTACGTCAGTTTACGTTTTAACGTAACTTATGACTTACGTAAGTTTACGTAAATTTACGCCAATTAACATATTTACGCAAATATATGACTTACGTAAGTTTACGTATTTACGTGAATTTACGCATTTACGTAAATTTACGTATTTACGTAAATTTTTTAATTATTGTAAAAATAAAAAATTGCCAAATCAAAATTTACATATTTACGTAAATTACGTAAAACAATAATGTCCTGGCTTGAAATTGCGTAATTTTTTACCTCGTTAAATACGATAACGTAACTGTATAATTTATATTGACGTAATATTTGCGTAACTTCGTTTTATTATTGCTTAAAATCGCATTTTTTTACGTTTTTAGCCTTTATTTACGTAAATTTGCGTAAATATAAGTTAAAAATGTTCCAATTACATTAAATCATCAACTTTTCATAGCAGACTTTTTTTTGTTCATCTCAATGATATCATAAGAATTCAAAAAAAAAAGATGGACAAAATTTTTTAAAAGAAAAATAATTTTTATCTATACGAATCATATTGTTGTTGTTTTTTGTCTGTTTGTTTGTTTGTTTGTTTGTTTGTTTGTTTGTTAAAAAAAGCATCAAAAATGTAAATACATTTGTAAATATGTACAGTTTTCAGAAAAAAAATTATTTCTTTTTTTTTCGTTAAAAAATTTTGACTGAAATAGTTACTGAAAGTATCGTAATTTAAAAATATCGATATTTTTCTTGTTGTAAAGTTAAAACAAAATTCTATCGACATAATCGATAAAATATCGATGTAATCGATAAAATGTCAATGTAATCGATAAAATATCGATATAATCGACAAAATTTCAATGTAATCGATAAAATATCTATAGATTATCGACAAAATATAGATATATTATCGAAAAAATATCGATAGATTATGGATAGAATATCGATATAATCGATAAAATATCCATTCACTCAAAAAATATCAATATATATATTTGATAAAATATTGATGTAATCGATAGAATATCGATACACTAAAAAAATATCAATATAATCGATAGAATATCGATACACTAAAAAAATATCGATATACTTGATAAAATATAGATATTCACGATAATAATCGATACACTCGACGAGTTTCGATAAATACTTCAAAGATATCGATTAGTATCGATACATTTTCTAATATATCGATAAATATCGATATATCGCTTTAAGACGATGGAGAAATTGAAAATTTCGATTTTCTAATTTTTTAGATTGATTAGATTGAATGAGATTTTGAAAATATTTTTTAATGTATCGCGTGACAGAAAATAAAGTGTGATTTATTTATAAAAACAAAAATGAAACGATTTCTTTTTAAACGCACCTGACACTTTCTTTTTTTTCCTAGAAAAAAGATTATTTTTATTTATAAAAAATTTATTTTTTTATTTTTTTTGTTTTCTATTGCTCATTATGTATAATTAATTAGGTTTATTTTTTTTTTATTTCTAAATCTATAAAGATTAAATTTTCTTTCTTTATTGTTACTTGAGTAAGAGATCAAAAATTGATGTAGAAAAAATTGCTTTTCTTTTTTAATAAATAGGCTCTATTTTTCTTTTTCACTATTCGATGACTATATATTTTTTTTAATAAACTACTTTTTGCAAAAAGGAAATATTTTTTTTAAAATGCAGCAAACTTTGTACCATTGTATTGAATTATTATTAATATTATTACTATTATTTTAATTATTATTACTATTATTAATATTATTATTACTATTATTAATATTATTATTAATTAATTATTTGTTAATTATTAATTTTATTATTTCATAACTATTTTTATTATTTTATTACTATTTTTATTTTTTTATTACTGTTTTTATTATTTTATCACTATTTTTATTACTTTATCACTATTTTTATTATCTTATTGCTATTTTTATTATTTTATATCATTATATTATTTTGTTTTTCCTTTTATTATGGTTTGTAGTTTTTATTTATTTTTATCTCTCAATATTGTATTATTATTCCTATTATTTCTATTATTTTTTATTATTAAATTATTGTTATTTTTATCATTATTTTAACTATTTTTACCATTTTTATTATTATTGTTGTTGTTATAATTATAAGAGTCAGAGTCTTTCGTTTACTATAGTTAATAATTAAATTTAAAATCAATGCTAAAAATTGCAATTAACTTTTGTATTATTTTTTCCTCTTTCGAATGATTGAATTGACACCATTTTTCTAAATTATTTTCCTATCACAATCTTCTAAATTCACGTTAAAAATTAAAAATTAAATTTCACAGAAAGTAAAGAATAAATAAATTTTATTTTGTAAAGAAAAAAAAATTCTCAACTTTCGTTTTACCTGGTTTCTAAATAAACATTTTTCTTTGCGATTTCTAATCATTGATTAAAAATGTATAGATTTTTTTTTCAATATTTACACTTATTAAATTCTGTCAGTCGAATTGCTATTATTTTTGTTTTACCCATTAATTAAAAAAGAATCTCTTTCTATTTTCAGTATTTCCTAGTAAATTGTAAATCTCATTATTTATGCATAAATATTATTTATTTCGAAATGAATTTATGTATGTAAATTTTTAATATTTTTAATTTATCTATTTAATAAAAAATTTATTAATAAATATTTAAAAATAAATTTGTAAATAAGTATTTAAATAAATACTTGTAAGTAAATTAATATTTTTGTCAAAAGTTTATAATTCTGAATATGATTTTATTTGCAACAAGAAAATCATAAAATATAAAACTATAATTTAAAAGTAAATTTGTAAAGAAATATTTATCAATAATTTTCTAAATGAATTTTGAGAAATAAAAAAAAGGATAAAAATATATTTACAAATAAATTTTTAGAAATAAAAAATAAATTTACAAATAATTTTCTAAATGAATTTTTAGAAATAAAAGAAAACGTTTAAAAATAAATTTACAAATAATTTTCTAAATGAATTTTTAGAAATAAAAAAAAAGTTTAAAAATAAATTTACAAATAAATATTTATCAATAAACAATAATGTTTATAATTATAAACGTTAATGAATATATCTTATTTTATATTTAACGATTCGTAAAATAGAGAAAATAAAATTGATCGATTTTTCATGAATTTCATAATCGAATAAAACAATTTAAAAGTAGAAAAAGTACAAAAAAGTACCGAAAAACAATTAAAAAACTAATAAAAACTTTGCATAATGAATAAATTATATACACGAATAAATAATAAATAAATAAATAAATAAAATAAAAAATCTCACCTTATAAATGATTATAAATATTTAACACAGAATTGTTGGGTCAAAAGTTGACAATTAATCTCTCTCCTTGAATATTCTCGCGAGCTTTTCCCAATAATTTTGGGGAAAAAAAGGAAAAAAAGGAATTGTTGAAAGCAACAATTTCTTCTTTTTTTGTTTCAAAGGGAAAATTCTTTTTGTTTTCTAAAAACTTTTACGCTTTTTCGCCTCATTGTGTTGCTTGACTTGTGGTTGCAATAGTTCAATGCATTCCTCATGACCTCTCGCGCGTGCAAGTGAAAATGGCGTCTTTCCATTATCGTCTTGAATTTGCACATTTTTATAAACGCCAAGAAGCCAACGTACAATGTGATGGTGTCCATGATACGCCTGGAAAGAAAATTTTTACCATTTCAATTTTAATCGCTAATTAAATAACAGGGTTGCCACAAATATTTAATTTTATTTTTCCCTCACTTTTTCCCTGATTTCCAGACAAAATTCTCACTTTTTCCCTGACCATAAAAAATATTCTGATTCACTCTAAAAATTATTAGATAATCAAGAAAAAATGTTCTATTAAATTTATTTACAAATTTCATTAATTGTAAAATTATTCAAAAACATCAATAACTAAATTTTTAAATAAGTATTTAATTATTACTTTTCCACGGGAATTAACATTCAAATTCAAACCTTTTTGAAACTCAACAATTTATAAGAATATTATTACAAAACATAATTCACCTTCTTCATGTTTTGTTAGAATTTAAATAACCATGAAATTTATCAAAACAAAAATTTAATTATTTACAAAAATCCTAATAAAATCCTTCGCAAGAATTCAATTATTTTTAAAAGTAGTAAATTTTCTCATAAAAAATCATTTATTTGAAAAAATTGTAATAAAATTCGTTGCAATAATTCAATTATTTTCATAAACAATAAATCGATTACATTCGGTAATTTCATTTTTTAATCAATTTTTATTAGAAAATTCTAGAAAAATTCAATTATTAAAATTGAAAAATAAATAATTTATTGAATAATTGAATGTTTGTTAAAATTGAATTCTCATAAAGAATTTTATCAACAAATTTTTAAATAATTGAATTCTTTTGACAAATTTTAATAAAATTTTTAAGAATAATTACATTTTTCGAGGAATTTGATTAAAGTATTGTATCCAAAATTAATTAAAATCCTGCGATGAGTGTTTTATTATTCATGAAAATAATTTTAAAAAATTTTCAAAAATGTTATTAAAATTTTTCTAAAATAATTGAATTTCGGTGAAGAACTTTATTATTTCTAAAAATAATTGAATTCTTGAGAAGAACTTTGTTAAATTTTTTTTAAATAGTTGATCCATGCGACGAATTTTATAAAAATCTTTTTAAATAATTGATATTTTTCAAAAAATTTTATAGAATTTTGTATATTAAATAATTGAACTCACGGGAAAATTTTATTATTCATGAAAATAATTGAATTATTTCAAAGAAATTTAATAAAAATTTCATAAATTATTGAATTCCTGGAAAATTTTAACAAGAATTTTATTCACGTTTTTAAATAAATTTAAATTTTGACGAGAATTTGAATAAAATTTTTAAATTATCGAATATTGAAGAATTTTTTGTTATTTATAAAGATAATTGAAATTTTGACACAAATTTTTGAACATAATTGAATTTCTGCGAAAAATTTTCTTACTTTTGAAAATAATTGAATTCTTCCAACGAATTTTATTCAAGTTTATAAAAATAATTAAATTTCGGTGAAGAATTTTACTATTTCTAAAAATAATTGAATTCTTGAGAAGAACTTTGTTAAATTTTTTTCAACAACTGAACTCTTGCGACGAATTTTATAAAAATCTTTTTAAATAATTGATATTTTTCGAAAAATTATTTGAAACTTTTTATATTAAATAATTGAATTACTGTGAAAATTTTATTATTTATGAAAATAATTGGTTTCTTTAAAAGCAATTTATCAAAAATTTTGTAAATTATTGAATTCCTGTGAAATTTTTCCAAGAATTTTATTAAAGTTTTTAAAAATAATTGAATTTCGAAAAAGAATTGTATTATTTTTAAAGATAATTGAAATTTTGACAAGAATTTTTAAAAAATTTTTGAACATAATTGAATTTGGAGAAGAATTTTTTTATTTTTAAACATATAATTGAAATGACCAGAATTTTTTTTAATTTTTGAATATAATTGAATTTCTGCGAAAAATTTTATTACTTTTTAAAATAATTGAATTTCTGTAATTATTTGTAACTTTACCAAAATTAAATTTTTTTTAGTATTTTAAACTAAAATTCTTTTATCAATCTAGTATTTATGAAAATTGTAAAAATTATTCATCACATAATTTAGAAATCATAATTTTATGATAATTTTTTAAAAAGAAATTATTGTCTGAATTAGAAAAAATTCAAGGTTTTGTATTAAAATTCGTGGTTATTTTTATAGTTTACAAGGCAAAACGAAAAAACATCAAAATTTAGAGTTTTTTCATGAATTTTTGAAATTCAATTTTTTTCCAGTACTTTTACTAAAAATCCCTGACTTTTCCCTGACCAATTTTACTTTCCCTGATTTTTCCCTGAATTCCCTGACTTCCCTGACCTGTGGCAACCCTGAATAATAAAATGAAATAAAATAATACAAATAGATAATAAAATTGTTTCAAGAATAATTGCATTCCTTTGAAGAATTTTATTATTAATGAATTGAATTCTTGTGAAGAAATTTTTTTCATTTTAAGATATATATTGATATATATATATATTTTAAAAAATAATAATATTTTGCTTATTATTTAGAAATAAATTTATATATATATTTGAAAAAAGAATTTCACCGCGAGATGTAATGGTGTGAGTGAAGGATTAAATAAGGCGTCGCGCAAAAACTCGTCATTCGAACAGCAACCACGAATCGCCTGCCAAATAATATTTAACGAATTTATATTTCCTCCAATAGTCGCGTAATGAAGTGTCGTGAAATTATTCTTATCCCTCTTCAATGGATCAGCTTTATGCTCGATTAAGTACTGAACGCAATTCAACATTCGGCAATTATCCTCGACTCTGAAAATGAAAAAAAAAAATTCTAAACACAAAAATTAATTTACAAATCACAAAATAATCAAAATTCTAAACACAAAAATTAATTTACAAATCACAAAATAATCAAATTTTTTAAAAAATTAACCAAGTTCACAATTAACTTCAGGAAAGTAAATTCTAAATTAAATATTCAATAATTTATAAAAATATTCAAAAAATTTTTCCATATATGTTTTCAAATTTTTCTTTTACTACATTTTCGATATTTATTTTTTAATTAAATAAAAATAAAAATTAAAAAATAAAATTTTAAGAATTAAAATTAAAAAATAAAATTTTTAAAATTAAATTCAAGAATAATTTTTTTAAAATATTAGATAAGAATTAAATCTGAAAATAATACTGGATGGAAATTAGAATTAATGAAAAAATGACTAATACGTACTGACTGCAAGTTTCGGGAATCGAAGAAGCGGCAGCGAAATGCAGTGGCGTCACTCCCTTAACGTCAAATGCGTTTGGATTACTGCCAAAGCTGACGAGAGTGAAAATACAAAGATATTGTCCCTGACTCGACGCATAATGAAGTGGTAAACGACCCTCGTTGTCTATCGAACGAAAATTCGATCCACTGGAGAGCAATAGGTCCAGACAATTCACCGAGCCCTTAAAATAAATCATTTATTTTTTTCTATTTTAAAAAATTACCTTCCGCGAAAAAAAAATTTTATTCACCTTAAATGCCGCCAAGTGCAAAGGAGTCCTTCCGTTATTGTCCCTCGTGTCAATGTGTCCCATGTCAGCTTGCAATAATTTTCTACAAACCTGAAGAGCCAAATTTTTCTACTATATTTCTTGAAAATAATAGAATAATATTTTAAATGTGACAAAAACAGTAAAACAAGAATAAAAATAGGTGTTAATTTAGAAAAAATAATTTAAAATTATAATAAATAATGAATAATAATAATAAATAATAAATAGTAATAATAAATAATAAAATAATAATAATAAATAATAATTCATTAATTTGACTTATTTATTAAGTATCTCGGACGTTAAAGATTATTTAATTAATAAATAATAAAATAATAAAAATAATAATAATAAAATAATAATAATAAAATAATAATAATAAAAATATATTACGAATAATATGTTAATAATAAATTATTAACAAATATAAAAATACTAAATAATTTTAAATAATGAATAATAAAAAAGTTTTTATATATTGTAGATACAAATAATTAAATAAAAAAAAATTATTTACCTCGACACGATTTTTTAGACAACTAAAATGCAGAGGCGTCTGTCCCAAAGAATTTTTCGTTAAAGGCGACGCTCCCTTCTCAAGTAGTTTCATTGTTAAACATTCGTGTCCGTACCTTAAAAAAAAACACTTCGATTGAGAATTTACACGAACACAGGTTTGTCAAAAAAAATAAATAAATTCTATTCTTCTCTGATTTCCAAACAATATTTTGCCTTTTCCCTGATCGTAAAGAAATATTCTGCGATTGACTCTAAAAATTATTCGATACTAAAAAAAAATTTCTATTTCATTTATTTACATATTTCTTGAACTGTAAAATTATTCGAAAACATTAATAACTTAATTTTTAAATAAATATTTAATCATTACTATTTTTCCGTAGAATTAAGATTTACAAACATTTTTTAATTCAAATCCTTTGAAATTCAATAACCAAGTGAATTTAAAGAAAAACCAAGTGAGAAAATAACTTTTTTTTGCATTATAATTTTTAAATATTGTTGCTGTAAGTTTTTTTAAAAAATTATTTCCAACACTTCAATTCAATTTAATTATTAATCATAATTTTTAATTAAAATTCTTGTTTACATCAATAATTACTTTTAATAATAAATAAAAAATCAAGTTCTACTTGAGAATTTTTAAATTCATTTCTTTAAAATTCAATAATTTTATGTAAAATTTCAACTATTCGGAAATTCTTCAATTAATTAGAAAAAGAAAACTTGGAATAATTTTCAAAAATTTCGACTTCACTTTTTGAAAAAAAATTAGTTGCATAGAATTTTTGAATTAAGAGAATAAAAAATGTTTATTTTCAAAAGATTTTAATTTAAAACCCTTACAAAAATTCGATTATTCAAAAAAAAAAATTGTAATTATTAGTCACTTCTGAAAAATTCAATTATTATGTAAAACTTTTAGTGAAATTACTTTTTAAATCAATTTTTATAAGAAAATTCTACGAGAATTCTTTTATTAATTTTTTAAAAATAATTTTGAATTTCCGGAAAGAATTTTATTGTGATTTGAAAATAATTGAATTTCATTAACAATTTAAAATATAATCTATAGTTCTTAAGAAGAATTATATTAACTTTTTAAACTTATTGAATTTATGTGAAAAATTTTATGAATATATAAAAATAATTTAGTTTCTGCGACGAATTTTCAGTAAATTTTGAAAATAATTGAATTTCTTCGAATAATGTTATTATTTTTGGAAAATGATTGAATTTTTGTGAAGAAAATGAAAATTCTTTCTAGAAATCAATTAAAATTGTATTCAAAGAAATTTCTATCGTCTTAAAAAATGTTAAATATTATTAACATTATTGAAAAATTTTTATGTAATTAAAATCATTTGAAAGATTTTATACAAAATTGCATTGAAAATAATTGAATTTGAATAAAATTTTTAAGAATAATTACATTTTTCGAGAAATTCCATTAAAATTGTATTAAAGTTATTTAAAAATTCTGCAATGATTTTTACTATTTATGAAAATAATTTAATGATACCGAAGAAGTTTAGAAAAAAATAGATTCAAACAATTGTTTTTTTTTCGAAAAAAAAACTATGCAAATTATATTTTTAATAATATTGGATTCTTGCGGGAAATTTTTCTAAAATAGTAGAATATGGAAAATCATTGAACTAAGAAAAAATTTGAAAAATAAGTGAATTTTTGACATGAATTTCATTAAAATGTTGGAAAATAATTGAATTTTATTAATTTTTGAAAATAGTTGAATTCTTTGTGATGAATATTGTTATTTAAAAAAATAATCGAATTTTATCAAAATTAATCGAATTTTATCAAAATTCTCGAATATTATTGAATTCTGGTAAAGAATTTTGCTATTTATAAATATAATTGAATTATTGTCGAGAATTTAAACAAAAAATTTCAAAATAATTGAATTTCTGGAAAGAATTTTAATATTTATCAAGATAGTTGAATTCTTTCAAAGAAAATTCGTAAAAATTTTTAAAATTGAAAGTAATTTCAACAGAATTAAAATTAAAATTAAAAAAAAATACTTCTTTAATTGATTTTTAAGTAGTAATAACTTTATAGTAGTTTTTTTCGTAAAAAAGAGGAATTTACGCTAATTTATTCATTAATCAAGAACGAAAATTAGAAGTTTGAAGACAATTGACTGACTTCATTTCTATGTTTTTTTTTTGTTTAAAGCGAAAAATTTCCGCCAAATATTTTCATTAATCAAGAACGAAAGTTAGAAGTTCGAAAGCAATTTAATGCTTTTGTTGTCCTGCATTTTTTCTTATCTTAGGCGAAAAATTTTCACCTTAAGTTTTCATTAATCAAGAACGAAAGTTAGAAGCTCGAAGGCTGATGCTTTTTGTTATTTTCATTTTCGTGCAAAGCGAACAATTTCCACTTTAGATATTTTCATTAATCAAGAACGAAAGTTAGAAGTTCGAAGGCTGTCAGCTTTTTGTTATTTTCATTTTTGTCCAAAACGAAAAATTTCCACTTTAGATATTTTCATTAATCAAGAACGAAATTTAGAAGTTCGAAGGCTGTCAGCTTTTTGTTATTTTCATTTTTGTCCAAAGAGAAAAATTTCCACTTTAGATATTTTCATTAATCAAGAACGAAAGTTAGAAGTTCGAAGACAACAGCGAGTCTTCAATTTCTTCGGGAAAAAGCGAAAAAATTCGCTAAACATTTGAATCCTGCCTTAAAAAGAAAGCTTCCACCAATTAATACAAGTAAAACAAAATAGATTTCTTCGAAGTAAAAGTAAATGGATTTTTCCTTTACCAAGCAGAAAAATGAAGAGCAGTGTTTCCCTTATTATCCTGCGTCTCAACCGCTGCCCCATCGTCAAGTAAACGTTTCGAAAATGTAAATCGTCCGTGAATTGCCGTCATGTGTAGTGGCGTTCGTCCAATCGCCGATCGAGAATTAATTTGCGCTCCAGCTTGAAGAAGAATTTTAAAACAATCAGCGTCCTCTGAACTCGCGCACGCTATATGCAACGGCGTGTGTCCCTGTGAATTTCTCGGATCTAAAACAAATTAATTTCAATTATTTACTAAATAAATTATAGAAAAAAAGAAATTTAGATCAATAGATTATTTATTTATTTTTATAGATAGTAAAATGTTTCGGAGGAATTCAACTAAAGATTATTTAATTGAATAGAAATTTAAATTTTCTCTACCAACGCTCGCCCCCATGTTAATTAAGAAAGCGCAGGAACTTGGTTGCGCATTGAGACAAGCGACATGTAGAGGTGTATTTCCATTTAGTGTTTGAGCTTCGATATTTGCACTCGCTTCCAGTAGTAGTCGAATACATTTATTTCTACCAGATGCGACCGCCGCGTGTAATGCTGTATATAAATCTTCGTCCTGAAAGAAAGAAAATTTAATTTTAACTTCTTAATTCTGCAATTCTTTAATTTAAATTTTTAATTGGGTGTTTATTTTTACTTTAGCGTCGACTTTCGCCAATTCTTGTAATAAAAGTTCAACGACAGACGCGTGTCCCATGTGCGCTGCCACATGCAACGCTCTTCTTCCATTTTTATCATTTTCCTCGATTGACGCCTGATGGGCTAGTAAAAATTTAGTCATACACTCGTGGCCGTTGAAAGCCGCGTGATGTAAACTCGTTCTTCCTTCGCTGCAACAAGAAGAAAATTATTAAATTAAATAATTAAATTGAACTTAAATTAAAATTAATTAATTAATAATTTAATTAAAGATAATTAAATTAAACTTAATTAAATCAAACTTAATTAAAGTAAACTTAATCAGAATTGCCACAGGTCAGGGAACTCAGGGAAAAGTCAGGGAAAAGTCAGGGATTTTTAGTAAAAGTACTGGAAAAAATCGAATTTCAAAAATTCATGAATAAACTCTAAATTTTGATATTTTTTTGTTTGCCTTGTAAACTATAAAAATAACCACGAATTTAAATACAAAACCTTGAATTTTTTCTATTCCAGACAATAATTTCTTTCAAAATAACATAATTTTTGAAGAACTATCATAAAATTATGACTTCTAAATTATGTAATGAATAATTTTTACAATTTTCATAAATACTAGATTGATAAAAGAATTTTAGTTAAAAATACTAAAAAAAATTTAATTTTGGAAAAGTTACAAATAATTACAGAAATTCAATTATTTTCAAAAGTAATAACATTTTTCGCAGAAATTCAATTATTTTCAAAAGTAAAAAAAATTTTTCACAGAAATTCAATTATATTCAAAAGTTAAAAAAAATTCTGGTCATTTCAATTATATCTTTAAAAATAAAAAAATTCTTCTCCAAATTCAATTATGTTCAAAATTTTTCGAAAAATTCTCGTCAAAATTTCAATTATCTTTATAAATAATACAATTCTTCTTCGAAATTCAATTATTCTTAAAAACTTTAATAAAATTCTAGAAAAAATTTCACAGGAATTCAGTAATTTACAAAATTTTTTATAAATTTCTTCTAAATAAACCAATTATTTTCATAAATAATAAAATTTCCACAGGCATTCAATTATTTAATATAAAAATTTCAAATAATTTTACGAAAAATATCAATTATTTAAAAAGATTTTTATAAAATTCGTCGCAAGAGTTCAGTTATTGAAAAAAAATTATCAAAGTTCATCTCAAGAATTCAATTATTTTTATAAAAAGTAAAATTCTTCACCGAAATTCAATTATTTTTATAAACTTGAATAAAATTCGTTGGAAGAATTAAATTATTTTCAAAAGTAATAAAATTCTTCTCAGAAATTCAATTATGTTCAAAAATTTTTATCAAAATTTCAATTATCTTTATAAATAATAAAATTCATCAATATTCAATTATTTAAAAAAAAAATTTTTAATTCTCGTCAAAAGATCAATTATTGTTATAAATAATACGATTCTTCTTTAAAATTAAATTATATTTAAAAACTTGAATAGAATTCTTGTTTAAATTTTTCAGAAATTCAATAATTTATGAAATTTTTAATAAATTTCTTTGAAACAATTCAATTATTTTCAAAAGTAATAACATTTTTCGCAGAAATTCATTTATATTCAAAAATTAAAAATTCTGGTCATTTCAATTATATCTTTAAAAAGAAACAAATTCTTCTTAAAATTCAATTCTGTTCAAAATTTTTTTAAAAATTCTCGTCAATATTTCAATTATCTTTATAAAAAATACAATTCTTCTTCGAAATTCAATTATTTTTAAAAACTTTAATAAAATTCTTGTAATAATTTCACAGGAATTGAATAATTTACCAAATTTTTTATAAATGTCTTCTAAATAAACCAATTATTTTCATAAATAATAAAATTTTCACAGCAATTCAATTATTTAATGTAAAAAATTTTAAATTATTTTTCGAAAAATATCAATTATTTAAAAAGATTTTTATAAAATTCGTCGCAAGAGTTCAGTTATTAAAAAAATTTAACAAAGTTCTGTTCAAGAATTTAATTATTTTTAGGAATAGTAAAATTCTTCACCAAAAATCAATTATTTTTATAAACTTGAATAAAAGTCGTTGGAAGAATTCAATTATTTTCAAGAGTAAGATAATTCTTCAGAGTAATTTAATTATGTTCAAAAATTTTTGTCAAAATTTCAATTATCTTTATGAATAACAAAAAATTCTTAAATATTCGTTTATTAAAAAATTTTTTTCAAATTCTCGTCAAAATTTAAATATATTTAAAAACGTGAATAAAATTCTTGTTAAAATTTTCCAGAAATTCAATAATTTATGAAATTTTAAATAAATTTCTTTGAAATAATTCAATTATTTTCATGAATAATAAAATTTTCCCGTGAGTTCAATTATTTAATATACAAAATTTTATAAAAATTTTTGAAAAATATCAATTATTTAAAAAGATTTTTATAAAATTCGTCGCATGGATCAACTATTTAAAAAAAATTTAACAAAGTTCTTTACAAGAATTTAATTATTTTTATAAATAATAAAATTCTTCACCGAAATTCAATTATTTTAGAAAAATTTTAATAACATTTTTAAAAATTTTTTAAAATTATTTTCATGAATAATAAAACTTATCGCAGGATTTTCATTAATTTTGGATACAATACTTTAATCAAATTTCTCGAAAAATGTAATTATTCTTAAAAATTTTATTAAAATTTGTCAAAAGAATTCAATTATTTAAAAATTTGTTGATAAAATTCTTTATGAGAATTCAATTTTAACAAACATTCAATTATTCAATAAATTATTTATTTTTCAATTTAAATAATTGAATTTTTCTAGAATTTTCTAATAAAAATTGATTAAAAAATGAAATTACCGAATATAATCGATTTATTGTTTATGAAAATAATTGAATTATTGCAACGAATTTTATTACAATTTTTTCAAATAATTGAATTTTTATGAGAAAATTTACTACTTTTAAAAATAATTGAATTCTTGCGAAGGATTTTATTAGGATTTTTGTAAATAATTAAATTTTTGTTGAAAAATTTCATGGTTATTTAAATTATAACAAAACATGAAGAAGGTGAATCATGTTTTGAAATAATATTCTTATAAATTGTTGAGTTTCAAAAAGGGTTTGAATTTGAATGTTCTCAAGAATTTTAATTCCCGTAGAAAAGTAATAGTTAAATACTTATTTAAAAATTCAGTTATTGATGTTTTTGAATAATTTTACAATTAATGAAATTTGTAAATAAATGTAATAGAACATTTTTTTTAGTATCTAATTATTTTTAGAGTGACGAATCAGAATATTTTTTATGGTCAGGGAAAAAGTGAGAATTTTGTCTGGAACTCAGGGAAAAAGTGAGGGAAAAATAAAATTAAATATTTGTGGCAACCCTGTTAATGAAATTAAACTTTAAATAGAAAACTCACCTGTCTTTTGCATCAATGACAACAACTGGTGCTAATAATTGAGCGCAAGGTATCGAATTATTGGCGGCGGCAATATGAAGAGGTGTTTGATGATTACAATCCTGAACGTTTGGATCCGCTCTTTGTAAAAGTAGGGCATTGACAATTGCCCGATTATTTAAATAACACGCCTTATGCAATGGAGTTTGTCCCGAATTGTCCGTTTTATTCACGTCAGCGCCATTTTCGATCAGTAGCTCGACAATTCGCAAGTCGCCTCTGTAAATGAAAAAAAAAACAAACTAAAAATCAAACAAAAAAACAGGTTTAATATTCAAAAAATTAATTTTCTTTCTCCCTGAATTCCGGACAAAACATTTACTTTTTCCCTTAGCCTCAATAAAAATTCCATGCTATTCACTCGAAAAATGATTCGATACTGAAAAAATAAATAAAATAAACGGAAAAAATTAAATACAATTTCAAAATTTTTTTTAAAATACTAATAAAATGTATTTATTCTGGAATTTGGAAAAAAGTAATTTAAAAAATTGTTTTTATAAATTAAAAATTGAAAAAATATATGAATAGTGAAAATTAGAAAACAATAATACAAAAATAATAATGAATTGAATATTAATTTTTTTTTAAATACCTATAAGCTGCTGCGTGTAAAAATGAACGATTTTCCGAGTCATGCCAATCGATTCTTTCCTGTTTCACCATTATTTTGGCAAGCTCGAAATTTCCTCGAAAAATTGCTTGCAATAAAGGCGACTGTAAAATAAAAACAATTAAAAATTATTTCGATAATCTTTTATTGTCATCACATGTTTAATTTCTTTGAATTTTTCTAAACATTTCCAACTTTTTTTTCACTGATAAATTTTACAATAAATTTAAACTTATTTTACATTAAATAAGTAAACAAACTAAAAATATATTCTCCTTTAATCAAAATTTATTAATAAAGAAGCGAAAATATTTTTTCGTGCCAAAAAAAAGAAACGACTGAATTTTTACCTGAAAAACATTTTGCAATTTTACTATAAATTAGAAAATAATTGCAACATTTTCTTCTTTTTTTTAATATAGTATCAAAACACTAAAAGAATACAGTTTGAATTTTCCGACAAAAATAATTAGTAAAAATAAAAAATAAAACTAAACGAAAATCTTTTTTCGTAAAACATAACCTCAAAATTAAAGGTTGAGGGACAAATTTCGCCGCAAGAAAATAGAAAGTGAAAAATCAACATATTTGCATAAAATCGAAAATCATATGAATGAGAAACGACACCTTTGGGATATATGTAAATTTTGGAAAGAAAAAAATAAAATTCGATAACATGTATTACTTTACCTCCTCACAAAGGGGATGAGAATTCATTTTTGTTTCGGTGCGGAAAAAAAGGAAGAAAACACTTTCTAAACTATTGAAAAAATTAACAATATAATCACGAAACAAATACAAAATTCGATGATAAAAGTATGAGTAAAAATTTCCCTTAAAAACAAAATATTTATTATCAACTTGACAAAGATTGTTTTGACATTAATGCGGAAGAGTTCCGCATGTCAAAGTTTTCCCCTACTCCACTCATCTTCATTCGCACATTTTTTTAATCACTTATTTTCATTTTTTTCCCGTTTTTCTTTCAGGAATTTATCGAAAGAAAAGTACTCTTTTTTTAAAAGCAGAAAATTACGTATTTAATTATATTTATAATAAAAAATATATTGAGGGCGAAAAAAAAGACGTGTGTGAGAGAGGAGAAACGAAACAATGACTGCTGAAGTCAATAGGTATAAATGTTCCCCTTTTTTTATTTGGAAAATTAATTATTACTTGTCTCTTTGTTACCGTGACATTGTAACCTTTGCAGGAATTTTTTACCTTTTTTCCCAAATTCACGACTAATGGTCAATTTTTCTTTATTTTAATAATCAGTAATTGATGTGGAAAGATAAATAGTAGCGATTTTGACTCGAGTTGTATCCTTGCGCAAAATGTTTAAAAGATTTGAGAACAAAATTAAAAATAAAAATTGAAAACACACTATTTTTGGCATTAAATTAATAAAATTCAGGGAAAAAATGTAATATGTGCATAAAATTATTAAGAGGTAAATTTTTAAATATGGAAAAAGGGCTTTCTGCGCTTTCTTGGGTAAACATAACCTAGTTAAGATAGAAAACCGATAACAAAAACAAGTTTGTTTACGTTTTCTCCCTTTCTCATTTATCTAAATCCAAATATATATATACTCTATATAGATAATAATTGGAGAAAAATGATTATTTCTACTTACAGAATACGTAGTGTAAAGAATTCTCTCTTCTTATGTTAATTA
This sequence comes from Leptopilina myrica (nomen nudum), assembly GCA_032872475.1. Lineage (NCBI taxonomy): Eukaryota > Metazoa > Arthropoda > Insecta > Hymenoptera > Figitidae > Leptopilina > Leptopilina myrica (nomen nudum). The sequence continues at coordinate 31,382,704 of CM065466.1, read as the reverse complement.
TTCCATAGTTTATCTAATCAATTGTCGCGCACGAACGTTTTGACAGGTCCAAAGCGAATCTAACCTCAAAAATGTCAAAAAGTTTGTTTTTGTTGTCACTGTGTCTATTGTTATTATTAATTGTTGTAAATATAGTCTCGTCTGATTCGTTACTTTGCGCAAATTCACCGAATGGGGGAAAATGTTCGACGAATGTTAATTTTTCGACTAAAAGGTAAAAGTAAAATTGTACTTTTATGCAAATTTGTTTTTAACTATTTATCGCTTTAAGGAATATGCAAATATATAAATTTTCTGTAAAAAAAAAAAATGAAGAAAGTAAATGTTTTAACTATAAAAATGAAAATAAATAAAACAGTTGAAATTAATTAATTTTTTTAAAAGGTACATTCTTTACGATGTAAATCCTCCGGAAGGATTTAATCTTCGACGTGATGTCTACATTCGAATTGCGGTTTTTATTAAAAAATTATTAGAAGAAAATAGCAAATATCATTGGACTTTGGTTCTTCCACCCTGGGGTGAGTAATTAATTTTTATTAATTATTAGTGAAATTATTTTTATTATTGAATTGAATGAAAAATTGTAGAAAAATGTATGAGAATTAAAAAAAAAAGAAAAAATCTGCAGAAAAAATAAAATAAATATAGAGTGAAATATAGTAAAAAAAAATAGTAATAATTTATTTGTAAATTAATTCACTTAAAATGTTAATAATTATTTCTTTTTGAATTAAATAAAAATTGTATAAAGAAATAGAAGTGAAGTAAGAATAAATCATTAAAATAGAAAAACAAATAATAAAAAAATTGGTTTTTAAATATTTTTGATTTTTTCCTAATTTTGTTAATAGTTAACCAACAATTTTAAATTTTAGAAATTCTACTAATTAACTGTGATGATTTTAACTATTAAAAATGTAATTATAATTATTAATTTTTTAATAATTAATTTAATTACAATAAAATTAGTTATTTGTAATAATTTTAATTATGGGAATTATTCTATTTTTAATAATTTAATTATAACAATAATAATAATAATATAATTTTAATTGCTGAAAATATAATTATGGGAATTATTCTATTTTTAATAATTGAATAATAATAATAATAATAATAATAATAATAATAATAATAATAATAATAATAATAATAATAATAGTAATAATAATAATAATAATAATAATAATAATAAACAAGATTTAAAAAATACTGAAAGGAAACTCTTCATAAAATTTAAAATTTTCAATAAAAGTTATTTAAAAAAAACTATATTTATTATTCTTTTTCGTAATTAAAAAAACATTTTTTATTTAATTTTTTAAAAAAGTTACTCTTTTGTTCTTATTTAAAGAAAATTTTTTTCTAAATAGTTTAGGAAAATTTTTATTTCATTTGCAATTTTACTGAAAATTATTGATTAATTTTTTTTTCCTTTCATGTAATAATTTTTAATTAAAAAACAATTTTTTTTGTTTTTTATTTTACAGGAAAATTGTATCATTGGAGAAGTAAAGATATTGGCGCACAAGTTCGAATTCCTTGGGGAAATTTTTTTGATATTTCTAGTCTCAAGAAATATATTCCAGTTATAGAAATGTACGAATTTCTAAAAGGTTCGTAATTTTTTTTTCTCTCTTAATAATATTTTTCATTTAATTATATATGGAATTTGCGAAAAATTTAATTTTTATCTTCCCTTCTCTTTTCTCTATTTTTTTAAAATTTTTTTATTCAATGAATTAAAAAATAAATTATTTCTGTTTCGTTTCTTTGCTGTTGAAAAAAAAAATTTTGTTTTTCAATAAATTTCCCAATAAAAATAATAATTATTTCTTTTTCTCTTGAAAAGGAAAATTCAAATTTTCCAGGGCTCGGATTGTGCGACTTTTTCGACTTTTTTCTGAAAAAATGCGACTAATCGACATTTTCCAGATTTTTTTAGTAAAAATGCGATGGAAATTTTTTTAATTTTCAGAAAATTAAAGTTAAAGGAAAAAATTTTAGTCAAAAAAAAATTATCTGTTAAGTTTATTTACAGATTTCTTTCAATTTAAAAAAACAACATCAATAACTTATATTTTAAATAAATATCTAATAATTATTTTTCCATAAGAATTAAAATCCTTCAAAAGATTCAAATTCAAATCTTTTTGAAATTAAACTACTTATAATAATTAAAGATAACCGAGTGATAAAATCATTATTTTATACTATAAGATTTTAAAAAAAAATTTGAAAATAATTCAATTTCGAGGACGATTTTTTTTTATTTATAAAGATAATTAAAATTTTGACAATAATTTTATTAAAATTCTTTGCAAATAATTGAATTTTAGAGAAGAATTTTATTGTTTATAAAGATAATTGAAATTTTGAACAGATTTTAAAAAAAATTGTTTAAAAGTAATTGAATTTTGATATTTTTCAAATTAGTTGAAATTGTGGGAACAATTTAAAAAAATTTGAAAATAATTGAATTTCTGCGATGAATTTTCTTATTTTTTTAAGATAATTGAATTTTGCAAAAAAAAATTTATCAGAACTTTTGAAAATAATTAAATTTCCATGATGAATTTTATTATTTATGAAGAAAATGATAATTTTGAAGAGAAATTGAAAAAAAAATTTTTTTGAAAATAATTAAATTTCTGCGAAGAATTTTATTACTTTTGAAAATAAATGAATTTCTAGGATGAATTTTATTATTTATAAAGATAATTACAAATTTACAGAAATAAATAAATAATTGAAATTCTGACAAGAATTTTATTAAAATTCTTTGAAAATAATTGAAATACAGAGAAGAATTTTATTATTTATAAAGATAATTGAATTTTTGAACAGATTTTTTTAAAAATTGTTTAAAAGTAATTGAATTTTGGAAGAAGAATTTTGATATTTATAAAGATAATTGAATTTTTGAACAGATTTTTTAAAAAATTGTTTAAAAGTAATTGAATTTTGGAAAAAGAATTTTGATATTTATAAAGATAATTGAAACTTTGAGAATTTAAAAAAAAAATTTGAAAATAATTGAATTTTCTCGATCCAAGCGATTTTGTAAAATTTTAATCTTAATTCTGAACTTTTTAATTATATTATTATGAGAATAAAATTTTGTTTTTGATTTTAAGAATATCCGTCAATTGAGGGAGGAACGGATTTGGATATTGTTTATATTCTACAAAATGACGAGGAAATGTTTAAAACTGGCAAATTTAGGGAAAAAAATGAAATAACTAATTGTCCAAAGGGAAGAGTGCGTTATGAGCAAATTGGTGAAAATGAATTTTTTGGCAATTTCTGGGGCTATGACAATATTACGGCACGAAATTTGAAGTGTGTCACTTTTCACGGAACTGCTTCGAAATTGAGGGGAAATTTACGACCGCAACTCTATGGGTATGAGAATTAATTCTTTTTTTCGCTCTTTAAAGAGGAAAATTTTTCTCTTTTTTCGAATTTTTTTTTTTAAGAACCATTTGTTTCTTTATTTCAAAAAGAAATTGAATTTTTTCTGAAAAATTGTGTTTCTTTTTGAAAATCATTGAATTTCTTCTATAGAAATAATATTTTGGTGAAATTTTTTTATTAAAAATGATGGATTTTTTTTTCGCAGATCGATTGTATTCGATCACATGGAAATTGCCCTTCACGATGTTTATGGTTCGAGGGAATTTTGGCGAGCGAGACGAAGTATGCGTTATAATTCCGAACTTTATGAAATTGCCAACAATTTTCGTCAACGAGAATTAAATTCCAATGATGTTGACGATTTTACCGAAAGGCCTGACAATTGGCAAGAGGAAAAAGTACCGAAAGCATTTTCTTAATTTTCAAATTACTTCAAAATTTCATCCAGAAACTAGAAATTAATTTCAAAACTGTTACTTTTCAAAATTAGAAATTGCTTATTTTCAAAAATTAAATAAATAGAAAAGAATAAAAATAATTAGATTTCAAAAAGATTGCTTTTTAAATTAATTTAATTCGATTTCAAAACTAAATATCCAAAAAAAGAAATTAACATTGAATGTTTCTCTTTGAATTCGATTTAAAAGAAAAGAATAAATTTGAAAACATGAAAATTAAAAAGAAGAAGAAACGAAATTAAACTTAAAAGCAAAAGATTTGGAAAAATGAAATATCGAATACTTTAGTTTGGAATTATTTTTGTTTTTCAACTTGAATTTGTGATAATTGCAGAAAAGAAATTTCTTTCTAGGACAGAAGAAATGCTGTTGGTGGTCCATATTTAGCGGTGCATTTGAGAAGACAAGACTTTCTCCAAGGACGAGCGGAGACAATTCCTACGATAAAAAGCGCAGCTTCTCAGCTAAAGGAGAAAATGAAGGAATTGCAAATCAAAACACTTTTTGTCGCAACTGACGCTGACGATTATGGTTTCTTCAATTTTTCTATTCTTTATTTTAATTTATTCAAATTTAATAAGAAAAAAAGGAAAAAAAAAGTATTCTTTTCGATTCTTATCAAGATGAAAGAATATAGAAAATTTATTTCACTGAGAAAAAAATGTTATTTTAACTGAAGGAACATAATTTTTTAATTAAAAATATTTCTTCTCCGATAAATTCATAAAACGAATTTGACAAGATTAAAAAAAAAAGATTTAACTTCAATGTAAATCAATTTATTTTCGAAGAAAATTCAATTGAAATAAATTTCTTTTCGATAAAAATTCAATGGAAATAAATTTCTTTTCAAGGAAGTTCAATTTAAAAAAAAAAAAATTCTAGTTCGAAGAAATTTAGTTAAAATAAATTTCTATTTTGAATTTAGAAAGAATTGTATTTCGAATTAATTCAATGTGAATAAATTAAACTCGAAGAAATTTAGTTAAAATAAATTTCTATTTCGAATTAATTCAATGTGAATAAATTAAACTCGAAGAAATTTAGTTAAAATAAATTTTTTTTTCTCGAAGAAATTCAACTTAAAAAACTTTAATTTCGAATAAATTTATTTCTGAAAAATTAATTTATTTAAATCTAGATAAAACTTTTTTGAAAAAAATTTTTTTAATTTTAATAATTATTATTTACTATTTTAATTTTTTAATTTTTTTATTAGCAATAAATTCAGGGTTGCCACGCTTTTGCTCCATTCAAATTCCCTGACTTTTCCAGGTTTTCCAGGTTAAAAAACGAAATTTTTCCAGGTTTTTAAGACAATATTTTTATTTTATTAAATTGAATAACTCTCTGATTTTCAGTCAAAACTTTTACATTTTTTATTCAATAATTCATTTCTAAAATGTTCAACTAAATTCCATCTTTACATCAATGTGATTTTAATAATTTTTTAAAAAGATTTTTTTTCAGAATTATCAAATTAATTTGTTTACAATTCAATTTTATGTGAAATTTCGATTATTAGAAAATTCTTCAGTTAGATATTATATATGTATTAGAAAATAAAAAAAATAATAATAATATTAATTGAAAGAAAATTCAATTAAACTTTTTGAAAAAATTCTACAGAATTGTTCATTAAAAATATGAATAATTCAAATTTTCAAAGATTTTAATTTAAATCCTTTTAAAATTCAATTATTTCTAAAAATTCATTGTATATTGCTTTCAATATTCAAAGGATATATTCTAAATTTTACCAGAAATTAATTTTTAAATCCATATTTAATAGAAAAAACTCCTAAAACTCAATTATTTAAATAACAAAATTATAATAGACAAATGCACATTTCTTAAAATTGAATTTTCATAAACAATTTTATCAACAAATTATTCAATAATAAATTGACGCGTCTAGAAAAATTTAAATTTTAATAAAAACTTTGAAGAATAATTTCATTTCCCGATAAATTTAATTAATTGTAGAAAATTTTATTAAAAATAAGTGAATTTCATTAAAGAATTTTATTAAAATTCCTAAAACTTATTGAATTTTCTTAAGCATTTTATTAAAATTCCTGTAAATAATTGAATTTTGCAAAGAATCTTATTAAAAATCTTGAAAATAATTGAATTCCATTGAAGAATTTTATTGAAATTCCTAAAAATAATTGAATTTTTTAAAGCATTTTATTAAAATTCATGGAAAAAATTAAATTTTGCAAAATCTTATTAAAAATCTGGAAAATAATTGAATTTTATTAAAATTCCTGAAAATAATTTAATTTTGTGAAGCATTTTATTAAAATTACTGGAAAAAATTGAATTTGGCAAAGAATCTTATTAACAATCTTGAAAATAATTGAATTCCATTGAAGAATTTTATAAAAAATCCTTAAAAATAATTGAGTTTTTTAAAGCATTTTATTAAAATTCTTGGAAAAAATTAAATTTTGCAAAATCTTATTAAAAATCTGGAAAATAATTGAATTTTATTAAAATTCCTGAAAATAATTGAATTTTGTAAAGCATTTTATTAAAATTACTGGAAAAAATTGAATTTGGCAAAGAATCTTATTAACAATCTTGAAAATAATTGAATTCCATTGAAGAATTTTATAAAAAATCCTTAAAAATAATTGAGTTTTTTAAAGCATTTTATTAAAATTCTTGGAAAAAATTAAATTTTGCAAAATCTTATTAAAAATCTGGAAAATAATTGAATTTTATTAAAATTCCTGAAAATAATTGAATTTTGTGAAGCATTTTATTAAAATTACTGGAAAAAATTGAATTTGGCAAAGAATCTTATTAACAATCTTGAAAATAATTGAATTCCATTGAAGAATTTTATAAAAAATCCTTAAAAATAATTGAGTTTTTTAAAGCATTTTATTAAAATTCTTGGAAAAAATTAAATTTTGCAAAATCCTATTAAAAATCTGGAAAATAATTGAATTTTATTAAAATTCCTGAAAATAATTGAATTTTGTAAAGCATTTTATTATAATTCCTGTAAATAATTGAATTTGGCAAAGAATCTTATTAACAATCTTGAAAATAATTGAATTTTATTAAAATTCCTGAAAATAATTGAATTTTGTAAAGCATTTTATTAAAAATACTGAAAAAAATTGAATTTGGCAAAGAATCTTATTAACAATCTTGAAAATAATTGAATTCCATTGAAGAATTTTATTGAAATTCCTAAAAATAATTGAATTTTGTAAAGCATTTTATTAAAATTCTTGGAAAAGAATATATTTTTTTCAAAATCTTATTAAAAATCTTGAGAATAATTGAATTTTATTAAAATTCCTGAAAATAATTGAATTTTGTAAAGCATTTTATTAAAATTACTGGAAAAAATTGATTTTTGCAAAAAATTTTATTACAACTTCTGAAAGTAATTGAATTTTAACAAATTTTTTTGAATAATTAAATTCTTTTGGAAAATTTCATAAAAGTTAGTTGATAATAGAAATTACTGAATAGAGGAAAGTTTTTTAAAGTAGATGAAATTTTGTCAAGAATTTTATTAAAAATTTTGAAATAAATTGATTTTTTACAAATACATTTGTAATTGCTTCAAAATTTAATATTTTTTAGTGTTTTTGTCTAAAATTTTTCTGTAAATCCATTATTTTGGATATAATCAATTAAATATGTATTATATAAAATTTAACTAATTTCAGGAGAATTTGAATAATTTAAATTTTTTAAAAATCTACGTGCCTTAAGATTTCTAATGAAATTCAGTTAAAATCGAAATTTTCTAAAATTGTAAATTGAAACCTTTTGAAATCGATCAACTTATCAAAATTATAAACGCAGTTCTTCTAAAATTGAATAATTATGTTTGAAATATTTCAGTACCCAAATTTTGATTTTTAAGAATAAGATATAAAATAACTTTAGAAAACAACAATTTTCCAGAATTTAGATCAAAATTCCCTGGTGCATTTATTCAGAAGTTTATTTGCAATAAATTCGATTCAAAAAAAATAAATTTTTTTTATTAATTTTAAATTATAAATTTAAAGAAATTCCAATTGAGACAAATTTCTCAAAAAAAAAATTTTTTTAATTGTTTCAGAATTCAAAAAACTCGAATACTACCTCGAAGATTTTAAAGTCGTAAAATACATTCCCACTGAGAGAGAGAGAAATAAATTCAAAGACGGAGGAATTGCAATCATCGATCAAATTATTTGCTCCCACGCCAGGTACATTAATTAAATTAATAATATTCTTCAAAATGATTTCAATTTCAAAAATCCAAATTTTGTTTCTAGTTTCTTTTCTCCCCTCTTTTTCTGAATCCTGACAAGTTTCTTTTAAATCAATTTTTTTATTTAATAATTAATTGATATGAATAAGTATTTAATTTAAATATAATTGAAATACGCGTTTAATTGAATTAATTAAAATAAATAATTAATTTAAATAATTGAAAAAAGTGATTAATTAAATTAATTTAAATAAATGTTTAACTTAAATAGTCGAAAAAAGTGTTTAATTAAATTAATTTAAATAACACAAGAAAAACTTCAAATTTTTTTAGTTTTAGTTTAATTTTAAATTTATAATTTTTCTTCTGCTATTTAGTTAAATTAATTATTATTATTATTACAGTAGAACCTCGATTATCCGAGGTAATGTGGGGAAGAGGTACCTCGGATAATCGAAAACTCGGATAACACGGAACCAATGAAAATTTCAAAATTTTAAATTATTTTTCAAGTGTTTAAAGTGTTAGAATAATATTAAATGACAAAAATGGACGAAATTTTAAATTGAATGATCACAAACAGTGGTTTTGTAAAATTTACTTTCCAAATTTAGTCGCTCGATCCGTTTTATCCGAGTTATTCCGCATTATCTGAGCATGTTTAGTGCCTCGGATAATCCGGAATCTCGGATAATCGAGGCTCGGATAACCGAGGTTCTACTGTATTATTATTTACTTTATATTAATTAAAATAAGTATTTTTTAACTTAATTCACTAAAAGTTAAAAAACGAAAAAATTTGTAAAACAAATGAAAAAAAAAATTGAATTTGTAGATATTTCATTGGAACGCACGAGTCGACATTTTCGTTTCGAATTCAGGAGGAGCGCGAAATAATTGGTTTTCCAATTAATATGACATTTAATCGACTGTGTGGAAATGAAAAAAAATGTGTGAATAGTGGTAAGTGGGAAATTGTTTGGTGAAATAATTCTAAATTATTTTCCTAATTAAAAAGAAAAAAAAAGTGAGAATAAACAAATTTTCACTTTCTTCTCATTTTCTGAAAAAAAAGGAAAGAACAAAACTCAAAGAATAAAAGACTCCGAATTTTTTTTATTAAAATTATGTAAATTAATAAACAATTTGTAATAAAAAAAATACTATTTTAATAATGATCATCTTATTCTAAAAATAATTTTTCCTATTTCTTTTTTTTTACAATAAAAAAATATTTTTTTTTGTAGTTATGAAACGTTATTCATTATCATATATATTTTATTCGAAAAATAAACAATCAATTTTTGATGAATATTGTTCTTTTTAGAAATAGTTATAAATTTCAAAATCTTTATCATTGAAATTATTGAAAATTGTCATTTACCCTGGAAAAATAAATAAGAATAAGTTTTATTTTTAATATTTGTTTAACTGCGTTACATTTTTAAAACACATGCTTTGCACAGTCTGTGACGCAATAATTATTCAAACTTCCGTAATAAAGAATTATTGATTTTTGGAAAATTTAATTTTTAAATTCTGAAGGAAAATTTATGTTTGTGAAAAAATAAAATAATTTTTTTTTAAAAAAGAAGGTTGAATTCAGAAAAATTATTTAAAAAAAAAATGAAACAAATGTCAAATATCATTAAAATAAATTTTATTTTTAAAAAATGTAAATACATTTATTATTGATTTTTGGAAAATTTAATTTTTAAATTCTGAAGGAAAATTTATGTTTGTGAAAAAATAAAATAATTTTTTTTTAAAAAAGAAGGTTGAATTCAGAAAAATTATTTAAAAAAAAAATGAAACAAATGTCAAATATCATTAAAATAAATTTTATTTTTAAAAAATGTAAATACATTTATTATTGTATTTTTTGAACACAAGCTGTTAAAGTTATTCTAAATTTTTGTTATTTAGCAACTGACTGAAACTAATTCTCATTATTAAGTCTGGCTTTTTCTTCCAGTAAATCCAGAAACGCTTGATCATTGTCCTCGTCTGAAAAATTAAAAAAAAATAATATTATAAAATAATAATTTTTATTCAATTTTTAATTTACGTGAAAAGCTTATATTTTTTTATTATTACAAATATGATTAGATATTATGAATATGTACTAATTACATATTAAAATTATAAAAAGAGAAAAATTAATAGTAATATTAAAAAAATGTATAAAAGTTAACAAAAAATTTCTAATAATTTTATAGAAAAAAAAATTTTTGTTAAAATTAATATTCAATTTTTTAATTTTTATTCAATATTTCTGTTCTCAGTAGAATTTGCTATTTGTAAAACTGAAACGAAATTTCACAATTTAAAAAAAAAATTCAATATAAAGCATTTATTTATAGAAAATGAATATTGGAAAAAAAATTGTTAATCGGAAAAGTTAATGTGTATAATAAAAAATTAGTAATTTTATTTTAAAAAAATATTGGATAAAAGTGAGTTAACTAATATTAAAATTTACATTTAATTTGTAACTGACCTTCAAAATCACCGACATAAAGATAATCACCTTCAGTTACTGAAAAACATAAAATATTAGCACATTTTTCATAAAAAATTTTTAAAAAGATGTTTCCAGGGACCGCTGCTAAAACGAAACTAAATAGAAAATTACTTTCGTTTTAGTGTTTGAGTCGACACGAAACTAAATTAACAAGCTGAGTTTAGTTTCGTGTCGAAACTAAATTAACAAATTAGATTTATAGTTTCGTGTTAACTCAAAACAAAATATTGAAAAACATAATAATTTAGTGTCAATCACAGAAAAATTGTTTCTTCTGACTCACGTAACTAGAGCAACGTAAATAATTAATGTAAGTTACGTAACCAAAGTAAATTACGTAACTAAAGTAACTAACGTAAATGGTCAAAATTACGACAAAATTCCTTTAAGAATTCCAACCAAAATTCTGATTTCTGATGGAATTCCGTTCCCATCAGAGTTTCCAGAATCCAGTTCGGAATTATGACAGAATTCTTATAGGAATTCCAATTAAAGTTCCGATCGAATTCTTTTAGGAATTCCACTCAAAATTCAGATCGAATTCTTTTAGGAATTTCAATAAAAATTCCGATCGGAATTCCTTTTGAAATTCCGATCCCACTGGGATATTCAGAATCCAGATCGGAATTCTGACAGAATTCTAATAGGAATTCCAATTAAAATTCAGATCGGCATTCTTTTAGGAATTCCAATCTATTTTTTTTAGGAATTCCGATTCCATCGGAATTTTCAGAATTCAGATCAAAATTCTTATAGGAATTCCAATCAAAATTTTGATTTCTGATGGAATTCCGATACCATTACAATTTTCAGAATTCAGATCGGAATTCTAACAGAATTCAGATCAGAATTCTTATAGGAATTCCAATCAAAATTCAGATCGGAATTCTTTTAGGATTTCCTATGAAAATACTGATTACGGGTGGAATTCCGATTCCATCGGAATTTTCAGGATCCAGATCGGAATTCCGACAGAATTCTTATAGGAATTCTAATCAAATTTCCTATTTCTGAAGGAATTCAGATTCCATTAGAATTCTGACAGAATTCTTATAGGAATTCTAATAAAAATTCAAATCGGAATTCCGACAGAATTCTTTTAGGAATTCCTATAAGAATTTCGATTTCTGACGAATTCCGATTCCATCGGAATTTTCAGAATCCAGATCGGAATTCTGACAGAATTTTTATAGGAATTCCAATCGAAATTCCTATTTCTGAAGGAATTCAGATTCCATTAGAATTCTGACAGAATTTTATAGGAATTCTAATAAAAATTCCGACAGAATTCTTTTAGGAATTCCTATAAAAATTTCGATTTCTGACGAATTCCGATTCCATCGGAATTTTCAGAATCCTGATCGGAATGCTGACAGAATTTTTATAGGAATTCCAATCAAAATTCGATCCCATCGGAATTTTCAGAATCCAGATCGGAATTCAGACTGAATTCTTACAGGAATTCTAATCAAAATTTTGATACGAATTCCGACAGAATCCTTTTTCGCATTCCAATCAAAATTCCGATCAGAATTCCAACAGAATTCTTTTAGGAATTCCAATCGAAACTCCAATTTCCGAGTGTAGGTAAAATTTCCTTTAGAAGACGTCGAATTTGCACCGAATTTAGTCAGATTGTTGTTGTGTATAAAAATTTATGAAATTTTTGTTGATACGAAATATTTCATATATTATTTTAGATTCGTATTGACTCGAAACTAAATTCAGGATTTGAATTTAGTTTCGTGCTGACACGAAACTAAATTCAGTTTGTTAATTTAGTTTCGTGTCGACTCAGAAACTGAAACGAAACTAAACTTTGGAAACGGTCCCTGGATGTTTCAATAATTGCAAGCAATTTATTGGACGATAACTGTATAAAAATTCTAATTCAACACTCCATGATGATGCCAATAAAAACACTTTTTCAGTATCTTATGAAATATTATTTCATAATCAAATAGCTGCTTCAGATGTGATGAACTAAAAATAATTTTATCAGCATGCACATGGAAAGGCTGCTTTTGGAATTGGAGGACAAACAGTTGGTCTCCTTATAATTTAGTGTGGATGAACTGTGCCAAAATTATCACCTTCTACGACTGATGCACTGGTTTGAAATTTCAAATCTGCAAATCTTTCTGATTTAGATGAAGTATCTATGGCGCGGTAGCAAAACAACTGTATCAAATTTATCGAAGATTACAGCAATTAATTCATACTAATGAATCCTTTGCTGGGATATCAATAATTGAAGAAGGGTGATTTTCAACAATTGCCACCAGTTGGTGATAGTTGGGGTTTTTCAATCAAAAATACCAGAGCGAATCCAAAAGCAGTAATTGCTCGTAATCCAAACTGGAAGCAATTTAAGTTATTCATATATGACACAAATAATGAGTCAGAAAGATGATTTATGTTTTGCTACAGCTTTGAATAACATGGCTTCAGGAAAGATTTCCCCTACTGATGTTAGCCTAATACAGACTCAATGTTTTACTATTAATCTTCGAACCCCTGAGGCAGAAGGTGCTATTCATTAATTCGCAAGTAATAAAGAAGTAGACGATTTGAGAAATCAAATTTTATCTAAAATCAATTAAGCAAAAATTAATGCGATAGATATCGTGTCACGGGCACCTAACTTTAAAGCAATTTCAAGTCAGTCAAAGAGTCCATCTTATAATTAATAAGTTCACCATTTTCCCCACAGTAAGCTTGCATACCTTCAGATCCAGGTTCTCCTTTTTCACCTTGAGGACCTACATCACCAGGAAGTCCGCTTTCTCCTTTATCACCTGGAGGTCCTTGAACACCAGGAGGTCCTGGTTCTCCTTTAACGCCCCGAGGTCCTACCAGTCCAGGAAATCCTCGTTCTCCTTTCAATCCCTTAAGACCCGAAAATCCAACATCTCCTTTTGGTCCATTCAGACCAGGCCATCCACGTTCCCCTATCCGTCCTGGAGGACCAGGATATCCAATATCTCCTATCAATGATGTTTTTGAAGGTGAGCAGTTGCATTGCAAGTCATTCTTCTTTTCTGTAAATTCATATTTATAATCACTCTTTCTTAATTATCGATTTGGACAAATTAAATGTAAATTATTATAAAATTAATTAAAATTATACTATTACTCTAATTTGATTTTTGTTTTTTAACAAACAATTTTTCTACAGTTCTTTTTTCTTTACTTACTCCTCCAAACATTGGTACAAATTTCTCGAATTCGATCATTATCATCATCGGCATCAGCCGCTGCTGCTGTTAATTGTATCGCAACAAAGGTGAGAATCACGAATAGGAAATATTTTCCGGCTCTAAAAAAAAATATATTTAATATTCCTTTTGCTTTTAAAATTCGTTTTTTTAAGTAAATTAAAACATTAAACTTTTTTCGAAACAATTAATTCTTCAAAATTGCCAGTTGAAAATTTTAATATTCAATTCTTTTATTCCGAAACCTTTTCAAAATCATTTAATTATATTAAATACAAATAAGAAACTAATGAATAACTGAATTAAACATTTTTTAATTATATTTTTTCAAAAATTGCTAATGCTAATTTTACTTAAAAATAAGTATATAAGAAGTTGTCGCTATAGAGCTATTGAGAAAGTTACTTTAAGTCCATAGTGTTGTGAGTCTCCTGGCGTTTAGAACTTTAGAAATTGACAATTAATGAAATACTCAGACCTGTTGGCGCTTTTATATAATAGAATTTTTATCAAAGACAATCAAATTCAGCTAAGCGATATAGTACAAATTTGAACAGAGTCAATTGTTGCATCATCAAAACGCAAGTGTTCAGTACGTCACAAACTTACAGCCTGCGATGTATAAAATATGTTAATGATAATATGTAGGAAAATAAAACAAATACATTCTAACAACCTTTTTTTTTGAAATTTAAACAAACGTAGAGCCTAAAGTAGAAAACAGTTTTATAAAATAACCTTGAATTTTATTAATGATTTAAAAATATTTCAATCCTAACAAAAACATAATTGATCCCAATTGTTCCGCCAAGGAAAAGGTCTTGCAAATGTCCAAACAATACATAACATAAAAGTTCACCAAAAAAACCTATAGCTAAGAATTTAATAATTAATCTTCTTCGGCTGCAAAATAATTTTGAAAATATTCCAATACAAAAAAAAGTGAAAAATCATGATTAGAAAATTCTAGAAAACTTGGAAAATCAATATGTAAACCATAGAATTTACTATTTTGAAATTTGCAAGGACATAGGAATCTCATAAATCAATATCTAATGAACAACTTGCAAAACTCTGTTCCACAATTAAAACGATACGATCTGCGTGAAGCAACGAAAAATCACTAATACGAGCGTACAAGAAGATTTCCACTTCGAAAAGGGCTTTAGAAGTGTGAAGATATATCAACTTTATGATAATGACGAAGAGCCAACATTTTAATAGAATGTTCTAAGCCTATGAATTTTTGGAAATTGAGTATACTGATTTTGTCTAATTAAAGTTAGGTGCCCGTGACACGATATCTATCGCATTAATTTTTGCTTAATTGATTTTAGATAAAATTTGATTTCTCAAATCGTCTACTTCTTTATTACTTGCGAATTAATGAATAGCACCTTCTGCCTCAGGGGTTCGAAGATTAATAGTAAAACATTGAGTCTGTATTAGGCTAACATCAGTAGAGGAAATCTTTCCTGAAGCCATGTTATTCAAAGCTGTAGCAAAACATAAATCATCTTTCTGACTCATTATTTGTGTCATATATGAATAACTTAAATTGCTTCCAGTTTGGATTACGAGCCATTACTGCTTTTGGATTCGCTCTGGTATTTTTGATTGAAAAACGCCAACTATCACCAACTGGTTGCAATTGTTGAAAATCCCCTTCTTCAATTATTGATATCCCAGCAAAGGATTCATTAGTATGAATTAATTGCTGTAATCTTCGATAAATTTGATACAGTTTTTTTGCTACCGCGCCATAGATACTTCATCTAAAACAGAAAGATTTGCAGATTTTAATTTACAAACTAGTGCATTAGTCGTAGAAGGTGATAATTTTGGCACAGTTCATCCACACTAAGTTATAAGGAGACCAACTGTTTGTCCTCCAATTCCAAAAGCAGCCTTTCCATGTGCATGCTGATAAAATTATTTTTGGTTCATCAGCATCTGAAGCAGTTATTCGATTAAAATTGTATACAATAAGATACTGAAAGAGCATTTTTATTAGCAAACTTCTACCTGCACTAGCACGACTGTTCAGAAATAAATATAATGTTGGAGAGTTCACTGTTTTATTTTGAAAATAATTAGCAACACGTAATATAAAATCTCTTTGATCAGAATTACGAATTCGTATCAAGCTGTTAATATTTTCTTGAATTATTACTGCTGACTGAGCAGTCGACTTTTTTTGGGCTATTGTTTTCTAACCAATTTGTTATCTACTGTAATATCGATACCATCAATAATTTTCATTAACTGGTTTATTATCTGAAGCCATTTGCAGGGTTCTAACCAGTGAAAGTATTTAAAAATACGGACTTTATGGACCAAAAATGAAAAATTACGGACCATTAACGGACCAATTACTGACTAAAATATATAAGAGAACATTTTACTTAAAACTATAAATTAGATTTTTTCATAACTAAAAAAAAAATGAAGATATCGATAACTCGATCGATTACTTCATGTTTTATAATAATTAAAGATGGAGTGATAAAATCATTATCAATTTAATTATTATTTTCAAGAATTTTTAACTAAAATTCTTCTTAAAATCGATTGTTTTTAATAATTTTCGAAAAAGTTCTTTGACAATTTTCAAATCCATTTCTTTACAATATTCGATTTTTCAATTATTTGTAAATTCTTCAATTAAATATGTATTAGAAAATAAAAACTTCAAATAATATAAAAAAAAATCGCAATTAAAATTTCTCAAAAAAAATTAATTCCACAGAATTGTTAGTTAGTTAAAAATATGAAAAATTCAAATTTCCAAAGATTTGAATCTGAAACCTTTTCAAAATTTAATTATTTCTAAAACTTTACGCTCTAATACTTTTAATATTCAATTATAATCTCTTTTAACTGAAATCCATTTTTAAATCAATTTAAAAAAAAAATTCTACGAGAATTTCATTATCTAAATACAAAAAAAGAATTTATTGAATAATTACATGTTTCTTAAAATAAATTCTTTTAAAGAATTGTATTAATCAATTTTTAAATAATTTGAATTCTTTTGAAAAATTTTATTTATATAGATATTAAAAATAATTAAATTAGGGAAAATTTTTGAAAATAATTGAAATTTTGCCAAGAAATTTATTAAATTTTTTGAAAATAATTCAATTTTAGAGAAGAATTTTATTATTTATTAAGATAATTGATAATTTACGCAAAGAATTGCATTAAAAATTTGGAATGCAATAATTTTATTCTTTAAAGAAATTTAATCAAAAATGTATTTAAAATAATATTTAAATTTTAATAAATAAATTGTAGCCAAGGTTATTAAAATAATTAAATTTCTTTGATAATTTTTAATAAAATTTTTAAGAATAATTACATTTTTCGAGGAATTCGATTAAAATTGTATTAAAAATAATTGAAATTCTGCAATTAGCTTTATTATTCATCAAAATAATTAAATTCCTAATAAGAATTTTATTATTTGCCAAAAAAAAATAAATTACCTGTAAAAATTTTATTATTTATGATAATAATTGAATATTGCGAAGAAATTTATTTAAAAAAATTTGTAAATAATGAAATTCCTGTAAAATTGTTATTATTTTTTGAAAATAATTAAAGGTTTGTGTAAAATTTTAGTAGACTTGTTTTTTAAATAATTGAATTCTTTTGGAAAATTTTATTAGAATAGTTATAGATACCTATTAAAAATCATTGAATTGAGGGAAAATTTTGAAATTTTTCCAAGTATTTTATTAAAATTTTTGAAAATAATTGATATATTTTGAAGAAGAATTTAATTATTTCTAAAGATAATTGAAATGTTGACGAGAATTTAAAAAAATTTTTGAACATAATTGAATTTTTGCGAAGAATTTTATTACTTTTGAAAATAATTGAATTCCTTCAATCATTTGTAATTTCTCTAAAATTATCCAAATTTTATCGTATAATTTACGTACTTTACGGACCTTTTTCAACCGAATTACGGACTTTACGGACCTTTTTTCAAAAAAAAAACGGACTTTTATGGACTTCAAGCAAAGTTACGGACTTTTACGGGATTTACGGACCTAGTTCGAGCCCTGCATTTGGTTTCTGCTGCTTACAAAATTACAAATAACTAAAATTGATGTTTATTAAAAAATTCAGTTAAATTTTTAGAAAACAGTTGAATATTTGAAGCGTTGTAGTTGAAGTTTTTTGAAATCATTAAACAAAAATTTAATTGTCAAAAATTCTTTTTTATTTGCATCCTCTCCAAAATTTTATAAAAATAGTTTTTTTAAATGAAAATTAAATTAAAAAATTAATAAAATTTTTTAAATTATATAAAAAGTAGTTTTATATAATTATTTTATTCACTAAAATAAGTTTTACTAAATATTCGTTTTCTTTATGTCTATAAGGACAGAAGAGAAATTATTTTTTATATTTTAAGAGTTGATGAGATTTTCTGAATTCCAATGGATTTATAGGGAAATAATGATAAAAATTAAATGCAAATAGTGACGAGGTTATCGGCGTGTCAATTGCATGCGTTATAATCATTTCGTTCTCACAGTTATATTGTAAATAGAAGACTCGGAAGCTGAGAAGATGTTAAACTTCAGGTAATTTGGCAAATAATAATTAAAAGTGTTTTTATTTTATTTTAAAATAAAAAAAAAAGAAATTAATTTTTCATAACTCTCAAGATTCATTTTCGTTTAATGATTAAACCGTTTGTTGTCGTCTATTAATAAATAATTAAATATTCTTTTTAGAAATGGTGGAAAATGTTGTGGATTCTTGATTCTAATTTTTATTACGATACAATTAACGACAGCAACTGATAATGACGACCGAATTCGAGAAATTTGCACCAATATTTGGAAGGGTAAGAAACAACAACAAAAAAAGGCAGAAATAAAAAAAGTTAATAAAATTTACATACAGACTTTGCGCTCGTTAATTAATTTTGAAAAAAGTAGCTTTCAAAGTGAAAAAGAATATCGTAAAAATGTAACTTGACGCGACCAAAACAATTCGGTTCAGACACTTCGCAAAAATTGACAAATATTCCAAATCCATTTTACTTAATTTTTGAAAATGTTTCATTATTAAAAATATGAATTCTAGAAAAAAAGCACGAATTGCAATGCTTCTGCCCGCCGGGAATTCCTTCGCCACCACCTTGGAAGGGAGAACCCGGATTTCCTGGTCTTCCAGGACTAAAAGGCGAACCCGGAAATCCTGGTCTTCCTGGAGTAAAAGGAGAATCAGGATTTCCCGGTCTTCCAGGACTTCCGGGTCAAAAAGGAGCAAGAGGCGATTCTGGATAAAATTACTATACCATTTGTTTCCCCTTCTCCATTAAATTGTAAAATATTTTTTCGAATTTAAGAAAAAATGATAAAATAAGTAAATTTTTCTCGTCACTAAAAATAGAGAGAGAGAGAGATTAGAAAAATTCGTCGATGTAATAAAATAAATTTTAATTAAATTTTCATATTTACCTGAATATTCCTTTTAAATTCTCCCATTCCTTGGAATTAGAAGCGAAAAACGAAACTTTTTTTCCATCGACGACAAAGAAAAAATAATAATTTTCACTTCGTGTGAGAAAAGAAATTTGTTTTTTCTTCTGAAACGTTGCAAAAAAAAAGTTTTTTTTTCATGTTAATAATTCTTTTTTCTACGAAAACAAAAGGAATAATGTAAAGTTCCAAAAGTCGTAAAATACATTTGTTTTCCTTCATTTTATTTATTATTTGTTTCTATAACTTCATTTTTCACTAAATCACTATAATTATCATTTTTTAAACATTTTTTTCCCTCACAATTTCTATACAATTGTAAAAATCATTTTGATTGTTTAAATTCATTCTTGTTTTCCCTCGATTTCTTATTCTTATAACTAATAATAGGAAAGAAATTAATAATAAATTAAAATTGATAATAAAAAAGAAATTAATAATAAATTAAAATTGATAATAAAAAAGAAATTAATAATAAATTAAAATTAATAATAAATTGAAATTAATAATAGAAAAATTAATAATTAAAGAAATTAATAATAAAAAAGTAGTGGTAATAATAATAACTAACAATTAATTAATAATTATTCCCAAACGTTAATAATTATCAATTTTTTAAAATAACAGACAAGATTGTTCTAAAATTATATCTAAATTCATCAACATTTTTCTTCACAACGTGAAATTAAAATTATTAAAATTATTAATATTTTAAATAATTTCAAATTATTTAATTGAACTTGAAACAAGTTTTGTGCTTTTTTCCCAAAAGTTGAAAAATCAACATTAAAAAATAAAAAATTCTTACACATCTCAAAAAGTTCAGTTTTTAATCTAAATTAGAAATTTTTTAAAAATAAAATTAATAACAAAAAAATGGAAAGTTCGGTTGTTTAAAAATCAAATTTTAGGAAATTGAAAAAATTTTTTTTTATATAATATAAACAGAAATTTCTAATACTTTTTTTTTTGGTGTTTAATTTCCTTTTTCTCTAGGTAGAAAAAAAAATTCTCTTAACTCGAACCTGGTTCTTCAATTTTTGGTTTTCCAATTAATTCTTGTTCGCGTCGCAATTCTTGTTCTCGTTTCTGCTCCTTGAGAACAGCTTCCTTCTGTTTTGTCTTTTGCAGTCGCAAAGCTCGATTCTGTAAATATTTGTGAATTTTATTTCTTTTAAATTCGAAATAATGAAGAATATTCTTTGTTGAAATTTCTCATTTTTTTCTATTTCTCCTAAAATTGAAAGAAAACCTCAAAGCAAATTTTTTTAAAGATTTTCTTCTTTGTTTTTGTAAATTTGAAATTTTTTAATTGCAATTTTTTTTATGTATTTGTAAATGTGAAAGTTGTTAATAATTTATAATTAATTATTTTTTGGTTTTCCTAAATTCGTAATTTTCAAATTTAATTTTTAATTTCTGCTAATTTTTCAATTTTCTAATTCTATTTTTGTTTTCGTAAATTTGAAATTTTTCAGTTGTAATTATGTTTCTTGTTTTTTCTAAATATTCAATTTTATAATTTAATTTTTTGTTTCTCTAAATTTGCAACTTTGTAATTGAATTTTTGTTTCTGTTAATTTCTAATTTTCTAATTTTTTTTTGTTTTCGTAAATTTGAAATTTTTTTTGTTACTTTTTCAGTTGTAATTTTATTTTTTTGTTTTTTTCAAAATTTGTAAGTTTATAATTTAATTTTTCGTTTCTCTAAATTTACAACTTTGTAAGTAAATTTTTGTCTTTATTAATTTCTAATTTTCTAATTTTATTTTTGTTTTCGTAAATTTGAACTTTTTTTTGTAAATTTTTCAGTTGCAATTTTTTTTCTTGTTTTTTCTAAGTTTTTAACTTTATAATTTAATTTGTTGTTTTCCTAAATTTGCAACTTTGTAATTGAATTTTTGTTTCTGTTAATTTCTAATTTTCTAATTTTATTTTTGTTTTCGTAAATTTGAAATTTTTCCGTTGTAATTTTATTTTTTGTTTTTTCAAAATTTGTAACTTTATAATTTAATTTTTTGTTTTCCTAAATTTGCAACTTTGTAGTTAAATTTTTGTTTCTGTTAATTTTTAATTTTCTAATTTTATTTTTGTTTTCGTAAATTTGAAATTTTTCAGTTGTAATTTTATTTTTTGTTTTTTCAAAATTTGTAACTTTATAATTTAATTTGTTGTTTTCCTAAATTTGCAAACTTTGTAATTGAATTTTTGTTTCTGTTAATTTCTAATTTTCTAATTTTATTTTTGTTTTCGTAAATTTCAACTTTTTTTTGTTAATTTTTCAGTTGAAATTTTATTTCTTTTATTTTATCTAAATTTGTAACTTTATAATTAAATTTTTTGTTTCTCTAAATTTATCAATTTCTAATTTTACTTTTGATTTTTAATTTTGTAAACTTTGTAACTTTCGAGTTGTAATTATATTTTTTGTTTTCGTAAAATGTACATAATTTTCTAATTATATTTTTTTCTTCTATAAATTTCCAATGTTCTATTTTTATTTTCCGTTTTTGTGAATTTATAATTTTATCTTCTGTTGTTTTTGTAGAAATTTTACACATTTTTGAAAAAAAAACAATACAAAGAAAAATAAATTCTAATAAATTTTTTTTTTTG
The DNA here is from genome assembly GCA_032872475.1 of Leptopilina myrica (nomen nudum). NCBI lineage: Eukaryota > Metazoa > Arthropoda > Insecta > Hymenoptera > Figitidae > Leptopilina > Leptopilina myrica (nomen nudum). The sequence continues at coordinate 31,360,734 of CM065466.1, read as the reverse complement.
AGACTTAAAAGCAAATATAAATTTTCTTACCTTCAATTTCGATGTTCTTTCGTGAATTGAAACCATATCGGATTTTAGTGAAGCAAGTTTCGTTTGATATGTGTTTATCATTGAAAACTGCAAAAAAAAATATGAAATTTTTGTTTAAAATAATTTAAAAAGAAGATTTTTTCAATATACGAAAAAAATTCTAATATTAAAATCTCAAAAAATGCGAATATTAAAAAAATATCGAGCAATTTAAATTAAGTAGAAAGTTAATAATAATTTCCCGTTTGTATTAAAAATGGAAAAACTACAAAAAAATAAGAAAAAATAAGAAAAATAGTCGAATGTAAAAATAAAAAATATTTTAATTCAGTTTAAATTCAAGGAAAAAAAGAATTTCCGAATAATATAATTATGAATTTTTAAATTCAATTAATTAAATCTGCATTTTTTTTTCTTTTCATTAAAAGTAATAATTTAATTCGTAAAATATTTACTATTTCGTTGATACTTGGCTCGCCTTCGACGTCGTTGATTTTTTTATTCTCATTTTGCATCTCATGCAACAATGTTTCTTGTTTCGTTCTAAAAAAAACAATAATTATTATTATTTTTATATTAATAATACAATAATTATTATAATTTTTACATTAATAATACAAAACTTATTATAATTTTATATGAACAATACAATAATTATCATAATTTTTATATTAATAATTCTTAAAAATTATCAAAAAATAGGAAAATAATTGAATTCTCGAGAAGAATTTCTTTATTTATTTCTTTTTTTTTAAATAAAGTAGTTTTACTTTTTTTTCAATGAAAATAACGGGAATTTTTGTTATTTGAATTTATTTAGTAATTTTCTTTTTTTTAGTCTTTTTTATTTAAAATAAAATAAATAAATAATTTAAATGTAAGCAATTAAAAATAAATAAATAATTAAACATTTTTTTCTTTTTGGGAAATATTTTTTTTTAAGTCTAAAAATAAAAAATTTCCATTTTATTTGAATTTATTTAGTAATTTTTGTGTTTTTAGTCTATTTTTTAAATGAAACGAAAAAATTTTTTTTAAATAAAATAGTTTTACTTTTTTTAAACTAAAAATAATGGGAATTTTTGTTATTTTTTTTTATTAAAAATTTTAATAAAAAAAACTAAATTTTTGTTTGTGAAATTTTATTAAAACTTTTCTTGAAAATGATCGAATTAAAAATTTATTTTTTTTGCAAGAAATTTGACTTTTTATACAAAAAAAACGACAATTAAATGAAAGTGAAAATTTAATATTTAAGAAACAAAAATTCCACTTTTTTACTCACGTGAGTTCCTTGAGTTCTTTTTCGAGTTGCTCGAGAGGCGGTTGATAAATATTCAAAAGCCCCTGTGTAAGTTCCTCGGCCGCCTTCTGCAAATCCTGAGACATCGACAATTCCTCATTTTCCCTGTTTTTCCACAAGAAAAAAAAATTTACATCTTTCTGCGAACTTTATTCAAAGAAAAACTGACATTTTGAGGTTAGGTCGTCGCATCTTTTTACATTTTAGCTTCTTTAATTAATTAACACAGTTTATTTTTTTGTAAAATATTAAAGACAATCTTGAAACAGTGAAATTTTTAAGTATCCAAAACAAAAAGATTAAGTGTTTATTGACAATTCGTAAAAAAAATTGGTTCCGAAAACGAAACTTTGACATTTTGAGGTTAGGATGTAAAAGTTCGTGTTTTATTCTGCACATATCGCACGTTTTAAGAATATAGTGTCGAATATTTCAATCAAATTGGAGAAAAGAAAATTTACTCTTATACTTTATTTGTACTTTAGTAAAAGATAAAAATTCCTACCTCTTTGACGATCGAAGTTCTGGTTGAATTTCATTGACAACTGCAGATTCATCGACGTCGCTCATCATTTTTCCACTCTCTTATTACTCTTTTTGCACCATTTAATAAATAAGAATAAAAATAATTATCGAACAACAATGTTTCTATTTTTTACTTATCAGTATTTTTTTCCTCACAAACGATCATTCTTTCATGACATTTTTGCAATCTGCAGTTCTGCACGGTTTATTTACGTCGGAAATCAGCTGCTCGTAAGTTTAAAAAAAAACACATTGGACTACTTTAGTCATTTCCGGTTTCGAATAGAAAACATTTTGATTTAACAGTAGAAAAAAACGCGAGGTAAAACTAAGGAAAGTAAAGATAAAAAAAATTATAAAGAAGAAAATCTAGAAAGATTCGAATTTCAAATTGCAATGTTACTAAATAGTGAGAAAAGGAAATTAATAATTAAATTAAAAATATTGCAAAATACACGCGTGTATGACCGGTTGCCTATCACGCGCCTGCGCATAGTTTCGTTTAAAGCTTTCAAAAAGTCTTTCACACTCGCGAATATATTGTTTTTCTTTATTTTCACTGGTAGATGAGATAAAAATCTCTCAAATCTTTTAGTTTTTCTCTCAATTTCGAAAGTAAATATTACAAATTTCTATAAAGGACACGCTCCGAGAAGTGCATAAAATTATCACCGTTCGCTCTTACTCGCGAACATAACCTGCAAAAATACTTGGTTTTTAAATTCTGAATTCAAAAGGGCAAATTGGCAACATAATAATCGCTTTTTTCTAAAACAAAAAAAATACAATGGATCTTTATTAAAAATGGTAAGTTAATTTTTGACAATATTTTTATTTTTTTTTTATTTACTTGTCGTTGCGACGGCTGCGATTTCTTTTTCATTATTTATACTGGAATTTAATTTCGATAATTTATCCTCGATCGCGTACATTTGTAAATGGAGACAATCGGTTTTTATTGTTTTCAATGGGAGGAGTTTGGGATTATTTAATTCAATGTCAGTGTCGTCGATAATCCAGGGGAAATCGGCGAAATTTGCATTTTCACTTAATCCAATGTGTGTGGATTCAAATGTCAGGAAATTTACGCGAAATGTCGAATCCTCTGGTAATGGTTTTAAATGTGATTCGGTTGTTGAGATTTTCAAGCATATCGTCCTCAGGGCCTCTTCCGTTTTCAAAAAGTAGGGATCTGCCCTGAAAAATTATTTTTTATTATTTCATTTAGTTTTTATTTATTTATTTATATTTATTTTTATTTTTAATATTTTTTAATTCATTGCATTTTTTATTTTTTTTTATTTATTTATTTATATTTATTTATATTTATTTATATTTTTAATATTTTTTAATTCATTGCATTTTTTATTTTAACTGTATTTTTGTATTTTATTTGAGTTTTTATTACTTTGACATTTATTTATTTAATTGTAAATTATTTACTTATCTTATTTACTTATTTATTATTTTTTTTATTATTAACGTATTTTATTTTACTTCGATATTTTTATTTTTTGTACTTTTATTTTCTTTGCGTTATTTTTTTCAATTTTTTAAATTGTTTTGTATTCTTATTTTTTGTTATTTTTTATTCTTCCGTATTTTTAATTTATTCCGTATTTTTTTGTATTTTATTTTTTTTTTGTTTTCTTATTTTTTTCTATATTTTCTGTTATTTTTTACACCTTTTATTCTTTATTTTTATTTTTTCCAATTTTTATTATTTCTTTTTGTCTTAATGAAGGTTTTTGGTATTTTTATTTTCGTGTTTTTTTTAATTTTTCTCGTTTTTTATACTTTTTCTCCTTATTTTTATTTTTTTGCCTTTTTAATTTTCTGTTAATTTAAATTTCTCCTTTTTTGCTTTAAAATTTCTTTTTTTACTTTCCCCCTTCGCACTTTTTTCTTTTTTATTGTTAATTTTTCTATTAACTGACTTTTATACTTTTTTTCTACTTTATTTACTTATAATTTTTCTTATTATTAAATATTTTTATTAGATTTTATTAATTTTTATTAATTTTTAATTTATAAACATTCCTATTTATTATTCATATTCGTTTATTATTTCTACTTATATTCCCCCCTCTTCACTCCCATTTATTTTCTGAATTAATTAAAAAATCCACCCGAGTCGGGATTCGAACCCCGGCACCTTCTTACTTTGCAGTTACGCTTTACGCCCCGCAGCCAATATCGAACCTCCCTTTCGTACTCAATTTACCATTCTTATCGATATTTATTATTTATGTTTCTTATTTTTATTTACTATTATTTTTTTCTTCTTATTTATTTCTATTGTTCATTGTTTCTAAATTGTTAATTAATAAAAAAATTACTCTTTATCCGACGCCGTCAAATCGAGAATATCGAAGACAAATTTCTCAATTGGAATTCTCTCCTTATTGAAGAATGTCAATTGCACCGCTTTCACACACGAAATATCGTCCTTTAACAATTCTCTCAATGAATTTAAGACATTTTTCAAATATTCATTAAGATCCGGATGTTCCGAAACGTAAATTCCAATTCCATACAATTTTCGCCTCGAATAAATTGAATCCGGATAAATTTTACGATAATACAAAATCTGTTGGAAAGCCGCCTCTAAAAATTCCAATAGAATATCCGGCGTTACTGTGGAGGGGAAAAAAAAATTTTTTTTTTAAAAATGTTTTGAATTTTTTTTATTAATTAATAATTTTTTTTTTCTTTCACTTACCAATTGACTCCTGGGACATTTTCTCTTTTTGGAAAAATGAAAAATATGTATAATTATTGTTTTAAATAATTTAGAAAATAGTTGTTCGATTTGAATTTTCCCGCTCTCGACGCTGATTGGCCGGCGGTTTTCTACTTGAAATCCAAGATGGCCGCGCGTGTATACAATGAAAATTTTCCCAAAATTCGTTTGCGATAATAACAAGTTGCATATATTTTATCATTCGAGAGTTTAATTGTATATATATATATTTATCTATATAAATGTGAAAGAATAGTGCTAAATTAATCTTAAAGTGAAAAAAAATACGATTACAGTGAATAATTTTGTCACGACAAAAAAAATAGTGTTAATTTCAAGTGTGTGTGTTTGTGTATACGTGTGCGTGTTTTTTTTTTAATTGAAAAAAAGAATAATATCACATTTTGGAAAATATATATGTTAATTAAACAATTAACCTACCCAATGCTTTTAACTATATTCACCAATCATCAACAAAATCACAGTGTTTTTCTTTCCACAATAATCACCACATCAAATTTTTTACCATCAAAATCGGGTTTGTATTTTGTAAATTTTGAATTTTATCTCTATTGCGAATAATTTTTTTTTTCAAATTAGAAACAATACTATTGTGTATTTTGACAAAATATAGATTTTTTCTGAATTCGTATAATATTTAGCGAAGAGGGTTTTTACGGTCATGGCGGGAAGAAGTGAAATTTTGTCACGCTGCTAGTTATATATGTATATAACTTTCGTCTGGGAGAGAAAAAATTCCTAGAGAAAAATATTTCTATTGTTTTGTTTTTTTTTTGGGAGAGAAAAGAAGCATTATTGATATGTCAAAGTAATTGTTTTTTGTTTATTATTATTATTAATATTATTTAAAAAAGCGAGTGTTTGTTGTGTGTGTTCTTCTTGTTTTTTTTTTTTTTGAGGTTATGTTCGGGAAAGTTGACGAATTTCTTTTTTTTTCTGTTTGTTTTCCTTGGCGATTTGAGAGAATAATTATTATTTTTTTTATTTATTTGTAAAAATTTAGGTCAAAATGGCACCAACGAAGAAATTAGATATAGATAAACAAGCATGGATTTGGACCGAAACTGTTCAACCGAATGAAATTCAAAGAATTCATTTGGAAACTGCTTATCGTCTCGGATTGAGAAATTGCACGAATTGCAAGTAAGTTTTTACAATTGTTTACATTTTTTTTCCCCTCGTTTTCAATATATTTTGCGACTTTTTTTTAATTTCCATTCATTGGGGTTTTTTTTCAAATTAAGAATTTTTTGGTGGGATTAATATTTAAAGAAACATTTCTATTTGGATTAGAAAAATTATAATTTAAAGACGAGAAATAAAAATACCGTGAGTTTTTTTTTGCCAAAGGATCGAAAGGATTCAGGGAAAAATTGAAAAGAAATAGAAAAGAATTCTATATTTTATTACAGGGAAATTTTTAATTGTAAAGAAAATATTGTAGAAAAAATTAAATTTAATTCCCAATTTTTTTTTTTTTGATATTTGTTTCTTTTTTTTCCCTGTGTGTGTGTGTTTTTTTTATAAATGAAATTTTTTTTTGTCTTCTTCTTCAGGCGGAATTGTAGCAATAATCCACAATGTTTAACGGGATTGGGCGAAGACAAATATTTAAATTCGAATGAATCGAAAATTGATCCACTGGAGGATTCGTTGAATGAAAATCTTCGCGATACATCGCAACCTGTTGGTTTGAATAATCTCGGTGCCACTTGTTACGTCAACAGTTTACTTCAACTATGGTTTCACAACGAGAAAATGAGGTAATAAAATTAGGGCAAAAAAACGGGAAATAAATATAGTTAAAACATTTTTTCTTTTTTGGAAATACTTTTTTTTGAGTCTAAAAATTAAAATTTCCATTTTATTTGAATTTATTTAGTAATTTTCGTGTTTTTAGTCTTTTTTATTGAAAATAAAATAAATTAAATAGTAATTAAAAATAAATAAATAATTAAACATTTTTTTCTCTTTGGGAAATATTTTTTTTAAGTCTAAAAATTAAAATTTCCATTTTATTTGAATTTATTTAGTAATTTTCGTGTTTTTAGTCTTTTTTATTGAAAATAAAATAAATAAATAATTTAAATGTAAGTAATTAAAAATAAATAAATAATTAAACATTTTTTTCTTTTTGGGAAATATTTTTTTTAAGTCTAAACACATTAAAATTTCCATTTTATTTGAAATATAAATTATTAACTTTTTCATTTTGAATGCGACAGGAGAATAATTTACGAATGGAATTTGGAGGATGACGCCGAGGAGAAGACGGCAATAAAATCTGCCGAGGAGACAAATCAACTCTATCATCCGGTGACGGTTCTTGGACAATTACAATATATATTTGCAATGCTACAGTTTGGCAATCAGCGTAATGTTGATCTTGTCAATTTTTTTTGTACATTATCATTGGACACGTGTACACAACAAGATGCGCAGGAATTTGCCAAACTTCTTTTAAATCTTGTCGAGACAAAATTGAATCACGGAACTAAGGAACGATTGCGAAGTTTAACGCAGGGTCAACAGAGTTACATCAATTGGTAAATTCACTATTTTTCTTCTTTTAAAGTAACCACGAATTTTCATACAAAAACCTTGAATTTTTTCTATTTCAGACAATAATTTCTTTTTAAAGAACTATTATAAAATTATGAATTATAAATTATGTAATTAATAATTTTTACAATTTTCATAAATACTGGATTGATAAAAGAATTTTAGTTAAAAATACTAAAGAAAAAATTTAATTTTGGAAAAGTTACAAATAATTACAGAAATTCAATTATTTTCAAAAGTAATAAAATTTTTCGCAGAAATTCAATTATATTAAAAAAATAAAAAAAATTCTGGTCATTTCAATTATATCTTTAAAAATAAAAAAATTCTTCTCCAAATTCAATTATGTTCAAAATTTTTCTAAAAATTCTTGTCAAAATTTCAATTTTCTTTATAAATAATAAAATTCTTCTTCGAAATTCAATTATTTTTAAAAACTTTAATAAAATTCTTGGCAAAATTTCACAGGAATTGAATAATTTACAAAATTTTTGATAAATTTCTTCTAAATAAATCAATTATTTTCATAAATAATAAAATTTTAACAGAAATTCAATTATTTAATATAAAAAAATTCAAATAATTTTTTGAAAAATATCAATTATTTAAAAAGAATTTTATAAAATTCGTCGAAAGAGTTCAGTTATTGAAAAAAATTTAACAAAGTTCTTCTCAAGAATTCAATTATTTTTATAAATAGTAAAATTCTTCACCGAAATTCAATTCTTTTTATAAACTTGAATAAAATTCGTTGGAAGAATTAAATTTTTTTCCAAAGTAATAAAATTCTTCGGAGAAATTCAATTATGTTCAAAAATTTTTTGTCAAAATTTCAATTATCTTCATAAATAACAAAAAATTCTTCAATATTAATTTATTTTAAAAAAATTTTTCAAATTCTCGTCAAAATTTAAATATATTTAAAAATTTGAATAAAATTCTTCTTAAAATTTTCCAGAAATTCAATAATTCATGAAATTTTTAATAAATTTCTTTGAAATAATTCAATTATTTTCATAAATAATAAAATTTTCCCGTGAGTTCAATTATTTAATATACAAAATTTTATAAAATTTTTTGAAAAATATCAATTATTTAAAAAGATTTTTATAAAATTTGTCGCATGAATGAATTATTTTTAAAAAATTTAACAATGTTCTTTACAAGAATTTAATTATTTTTATAAATAATAAAATTCTCCACCGAAATTCAATTATTTTAGAACAATTTTAATAACAATTTTGGAAATTTTTAAAAATTATTTTCATGAATAATAAAACTCATCGCAGGATTTTAATTATTTTTGGATACAATATTTTAATCCAATTCCTCGAAAAATGTAATTATTCATAAAAATTTTATTAAAATTTGTCAAAAGAATTCAATTATTTGAAAATTTGTTGATAAAATTCTTTATGAGAATTCAATTTTAACAAACATTCAATTATTCAATAAATTATTTATTTCTCAATTTAAATAATTAAATTTTTCTAGAATTTTCTAATAAAAATTGATTAAAAAATGAAATTACCGAATATAATCGATTTATTGTTTATAAAAATAATTGAATTCTTGCAACGAATTTTATTACAATTTTTTCAAATAATTGAATTTCTATGAAAAAATTTACTACTTTAAAAAATAATTGAATTCTTGCGAAGGATTTTATTAGGATTTTTGTAAATAATTAAATATTTGTTGAAAAATTTCAGGGTTATTTAAATTATAACAAAACATGAAGAAGGTGAATCATGTTTTGTAATAATATTCTTATAAATTGTTGAGTTTCAAAAAGGTTTGAATTTGAATGTTCTGAAGAGTTTTAATTCCCGTGGAAAAGTAATAATTAAATACATATTTAAAAATTTAGTTATTGATGTTTTTGAATAATTTTACAATTATTGAAATTTGTAAATAAATTTAATAGAACATTTTTTCTTGATTATCTAATAATTTTTAGAGTAAATCAGAATATTTTTCATGGTCAGGGAAAAAGTGAGAATTTTGTCTGGAAATCAGGGAAAAGTGAGGGAATAATAAAATTAAATATTTGTGGCAACTCTGGTTTTATTTTAATACTACGAACATTTTCAAAACTGTAATTTACAGTTTTGAATTTAGTTTTGAATTTTTCTTTAAAATTGAGAATTACTTTTAAATTCGAAATTAATTACAAATAATAGGAAAATTATTTTGTAAAAAAAATAATTAATTAAGTGAAAATAATAATTATTCCTATTAAATAATTCATTTTTTTTTTGATAAATTAAAAATTTGCTAATTTGGTTTTATTCAATTCTTTCTCTTTTTTCCAGTTGCTCACGAATTATTTATACAATTACTTTTTAATTTCTTTTTAAATTCAAATTTAATAACAATTTGAAGTAAAGAAATTGTTAACTTTTATTAATTAATTTATTTCTTTTTTTTTTGATCAATTAAAAATTTGCTAATTTGGTTTTCTTCATTTTTCTCCCTCGTTTTTTAGTTGCAAAACGTGCGGCACGGAATATCCAACGACGACGACATTTTACGAATTGGATCTTCAATTGGCGCAATCGTTGAAGGAATCAATTAATAAATATTTAAGCGAGGAACAATTAACGGACACAAATCAATATCACTGCGCGAAATGTAATGCAAAACAAGACGCGAGGCGTTTTATTCGTTTGGATTCATTACCAGAAGTGTTGAACATTCATTTGTTGAGATTTGTCTTTCATCGGTGAGTTTTTTTTGTCTTCTTCTTTTTATTATTGTAAAAATGCCTTTTTTAATTCTGAAAATACTTTTTTTTTAATTGAAAATATGCTTTTTTTGGTTGTAAAACTGCTTTTTTTTTAGTTTACGGAAAAAAAGAAATTACACGGTGAAAAAAAAATTACGTGCTATTTTTCGTTTTTAGATTGAGCGGTCAAAAGAAGAAAGTCAACACGGCAATTTACTTCCCCGATAAATTGGATATGTCACAATATCTCGATTGTCCGGCAAATACGCATGTTTACAATTTGGTGGCAATTTTGAGTCACAGAGGAAGTTCCGCACATTCTGGACATTACACTGCGACAATTTGCAATTCAAATGGCGAATGGTATCAGTATAATGACGCGAAAGTTGAGAAAATTTCCCGCGATGATATTAATGGTAAAGTATTTTTTTCTCTTCTTTTTTTTTTACTTTATTTTTTCGATTCTTTATTTTTTCGATTCTTTATTTTTTTCTTTTTTTCTTTTTTTTCATTAAATTTTGTTTCATTTCAATTTACACATTTATTATTCACTTTTATTTATTTTCATTACTTTCTTTTGTTTATTCGTCTTTCGGTATTTCATTTACTATTGTTTTGAAAATTAAAAAAATTTATATTTTTAAGAGTAAACATCAATTTTCGAAATTATTGCACATTCAAAATTTAAAGAATTCACTTTTTAAGTACATAATATTAAATAGTCTTGTTTATAACTAAAAAAAAAATTTTTAATCGAAAGAATTTAATTATTTTCAATGCAATTTTAATAAAATTTCTCGAAGGAAAACAATTACTTTTTGAAAATATTATTTAAATTCAATTATTATTGGGATTTTTGATAAAAATTAAATTATTCTCAATAATTGTGTTAAAAAAGATTCTTCGAAACAATTCTATTATTTTTGGAAAATTTGTACAATTCTTGGGAAGAATTTTCAATTATTTCAATACCATTTTAATAAAATTAATAGGAAAAAATTCAATTATATTGAAAATAATTTTTAATAAAATTTCTCCAACAGGTTCAATTATTATTTTTGAAAATTGAAATAAAATTTTTCTAAAGAATTCAATTGTTCATAAAAGTTTTTTTTTATAAAATCCGTTGAAAAATTACATTATTTAAAAATTTTCAATTAAAATTACTTTCAAAAAGTTCATTATTTTTACGAAATTTAATGAATATTCTTTAAAAAAATGTAACTGTTTACAAAAACTGTAATAAAAAAAATTAAATTTTTAAATAGAATTTTATTACAACTTTTTTTAAATAATTGAATTTCTGCGAAAAGATTTATTGTTTCTCCAAATAATTGATTTTGAAGTTGTTGTTTTCTTCTTTGTTTCTTAACTTTTTTTTGGATAATTTTTCTTTTTAAATATTTTCAATTTTAAACCTAATGTATTGAAAATCATCGAATAATTGCAAAGAATTTTATTAAAAAATTTGATAATAATAGAATTTCATCTAAAAATGTTATTAAATTCTCGTGAAGAATTTTATTAAAATTTTTAAAAATGTTATTAAAAATTTTTAAAAATTCTAATTAAATTCTTTTGAAGGATTTCATTGAATTTTTTTTTAAACTAATGGAGTTTATTTAAAAATTTGAATTGAAAATTTTGAAAATAATTGGATTTTATAACGAAGAATTTCATTAAAATTGTATTAAAAATAATTGAATTCTTCCGAATTATTTTATTACTATTTATAAAAATAATTGAATTGTTCCGAAGAATTTATCCAAAAATTTTAGATAATAAATTAATTTTATGGTAAATATTTGATGATTAAAATTCTTTCGAGAAATTCCATTTAAATTTGTTTTTGAAAATAATAAAATTTCTGCAAAAGATTTTACTATTTATAAACATAAATTTATTATTGCAAAGAATTTCACTATTTATACAAATAATTGAAATTTTTCGAAGAATTTATATTCAAATTTTTGAGAAATAATTAAATTGTTATGAAGAATTTTATGGAAATAAATGAAAATAATGAAATATTATTTTCTTTTTTATCAATATTTTGGCAATAATTGAAATATTTTTAAAGAATTTAAAATTCTTGTTGAAATAGAATTTTATGGAAATTTTTGAAAATAATAAAAATTTTTCGGGTAATTTTATTTAAATTGGATTAAAAATAATTTAATTCCTTGAAAGAATTGTAATATGAAAATAATTCAATTGTTTCGAAGAATTTATTAAAAGTTTAGGAAATAAATAAAATTTTTGAAAATATTTAAAATATTTGAATTTATCCGAAGAATTTAATTACAATTGTTTTAAAAATAATTGAATTTCTGCAAAGAATTTTACTATTTATAAAATTAATTCAGTTCTTCCGAAGAATTTTACTATTTATAAAAATAATTTAATTATTTCCAAGGATTTATTAAAATTTCAGAGAAAAATTTATTTTTTTCCAAGTGTGTTAAAAATATGTTTCTAAAAATTGATCCCTTCAATTCAATTAAATTTGTTTTTAAAACAATTGAATTTTTGTAAAGACTTTACAACTTAAAAAAATAATTGAATTGTTTAGAAGAATTTATGAAAATTTGAGAAAATTATTGAACACTTTCGTGAAATTTTTTTTAGAAATTTTGAAAATATCAACAGTAATAATTAATTTTGTACTTAATATTATGTGAATTTTTTAAATTTTCACTATGAAATTATTTTAGAAAATAAATAATATTTGAAAATAAAAAATGTTCTAATTAGCATAATAGTAACAAATTGAGCAACACGTTCCGCGCGCATGAGCGCGTAACTTTTGCCTGTATAGAAATAAAATAATAATATAAAAAAATAAATAATAAGTTTAATAAAATTGCAGAACATACGAAGGCAACGAAACCGCGGGCAAAAGGTGAATATCTGTCGAACGCCGCTTATATGCTTGTTTATAAAAAATGTCACCAATTGGGAACAAAAAGGAAAGGACAGAGTACGACAAATAGTACATTAAACACGGAGATGACGACATTGAAGAAGCAAAGAAACAGTAATGGCGATATCGAAATTATCGAAGAAATTCCCGATACTTCGAATGGAAGTAAACTTTTAAATGGTGCTGCACATTTACACATTAGTATAGAAGAGACGGAGAGAAAATTGGATGTGAGGATTTTCTTTTTACAATTTTTGCTGAATTTTATCTTCATTTTCAATTCAAATTTTTTCTAGAATTTAATTTTAATTTGAAGTTAAAATTTTTTTTAATGTAAAGTTTCAACTATATTTTTAGTATTATTTAAATCATTTAAATTTGGAATTTTTGGCTTTATTTTCATAGTTTATGTCTATGTTAACTTTATGAATTTTATTTGTTGGTATTAATTATTATTTTTTTATTTCAATTAAACATTTTTTTAAAGTTTATATAAATTCGAATCTTAAAGATTTTTAATTCGATTTAAATCATTTAAAGGATCAATTTCGTTTTCTCGTCTAAGTAATAGAAATAAATGTTTTCCTTTTTTTTGCAGCGTGAGTTCGAAGAATGGGGAGTGAGTAGAAAAATTCGCGAAATTCTCCGAGCGGAAAATGTCGATTACGAATTAAAAACAATTGACGCTCAAGAGCAGAAGGTAAAAGAATTAAAGTTTTTCTAAGTATTTAAAACAGGGTTGCCACAGATCAGGGAAGTCAGGGAATTCAGGGATAAATCAGGGAAAGTAAAATTGGTCAGGGAAGTCAGGGAAAATTTAGGGATTTTTTAGTAAAAGTACTGGAAAAAATCGAATTTCAAAAATTCATGAAAAAACTGTAAATTTTGATGTTTTTTTTGTTTGCCTTGTAAACTATAAAAATAACCACGAATTTGAATACAAAACATTGAATTTTTTCTATTTCAGACAATAATTTCTTTTTAAAAAACTATTATAAAATTATTACTTTTAAATTATGTAATGAATAATTTTTACAATTTTCATAAATACTAGATTAATATAAGAATTTTAGTTAAAAATACTAAAAAAAATTTAATTTTTGAAAAGTTGCAAATAATTACAGAAATTCAATTATTTTCAAAAGTAATAAAATTTTTCGCAGAAATTCAATTATATTCAAAAATTTTTAAAAATTCTCGTCAAAATTTCAATTATCTTTATAAATAATAAAATTCTTCTTCGAAATTCAATTATTTTTAAAAAATTTAATAAAATTCTTGGGAAAATTTTACAGGAATTCAATAATTTACCAAATTTTTGATAATTTTCTTCTAAATAAACCAATTATTTTCATAAATAATAAAATGTTCACAGGGATTCAATTATTTAATATAAAAAATTTCAAATAATTTTTCGAAAAATATCAATTATTTAAAAAGAATTTTATAAAATTCGTTGCAAGAGTTCAGTTATTAAAAAAAATTTAACAAATTTAAACATGAATAAAATTCGTTGGAAGAATTAAATTATTTTTAAAAGTAATAAAATTCTTCGCAGAAATTCAATTATGTTCAAAAATTTTTATCAAAATTTCAAGTATCTTTATAAATAATAAAATTCTTCAATATTCATTATTTTATTTTAAAAAAATTTTTAAATTCTCTTCAAAATTTAAATATATTTAAAAACTTGAATAAAATTCTTGTTACAATTTTACAGAAATTCAATAATTCATGAAATTTTTAAGAAATTTCTTTGAAATAATTCAATTATTTTCCTAAATAATAAAATTTTCCCGTGAGTTCAATTATTTAATATACAAAATTTTATAAAAATTTTTTGAAAAATATCAATTATTTAAATAGATTTTTATAAAATTCGTCGCATGAATCAATTATTTAAAAAAAATTTAACAATGTTCTTTACAAGAATTCAATTATTTTTATAAATAGTAAAATTCTTCACCGAAATTCAATTATTTTTATAAACTTGAATAAAATTCGTTGGAAGAATTACATTATTTTCAAAAGTAATAAAATTCTTCGCTGAAATTCAATTATGTTAAAAAATTTTTGTCAAAATTTCAATTATCTTTATAAATAACAAAAAATTTTTCAATATTCGTTTATTTAAAAAAATTTTTCAAATTCTCGTCAAAAATTTAAATATATTTAAAAATTTGAATAAAATTCTTCTTAAAATTTTCCAGAAATTCAATAATTCATGAAATTTTAAAGAAATTTCTTTGAAATAATTCAATTATTTTCCTAAATAATAAAATTTTTACGTGAGTTCAATTATTTAATATACAAAATTTTATAAAAATTTTTTGAAAAATATCAATTATTTAAAAAGATTTTTATAAAATTCGTCGCATGAATCAATTATTTAATAAAAATTTAACAATGTTCTTTACAAGAATTTAATTATTTTTATAAATAATAAAATTCTTTACCGAAATTCAATTATTTTAGAAAAATTTTAATAATATTTTTGAAAATTTTTGAAAATTATTTTTATGAATAATAAAGCTTATCGCAGGATTTTCATTAATTTTGGAAACAATATTTTAATCCAATTCCTCGAAAAATGTAATTATTCTTAAAAAGTATTCAAAAGAATTCAATTATTTAAAAATTTGTTGAAAAAATTCTTTATGAGAATTCAATTTTAACAAACATTCAATTATTCAATAAATTATTTATTTTTCAATTTAAATAATTGAACTTTTCTAGAATTTTCTAATAAAAATTGATTAAAAAATGAAATTACCGAATATAATCGATTTATTGTTTATGAAAATAATTGAATTGTTGCAACGAATTTTATCACAATTTTTTCAAATAATTGAATTTTTATGAGAAAATTTACTACTTTTAAAAATAATTGAATTCTTGCGAAGAATTTTATTGAGATTTTTGTAAATAATAAAATTTTTGTTGAAAAATTTCATGGTTATTTAAATTATAACAAAACATAAAGAAGGTGAATTATGTTTTGTAATAATATTTTTATAAATTGTTGAGTTTCAAAAAGGTTTGAATTTGAATGTTAATTCCCGTGTAAAAGTAATAATTAAATACTTATTTAAAAATGTAGTTATTGATGTTTTTGAATAATTTTACAAGTAATGAAATTTGTAAATAAATTTAATAGAACATTTTTTCTTGATTATCTAATAATTTTTAGAGTGAATCAGAATATTCTTTATGGTCAGGGAAAAAGTGAGAATTTTGTCTGGAAATCAGGGAGAAAAGTGAGGGAAAAATAAAATTAAATATTTCTGGCAACCATGTAAAAAAAAAATTTTTTTTTTTTTGTAGAATTTTATTCAAATTTTTCAAAATATTGTTTTAATTAATAGGTAATAATTGTGTTTTGTTTTTTTCTTGTTAACAGAGAAAAATTGTTGGCGATCACAATGTTAAGCGGCAATTGGTGATTGATTTTTATAAAATGATACAAACTAAGGATTCGCATTTTGAGCATGTTTGGGTGCCAACGGAATGGCTGACGAAATGGCTGAATTCACAGACGAATATTATTTCGTCAATTGACGTGACAACGTTACAATGTTGTCATGGCAATTTCGATCCGGCGAAAGTGAATAAGGCAAAATGCATTCCGCCAAATTCCGCGGATTTACTCTATCAAAATTATGGCGGCGACATTCGACTCGATCAAATGTCACTTTGTCGGCCTTGCGTCGAACGAAAATGCACCTCGCAACGATTTAAAGTCTCGCTGGAGAAGGACGCGAAGGAAGTTGGCGAATTGGTTCGCGCCTTAAAAGTCACGTGAGTTGAACCAAAAAGAAAAGCACTCGAAATTATTCATTATTTTTAATACTATTTTAAAGTAATTAATCGAAAAAAATTCTATTATTTTCCACTGGAATTTAAAAAATTAATCATTTGTCTAGTATAGGTTTTTAAAAATTTTGAATACGTACAAAAATATCAAAAAACAAGAAGAAAATAAAGAGAATTGTTTAATTTGTTATTTACCATTCTTGCAGAGATGAGAATTGCTACATTGTGGGAGCGGAATCGTTGAAATTCTGGCGGAGGTTGGCGTCAGAAAAATTCAACGAGGAACTAAATGAGAAATTCAATATACAACAATCGAATCAACAAAATGGCAATGAGGAGCCAAGTGTCGAGGAGGAAGACGAGAATGACGTTCTTAATTTTAATGAAGATTTATTGTGCGAGCACAATTGTTTACGTACGCCGGACTCGTCGAGGAAAGTTGTTCCAAAAGAGGCGTGGGACATTTTGCGAAAATATTTTCCCGAAGCGAGGGAATTTTCAATTCAAGCGAATCCTTGCAATATTTGCGAGGTAAGATTTTTCTCTTCATTCTTTTTAATATCCACATTTCTTTTTCTTTTTTATTTAAACTAGCAAAATATTACGCTCGCAAGCGCGCGAAAAGTGTCATTCAATTTGTTATTGTTACGAGAATAACAAAATTTATTTTCAAATATAAACTTTTTAATTAATTAAATAATCTTTAACGTCCGAGATACTTAATAAATAAGTCAAATTAAAATAATTTTTAAAATAATTTCATAGTGAAAATTTCAAAAATTCAGATATTAAGTACAAAATTTAATACTGTTCAGATTTTCAAAAGTTTAATTAAAATTTCACTAATTTCACGAATCAATTGAAAAGAATTTAATTAGAATTTTTAAAAATTTTAATAAAATTCTTCATGAGAATTTAATAACATTTTTAGAAGGAATTCTATTATTATCAAATTTTTTGATAAAATTCTTTGCAATAATTCGATGATTCTCAATACATTAGGTTTAAAATTGAAAATATTTGAAAAGAAAAATTATCCAAAAAAAAGTTAAGAAACAAAGAAGAAAACGACAAGTTCAAAATCAATTATTTGTAGAAATAGTAAATCTTTTCGCAGGGATTCAATTATTTTAAAAAAGTATTAATAAAATACTATTTAGAAATTTAATTATTTTTATAAATAATTAAATTGTCGATGTGTTGAAAATCACTGAATTCTCCAAAAAAATTTATAAAAGAAATTGAAAATTAAATTGAAATATTAAAAATTTTAAATACATAAAAATTATTCATAGAAATTTAAATTCTTTTAAACAATTTTATTACAGTTTTTGTAAATAGTTACATTTTTGTTTATATTCATCAAATTTCGTAAAAATAATCAACTTTTTGAAAGTAATTTTAATTGAAAATTTTTAAATAATGAAATTTTTTAAACGGATTTTGTAAAAAAAAACTTTTAAGAACAATTGAATTCTTTAGAAAAATTTTATTTCAATTTTCGAAAATAATAATTGAACCTGTTGGAGAAATTTTATTAAAAATTATTTTCAATATAATTGAATTTTTTCTTATTAATTTTATTAAAATTGTATTCAAATAATTGAAAATTCTTCCGAAGAATTGTACAAATTTTTTAAAAATAATAGAATTGTTTCGAAAAATCTTTTTTAACAGAATTATTGAGAATAATTGAATTTTTATTAAAAATTCCAATAATAATTGAATTTAAATAATATTTTTGAAAGGTAATTGTATCAAATATTCTCAGTTTATTATTGGAAAAAAATTTTATCAAGAATTTAATAAAATTCTCATAAATCATAAAATTCTTTAGAGGAATTCAATGAATTCCAATATACAATTTTAATCAAATTTCCCAATAAAATTTATTCTTTAAAAAAAAAATTAATTAAATTTAATTACTTTGCAGGGAATTTAATATAAATTCAAATATTTTCGACAATTTTGATAAAATTTTTTGAAAAAATAATTTTTTTCTAAATTAAATATTTTAATACAATTTCTCGCAGGAATACAATAATTTTTAAAAATATTACTTAAATTCAATTATTTTCAAGATTTTTCATAAAAAATTAAGTTACTTTTATCAATTTAAATGACAAATTATTCGAAAAAATTCAATTATTTTTTTCTAAATAATAAAACTTTTTGCAAAAAATGAATTATTTTTAAAATAATTTAAATAAAATTCTTCGCAGAAATTCAAATTTTTTTAATTTATCCAATTTTTGACAGAAATTTGAATATTTTAAAGAATTCCAGTGAAATATTTCGTAGAAATTAACAAATTTTGATTAAATTGTGATTAAATTCTTTATAAGAATTTTGAAATATTTTCTTATAGAATTTTTTATTAAATTTCTCGTAAAAATTCAATTATTTTCTAAAATTTTAGTAAAATTTTGTATCAAGATTCGAATTATTTTTATAATTTATAAAATTATTGAAAATAATTC
Source organism: Leptopilina myrica (nomen nudum) (assembly GCA_032872475.1). NCBI lineage: Eukaryota > Metazoa > Arthropoda > Insecta > Hymenoptera > Figitidae > Leptopilina > Leptopilina myrica (nomen nudum). Next base: position 31,341,606 of record CM065466.1, on the reverse strand, counting down.
AATTATTTAAAAGAATTTCAAGAAAGTTCTTCGCAAAAATTCAATTATTTTCATAAATTGTAAAATTTTTGGACAGGAATTTAATTATATTTAAGAATATTAATAATTTTTTTTTTTTGCAAAGATTCAATTATTATCTATAAAATTTCACGAAAGAATTGAATTATTATCTCAAAATTTCAATAAATTCTTCGTAACAATTCAATTACTTTTTCATACAAGTTTATTAAAATTTCATGTTAGAATTAAATTTTTTCTCTTAATTTGTTACAAAATATTTTTAGAAGAATTCAATTATTAAAAAAAAAAATTTAATGAATCCTTCGAAACAATTTAATTATTTTGATAAATAATAAAATTCTTTGCAAGAATTCAATTATTTTTTTATAAATAATAAAATTATTAGAAGGAATTAAATTATTTTTGTAAATAATAAAATGTTTCGGAGGAATTCAATTATTTTCAAGATTTAAAAAAAATCAATTATTTTCAACAATTCAGATGACAAATTGTTCGAACCAATTCAATTATTTTTCTAAATTGTATAAATCGTGTTAAGAATTCAATTATTTTAAATTATTTTAAATTTTAAACATTTAAGAAGAAAAATAATTTTTTAAAAAGTTAGTAAAGGAAAACTTTTTGTCTTTGATTTTTTTTTGCAATAAATTGGAATTTGTTCTTTATAGTTTGTAATTAATTTGATCTTTTCTTTTGTTTGTAATAAAATTTAATTTTAATTTTTTTTTGCATTAAATTTTAATTTGTTCTTCTTCTTTTTTGTGTATAATAAACCAAAAATTTTCTCTTTTTCTCACAGGTGAGTTTCGAAACCGTTCAAAAATCAAAAGAAGAGGACAAAGTAAAGGCGCGAGAGCAAAAGAATGAATTGAAAAATTTATATTACGGAAAATACAGGAATGAACTTCAAAAAAGCACCGATCCAACGATTATTTATTACATTGTCGAGAAGGAATTTTTGGAGAATTGGCATTCGTTTATTCGGTGAGTGAATGAAAAAAATCATTTTTTTGTCTATTAATATTTTTTAAATTATCTTCTCTAAATATTTAACGAGAAAAAATTTTCCAAGAGATTTTTTTTTCTTTTCAAATAATGACGAATTTTCGGAAAAAAATTTACAAATGATCTTAAAAATTGAGAGACCTCGAAAAAAATAGTTCCCGAAGTAATTGAGAATTGAAATAAATGAAAATTCGGAAAACAATTTTAAAAAATTCGAAAAAATGAATTAGTAAAGAAAAAAAAATTCTTTTCCTGTTTGCAAATAAGAGAAAAATTAGGTTTATTTTTTTTTGCGAAAAGGAAAAGCTAATTTTTTCCTTTTTTTGAAAAAGAGTTTTTTTCTTTTTACGTTCTCATTGAAAAAAAATTTAATTTAAAATTCATTTTTTTTCATAAAAAATAAAGTCTTGTTTTAGAGACAAAAAAATGAGGGGAAAAAGTAAAGAAAAAATAAAATGAGACGAATGATTAGAATTTTTGACTGTTTTTGAAAATTGTCTCTCTCTCTCTGTGTCTCTTTGAGAATAATTGTTATCACTAAATTTGAGACAATTGTGAGTTTTCTCAACCAGAAAAGGTTAAATTGCATTTCCGTTCGCGTACCAAACTGGAAATAAGACGAAACGTTATTAAGACAGGGTCTTTTCCTGAGTCGATGTATCATTTGCTGCTAGGTCGTTAGGCGGTTTCAATTAGTTTTCCCTAGTTCCTTGCCAACAGATAAAGAGAGAGAGAGAGAGAGAGAGAAAGTCTTCCCAACCTTAATCGTGTGGTCCAGTTTTTTCTGACAATTAGGAAAAGCTCGTTAATGCGCGCGATATCCTCTCTCCCTTTTATTTTAACCTATCGCTATATATATTCACTTTAGGTTTCATTTTTCTAATAAAAAAAAGAACGAATCACGAGGAATTTTAATTTTCTATTTAGAAAGAAACAATTTTTTCCCTTACTGAATTTTTTTTCTTTATATTTTCCATTCTTACTTTTTTTTTCTCGTTATTACAATTTTTTTTACCTTATTTTTGGTTCATTTTTGGTCCCTTTATCTTTTTTTTGGTTTATTTTTGGTTCCTTTATCGTTTTTTGGTTTATTTATCTTGTTTTTGATTTATTTTTATGTCTCCTTTTGGTTTTTTTACTCCTTCTCTGATTAAGTTAAAAAATGGTTTATTACTTTTTACCTTTTTTACTATTCTTTTTTTTTTTTTTTGGGTATAGTTTTGGTTCCTTAACTTTCTTTTTCTTGTTACTTTTCAATTCTTGACTCTTTTTCGTCAATCAAAAATAAACTAATAACGTAAAGGAATAAGAAACAATTTTTTAAAAAAACCAATAAAGAAAAGGAAAAATAAACCAATAAAAAAATTGAAACCAAAGAAGGTGAAGGGACCAAAAGTTAAAAAAAACAGAAGGAACCAAAAATAATCGAATTAAAGGTAATGCGACGCAATGGAAACAAAAAAGTAATCTAAAAGAACCAAAAATTGACTAATGAATATGTACTTTTACGTACAAAAAACAAAAGCAAAACTCTTTTCTTTTTCCGAATTAAAAAGGAAATTTAAATTTTAAAAAAGCTGGAAAAAAAATAAAAAAAATAAGATTATAATAAAAATGGTAAAAGTACCAAAATGAAACCAATAAGAAGAGAAAGAATGTAATCAAAAAAATTATAAATTATAAATTATAAAAAAATAAAACGTAAACGTACTACAGAAAAAATGATTAAAACCAAAAATAAACCAATAAAAAATAGAAACAAAAAATGAACCAAAAATAAGTAGAAACCAAAAATAAACCGTAAATAGTAGAAATAAAAAAAAGTAGAAACCAAAAAAGGTAAAGGAACCAAAAATAAATAAAAATAGGTTAAGAAACCTAAAACTTAACTCTAAAAATCGTAAAGGAACTAAAAGTAACCGAGAAAACAAAAGAATATAAATTAATCTTTCCCTTACCAGTTTTTTTGGCTTGTTCTTGGTTTCTATTTTTTATTGGTTTTTTAAAAAATTTTGTTTGTAGTATCTTTACTTTTATACTTTTCATAATTCATTATTTTTAATTTTTTTGTTGAATTACTTTTGGTTAATTTTTGGTTCTTTTTTCCTTTTCATTGGTTTGTTTTTGGTACCTCTACTATTCTCATTATAATATTGTATTTCTTTCCATTCTGTTTTCTTATTAAAATTTTGTCTATTCGCTAAATTAAAGCTTTTTGGTTCATTTTTGGTTTGCTTTGGGTTTTTTTAATGATGAAACACCTTTTATTTTATTTTTTTTTACTTTTTTTTGGTTCAGTTTTAGTAGCTTTATGATTTTTAAGGTTTATTATTGTTTTCTTTACCTTTTTTAAGTTTATCTTTGGTTCCTGTTTCTTTTTTTTTTATTTACATTCGGTCCCTTTACCTTCTTTGGTTTATTTTTGGTTTCCATTGTTTATTCGTTTATTTTTGGTTCTTTAAAAAATTTTGTTGTTAATACCATTACTTTTTTTCTTTTATAATTTTTTGTTTATTTCCTTTTGGTTTACTTTTGGTTCATTGCTTGTTTCTATAGTTATTTTTGGATCTCTTTTGGTTTCATTTAGTTTCATTTATTTTATTTTATTTTTTTTTCCGTTTTATTTTATACTTTAAAAAATTTATTTTCATTTCACACATTATCGTTTGGTTCGTTTGATTTGCTTTTGGTTGATTTTTGGTTTCTTTACCATATTTATTGTATTTTCTTTTACTTTCAAAATCGAAAAAACTTTTTTTGTTCTTTGGTTAAATTTATTTGAAGTTAATCAGAATTAATTTTTTGTTTTTACTTCGATAATTTTTTAATTGACCCAGAAAAAATGGAATTGAAAACATATTCTACATGTTTATGTTAAATTTTTTTTTGCTTTTCTTTGTGTTACTTTTTTTAAATTGACGGAAAAAAAATCTTTTATACCTTAATCCTCGTGTGTTTACCATATGTGACGTCTGACTAAATCAGGATCAACCCTTTTACTTGGATTACACAAAATGTCATGTCACGCGTACAATTTTAACAACGGTTCAACTCTTAAATCCTGATCTGAAATTTTCTAATTTATTCCAATTTAGGAATAAAGAAATGAAAAAAAAATTAGCATATTAATTCAATTCTACTAATTAACTGTGATGATTTTAACTATTAATAATGTAATTATAATTATTAATTTTTTAATAATTAATTTAATTACAATAACATAAGTTATTTGTGATAATTTTAATTGGTGAAAATATAATTATGAGAATTATTCTATTTTTAATAATTTAATTATAACAATAATAATAATAATAATAATAATAATAATATAATTTTAATTGCTGAAAATATAATTATGGGAATTATTCTATTTTTAATAATTGAATAATAATAATAATAATAATAATAATAATAATAATAAATAATAATAATGAAATTTTTTCCTTTATCAGAAAAAAAAATTTCTCGAGCGATTTGTTATCGTCTTTATGTAGTTAAACGAGGGTATAGTGTGAAAATATTTTTCCAGCCAATGGCTTTTGTTTTAGCGACACTCTTTTGTACGAGTAACCCGTGATTAATTTTTCAACCTCCTTTTGTCTTCTCTCATTTCTCTCTTAAAATATATATAGAGAGAGAGAGAGTAAAGAAAAGGGGCAGAAAACAAACATATTTTTATCTTCTTGAAACGTATTTTTTGTTATAACTTTTCTTTCCTCTTGAGACTTTCTTAATTATTATACTTTTTTGATTTTTTAAAAATTTTTAAAAAATTTTTTTAAAATTTTTGTTCTATTTTTATTAAAATGAAGAAACATTATTTTGCTTTATTTTTGGTTTATTGTAAAATATTTTTTTCTTTTTTGGTTCCTTTGACACATTATTTGTCACTTCTTTTGGCTTCTTTATATTTTTCCCCCAATTTTTGAATACTATTATTTTTATTTTGGTTTCTTTTTGGTTTTCCTTCTTTTTTTTGGTTTCCCTTGTTCTTTTTGTTTATTGTTCGTTTTCTTTTTTGTTTCTCTTTGGTTCTAATGATTAATTTAATTCTGCTTTTGTTTATTTATTTTTTAGGTTTTACTTTGGTTTCTTCTTTTGTTTTGGTTTTTCTTACATTTTCTCTTGGATTTTTCACAAAAACTAATTTTGGTTATCTTTCCAAGTCCAATGGATATTTTTTTTAGTTTTGTTTCGGTTCTAAAATGATTTTGGTTTATTTTTGGTTTTGCTCTCTTTTTTGCTTCTCCTTTCGATCATTGATTAATTTTATTCTGCTATTGTTTGTTTTTTTTCCAAATCTTATGGTTTCTTTAAAAAAAATTTATATTTTTTGGTGTTACTTTGGTTTCTTTTTAGCATTGTTGGCTTTTTCTTTGGTTCCCTTATATTTTCTGTTCGTTTTTTCTGTAAACATTTTTGTTTATTTTTGGTTATCTCTTTCAAGTCCAAAAGATATTTTTTTGCTTTTCCTTTTGGTTTAATTTTTAAGTTTTTAGTTTTTAATTTTCTTTCTAGATTTTGTGGCTTCTTTTTAGTTTGTTTTAAAATATTTTTTTCTTTTTTTGATTTCATTTTAATTTCGTTGACATTTATTTGGCTTCCTTTACCCCCCCCCAGCAATTTTTTTCAATAATTATATTGGTTTATTATTAATTTTCTTTTTTTGGTTTATTTTAGTTTTCTCTTTTTTCTTTGGTTCTTTGATTAATTTTATTTTGGTCTTGTTTACTTTGTTTCCGAATCTTATGGTTTCTTTTAGGTTTGTTTAATACCGGTTATTTTTCTTGGGTTTTACTTTGGTTTCTATTTAATATTGCTATATTTTTGGTTCCCTTATATTTTTTCTATTTTTGTAAGACCATTTTGGTTTATTTTTGGTTATCCCTTCTTTGGTTTCCCTTTTTTACCCCTTTTTTTTAAAATAGTATTTTTTTGGTTTATCTTTGGTTTCTTCATAATAATATGTCCCTCTTTTACCCCATTTTTATAAAAATGTGTTTTTTGGATTATCTTTGGTTTCTTCATAATAATTTGCCCTTTTTTACCCCGATTTTTCTAAAAATGTATTTTTTTGTTTATCTTTGGTTTCTTTATAATAATTTGTCCCTTTTTCCCTGACTTTCCTAAAAATGGTTTGCTTTTCGGTTTATCTTTGGTCTCTTCATAATAATTTGCCCCTTTTTAACCCGATTTTTCTAAAAATGGTTTTTTTGGCTCATCTTTGGTTTCTTCATAATAATTTGTCCCTCTTTTACCCCATTTTTTCTAAAAATGTGTTTTTTGGATTATCTTTGGTTTCTTCATAATAATTTGCCCTTTTTTTACCTCGATTTTTCTAAAAATGGTTTTTTTTGGTTATCTTTGGTTTCTTTATAATAATTTGTTCCTTTTTCCCTGATTTTCATAAAAGTGGTTTGCTTTTTGGTTTATCTTTGGTTTCTTCATAATAATTTGCCCCTTTTTACCCCGATTTTTCTAAAAATGGTTTTTTTTGGTTCATCTTTGGTTTCTTCATAATAATTTGTCCCTCTTTTACCCCATTTTTTCTAAAAATGTGTTTTTTGGATTATCTTTGGTTTCTTCATAATAATTTGCCCTTTTTTTACCTCGATTTTTCTTAAAATTGGTTTTTTTGGTTATCTTGGGTTTCTTTATAATAATTTGTTCCTTCTTCCCTGATTTTCATAAAAGTGGTTTGCTTTTTGGTTTATCTTTGGTTTCTTCATAATAATTTGCCCCTTTTTACCCCGATTTTTCTAAAAATGGTTTTTTTTGGCTCAACTTTGGTTTCTTCATAATAATTTGTCCCTCGTTTACCCCATTTTTCTAAAAATGTGTTTTTTGGATTATCTTTGGTTTCTTCATAATAATTTGCCCTTTTTACCCCGATTTTTCTAAAAATGGATTTTTTTGTTTATCTTTGGTTTCTTTATAATAATTTGTCCCTTTTTCCCTGATTTTCCTAAAAATGGTTTGCTTTTCGGTTTATCTTTGGTCTCTTCATAATAATTTGCCCCTTTTTACCCCGATTTTTATAAAAATGGTTTTTTTGGTTCATTATTGGTTTTTAGTTGTTTTTTTTTGTAAATTCTTGACTTAATTTTTTTTTTTGGTTTTAAAATTAAATTATCCCTCGCTCGATAATACGATCTTATTTAAATAAAGAAAAAGAGAAAAGAAAAAAAATAAGTGAGAGTGGAATGGAAAAAGATGGTGTGGGGGTGGTGTAAAGTTCTTTAATATTTTTCTCTCTCACCTCTTTTCTTGAGAAAACAAATGATCTCAAGAATGGCAAATTCGTCGCGACAAAGTCCTTTCGCATAGGCCAATCTGTCAACGTCATTCCAATGGATTTCCGAAAGGATTAGGCATTTGCATAGACGATCGCTCAACTTCGGTCCTAGGCTTTTCTCCTTTTATTTATATCGAGAGATGCCAACGAAAACGTCAACGTCAACGCGTCGAGAAAAGAAACTAAGTTCTGTGTCGTTAAACGATTACTATCCTCAATGCTAATCAAAATAATGACGCGGGAAATTACATCGTGCGTATAGTCGATTAAGAAAATTGGAAATTTCATTTCCCCCCTCCCCCCCACCACCACTCTTCTCTTTTTATTTTAATAGAAACGAAACATTAAATTGAAATTAATAATAATTATTACTGGATGTAATTTTTTTAAGTATTAAAATTGTTATTGAAAAATAAATAAATTTCTTCTAGAAATTCAATTTATTTTTTACATTTTTAAAATTAATTTATTGAAAATCATACAAGAGAATTTTATTTAAAAATTTGAGAATAAATTGAATTCTTGAGGAGGATTTTTATTAAAATTTTAGAAAATCCTAATTAAATTCATTTACAATAAAAAAATAATTGAATTGTTTCAAAAGATTTTTTAAAATTTCGGAAAATTTTTGAAGAGAATTTAATTTAAAAATTTGAGAATAAATTGAATTCTTCTGGAGGATTTTTATTAAAATTTTAGAAAATTCTAATTACAATCATTTACAATAAAAAAATAATTGAATTGTTTCGAAAGATTTTTTTAAATTTCAGAAAATTCTTGAAAAGAATTTTATTTAAAAATTCGAGAATAAATTGAATTCTTGAGGAGGATTTTTATTAAAATTTTAGAAAATCCTAATTAAATTCATTTACAAAAAAAAATAATTGAATTGTTTCGAAAGATTTTTTAAAATTTCAGAAAATTCTTGAAGAGAATTTAATTTAAAAATTTGAGAATAAATTGAATTCTTGAGAAGAATTTTATTAAAATTTTAGAAAATCCTAATTAAATTCTTTAAGAAACAAAAAATGGAATTGTTTTGAAATTTTTTTTAAAATTTCAGAAAATAATTGATTTTTAGTAACAGTTTTAGTAGTTAAAAAAATTATTAACAATTTATTGTTTTGAAGGATTTATTAGAATTTTTAGAAAATAATTTAATTTTTTTCCAAAATTATTATTCATAATTAATAAAAAAATAATTTACTGAATTCAATCGGGGAATCTTATTAAAAATAAATCAAATTTGGCAAAGAATTTTACTAGTTATAAAAATAAATTAATTTTCTCAAAAGAATTTATAAAAATTTGGGAAAAATTAATTTTTTTCTGATAAGAAATAAAAAATCTCCATAAAAATTCAATTATGTTCATTATAATTGTAATAAAGTTTGATAACATCGTTTATTAGAAACAAATTAAATTATTTTTAGAAAATTTTAATAAATTTCAAAGAAATTGAATTATTTACTTTTTTTTTAGAAATTTTTTTTTTACAATAAATAATTGAATTTTTAATTAGCGAAGAATTTCCGTGAAAAATTCTAGAATATAATTGACTTGAAATCTTGAGAATTCCACTGAAAAGTTTTAGTTGAAATTTTTGAAAATTAATTTTGAAATTCAAAGTATTTGAAAATGAGGAATTTTATTAAAAAGAAATTAATTTTTGCAATGAATTTTATTCTTTAGAAAAATGATTGTATTTTTTTAAAAGATTTATTAAAATTTCAGAAAATAGTTCGATTTTTTCGATACATTTTTGTTAAAACTTGAAAAAAATGTATCGTTTCGCAGAATTAATTAAAATATAAGAAAATAATTTAATTTTTTTGGGAAAAAATTTGAAAAATTTTTATTTTTTAATAAAATTTAAAATTAAAGTATTTAATTAAAATAAAATCAAATTAATAATAAAAATTAATTTTAAATAGAATTTTATTAAAATTGTATTAATTTTATTCGTTAGAAAACTGATTGCATTGTATTAAAAGATTTATAAAAATTAAAAAAAAAAGAAATTGAATTCTTTTGAAAATTTTTTTTAACGAACTTGGAAAAAAAATTGAATTTTTTCGTGAAATTTCGGTAAAAATTGATGAATTTTTTCATGATTTTACTATTTAAAAATAAAATAGTATCGCTTCGAAAGGATTTATTAAAATTTTTGTCAATTCTTTGGTAAAATTTGATTTTGAAAATAATTGAATTTTTGCAAAGAATTTACTGATTTTAAAATACGATTATAAATCGCTTCGAAGGATTAATTAAAATTTTTAGAAATTAATTTAATTTTTGCAAAAATATTTACTAGTTAAAAAAGTAATCGAATTGTTTCGAAGAATTTATTATAGAAGCTTTTGAAGAGAATTCAATTTTTTTTAATATATAAAAAAAAATGTTTTTTTAAAATTTTTCTGTGGAATTTTATTAAAATTGTATCAAAGAAAAATGAATTATTGCAATGAATTTTTATTTTTTATAGAAAAGTAATTGAATTGTTAATTGAAAGATTTATTAAAATTGATAAAAATGAATTGTTTTGAAAATTTTTAACGAATTTTTTTTAATGAATTAGAAAAAAAAATTAATTTTTTCGTAAAATTTAATTACTTACTTGAATACTGGAATTTTTGCAAAGATTTTATTATTGAAAAATATAATCGAATCGCTTTGAAGGATTTATTAAAATTTTAGAAAATAATTGAATTTTTGCCACAAAATTTTGTCAGTTTAAAAAAATAATTAAATTTGTAAAAAGTATTTAGTATTTAAAAAAATAATTAAATTGATACAAAGAATTTAGTATTTTAAAAAAATAATTAAATTGGTAAAAAGAATTTAGTATTTAAAAAAATAATTAAATTGATACAAAGAATTTAGTATTTTAAAAAAATAATTAAATTGGTAAAAAGAATTTACTATTTAAAAAAATAATTAAATTGGTACAAAGAATTTACTGTTTAAAAAAATAATTAAATTGGTACAAAGAATGTACTGTTTAAAAAAATAATTAAATTGGTACAAAGAATTTACTGTTTAAAAAAATAATTAAATTGGTACAAAGAATTTATTATTTAAAAAAATAATTAAATTGCTTCAAAGAATTTACTATTTAAAAAAATAATTAAATTGTTTTAAAGAATTTATTAGAATTTCAGAAAATAATTTATTATTATTTGGTAGAAAAAATAGTGGACTTAAAATTAAGGAATAACTTTTTTAATTATCAATTGTATTTCATTTTATAGAATTATAGTGAGGATTGAAGGATTGAAAAGGGGGTAAAAGGGGAAAGGAGTGGGGGTAGAAATTTAAGACCTACGTTAGCCTGAACTATATTGATGTATTTTAAGGGGGGGATTTGAAATTTTGGCATTAGGTTATAGTGGACACGTCATTTGCGATTCGGTGAGAATAATTAGTCATTTATGAAACCGTAAGTGGGGCCGCAAATCGGCCACTCTTGGTGGTTGTGATGAGGGAAAAAGAGAGAGAGAGAGAGAGAGAGAGAAAGAGAAGAGGGTCGTATGAGCGTGTTATCTTGAAATTATTAATCATATCGTAGAGCGCGAGGCTAACTCTGGAAAGCGGATCATGATAGAGACGAAGAGAGCAAGAGAGAGATAGAGAGAGAGAGAGAGAGAAAGCACGTTTCTCGAGGTCCATAGACTTATCTGACACCTTAATCAATTCCAAGTTATTAATTATGGGACCTTTTGGCACTGACGACGACAACGAAAACCAACGACGACGACGACGACATTGTCGTCTATGACGTCACAGACCATTGTCTAAGGGTTACAATGCAATGTCAACACGATTCAAGTCACATTTTCACCATCGAGTCATTAATAATTATTTAACGCTCCTCACACATTTTTTTTTTTTTTTTTTTGCTTTTTCGTTCTTAAGTCAGTGACAAAAGGGAAATGATATCGAAAATCATATCTGTTTTACTCTCTACTCTCTCGCTTTCTCGTACCCCCTTCGTCCCTTAAGGAAAAGTGGGAAATTAAAATTACCAAAAGAATTCTATTTAGAAAAATTATTATATTTATTCAGAGGGCGAAAATACATTGAAAAGCATTTCCATATCGAAAATAGGGTGTAAAAAAATATTTTTTTGTCCTTACCCTCCACTTTTTTCAAAATTTTGACCTGATAGGCTATTTCGAGAGCTGGGATTATGTTTAGAAGGCAAAAATACATTGAAAACGACTCCCATATTAAATGTAGTTAAATGAAAATTTTTTTTGAAGTCTTTACCCCCACTTTTTTCAAAATTCTTACATGTTGGGCAATTTTGAAAGCAGGAATCGTGTTCAGAGGGCAAAAATGCATTGGAAAACGACTCCCATATCGAAAATAAGAAGACAACATTTTTTTTGGGCTGTTTTTACCCCCACTTTTTTCGAAATCCTGACGTGGTAGTCAATTTTTGGACTCGGGATCGTGTTCATTTCACAAAAATACAATAAAATCGACTCCCATATCGAAAATAAGTTGATATAATTTTTTTTTCGATTTTTACCCCCACTTTTTTCAAAATTCTTACGTGTTAGGCAATTTTGAAAGCAGGAATCGTGCTTAGAGGGCAAAAGTTCATTGAAAACGACTCCCATATCAAAGGTAGTTAAAAGAAATTTTTTTTGAAGTCTTTACCCTCACTTTTTTTCAAATTCTATCATGTTAAGTCTTTATCGACACTTTATTCAAAATTCTGACATTGCAGTTAATTTTTGGACTCAGGATCGTGTTCATTTTACAAAAATACAATAAAATCAAATTACATATTAAAAATAAGTGGAAAATAAATTTTTTTTTGTCTTTACCCCCACTTTTTTCAAAATCCTTACACTGTAAAAAAAAGGAGTTAAATTTTAACTCCCCAGGGAGTCTATAAAAGTCGCACCCAATTTGGGAGTTAATGCCAGGGGAGTTAAATAAAAGGAGTTAAAATTTAACACCCAAATGCTTACTCCCCATGGAAAAAATAACTCCCGCGGGTGTTAAATGAAGGGAGTTAAAAATTAACTCTCTTTTGGAGTTAAATTTTAACTCTAAAAATTTAACTCCCTACTCCCGAGTCCGTTAACTCCCTAAATTTTTTACAGTGTACGCTGTAGTCAATTTTAGAACTCGGGATCGTGTTAAGATGATGAAAATTTATTGAAAATCACTCCCATATTAAATGTAATGAAAAAAATTTTTTTTTATCTTTACCCCCACTTTTTTCAAAATCAACATTTTTTAGGTTTTGTGCATTAAAATTCATAAGCGCACGTTTTAGCTTTAATTTAAACCTTCTTGAAAGTCTCTATAATGTTTAGATAAAGAGAAAAAAGTATTTTGTAAACTTTTAAGAACAATTTTTTTTGAAGGGGTATTTCTCCCACTTTTCTTCAAATTTTTATATTTTGTTCAAATTTTGAATATTTTTAAATATTTTTTATTTAAAATGTTATTGTTTTAAATTTTTTTATCAAATAAACATTTTTTAAAAAACATTTTTCAAACAAACATTTTTCAAAAAACATTTTTTAAAAAACTTTTTTTTGTATAGGTACTAAATATTTATAATTATGATTTTGAAAAGTTGATTTTTTGTAATTCAAAAATATCTTCTTTTTTTAAATAGATTTTTTTTATGTGACATTGTCTGGTTTTCTTTTGAAAAAATTTTTTAATTTAAAGAGCAAATTTTGGGGTACTATTTTTTTGTTTTTAATTTTTAATGCATTCCATCAAGAAAAACAGGAGACTGCGTTTCGATTCTTCAAATCAAAATTCATTCTTGTATAAATTCCCCATGAGACTGAAGGCACGCGGTAATGGGATTCTCTTTATAAATCAAATCCACTATAAATGTAATAATTTTTTCTCCTTTTTTTTTTTTTGAATATATACAAAGAAACTAAATCGTGAGTGAAATGAAAATTATATCGCTTGTCTCGAAATTAATATTTTATATAGTAAATGCAGCTCTTTTGGAATATTAAAACATATAGTATTTTTAATATTTTCAATATTTTCTTAAAGTATAGTTAAATTTTAAAGAAATTATTATTTCATGTTTAGTAAAAAAAAATATTGAAGTTATGTTTTATATTTTTTATGTGAGCGCTTGATCTATATAAGTTTTAGAGTTTTCATAAATTTGCACTTACATTTTTAGGTTATGTCAGCTTTTTTTTGTTTTTTTTCCTTAAAAACTTAAAATTTATTAGTGAATTGTCTGTTAAATTGAAATTTTAAGGTTATGTCAGCTTGTTTGCTTTTTTACCTTAAAAACTTAAAATTTAACACTGAATTGATTTTTAATTTGAAATTTTAAGGTTATGTCAGCTTTTTTTTTGCTTTAAAAACTTAGAATTTAACACTAAATTGTTTTTTAAATTGATATTTTAAGGTTATGTCAGTTTCTTTTTTTCCTTAAAAACTTAAAATTTATTAGTGAATTGTCTGTTAAATTGAAATTTTAAGGTTATGTCAGCTTGTTTGCTTTTTTGCCTTAAAAACTTAAAATTTAACACTGAATTGATTTTTAATTTGAAATTTTAAGGTTATGTCAGCTTTTTTTGCCTTAAAAACTGAAAATTTAACGCTGAATTGATTTTTAATTTGAAATTTTAAGGTTATGTCAGTTTCTTTTTTTGTCTTAAAAACATAAAATTTAACACTAAATTGTTTTTTAAATTGATATTTTAAGGTTATGTCAGTTTCTTTTTTTGCCTTAAAAACTTAAAATTTAACATTGAATTGATTTTTAATTTGAAATTTGAAGGTTATGTTAGTTTTTCGATTAAAAATTTAACTTTTAACTTAAAATTTAACACTGAATTGATTTTTAATTTGAAATTTTATGGTTATGTTTGAAGGTTATGTCAGTTTCTTTTTTGCCTTAAAAACTTAAAATTTAACAATAAAATGATTTTTAATTTGAAATTTGAAGGTTATGTCAGTTTATTTTTTTGCCTTAAAAACTTAAAATTTAACATTGAATTGATTTTTAATTTGAAATTTTAAGGTTATGTTAGTTTTTCGCCACTAAAATTTAACTTAAAAATTTTTGAGATTATGATAGATTTTCCAAAAAATTATCGAGGTGTTAATAATGATTTTTTTGTATGTTTAAAAATGACAGAAAACAAATAATAATAAAATAGTGAAAAGGGGTTAAGGGGGGGGGGTATGGAGGGGGTTATAACGAAATGGAAGAATTCCGGGCGTGTTCAAAATCACAGCTTAACGATCGGATTTCTGATATATAAAACCTACACGTATGTATACGCGTATACACGCGAGGAATTCTTCCGGTGGAATCAGGATATCTTCTCTTGTCCTCCTCCCCCCTCTCTCTCTCTTTCTCTCTATTCCCCCCTCCACCCTAATTCCTCACTGTCTCTCTTCGTTCGTTTTGCTTCTTTAGAGTTTCGTCTCTCTTTCTAGGTTTCTCTCTCTCTCTCTCTCTCACTCTCATTCTCCCGGGGGCGGCCAGTGTCTCGGGGGCGGTCATATATCATCCACCCTTTTCGGTGGGGGGGTTGGGTGGTTGCTGTGAGGAGAGGGTGGGGCAAAAAATCTTACCTCACAAAAACTATCATCAGTGCTCGGCAAAGCGAGCTGAACGCTTGGTCCTTTCTATCCTCCATCTTCTCATTCCCTCTTTACCCCCCCCCCCCTCCAACCCACCCCACACACCCACTAGTTCTCCTCTTTAACCCTCTTCAAACCACCCACAATCACCCACCTCTTTGCCCCCTCCCCTGACCATATATACTCACTTGCCATCCTTCCCTCAACCCTCTCTCTCTCTCTCTCTCTCTGCTATTTAACTATGTCTTTTCTCCATCACACACACAGATATTTTTACTCTTTTACCTTCAAACCCCCTCCCCCCACCTTCTCTACCTCTTTCTCTCTCAAACCCTTTTTTTACTGTACCCCTATATATATATAGTTACTAAATGAGAAAAAAATTTCCCTCTTTCATGTGACGAAAATCTTTTGTGTATATGTCAAAAGTACTTGAATTTCTTGAAATATTATAATATGTATAATTTGCAACTTTTGGGTATCTGGAGAAGGCATATTTTTTTTTTTTGGTCTCGTTCCTTTTTTGGTGGATGCGGAACATTTTTTTCTTTAAATCCCGACATTGTAGGCATTTTTTGAATATGGGATTCTATTTAGAGGGTAAAAATACATTGAAAAGCATTCCCATATTGTAAATAGAGGGTAAAAAAATATTTTTTGGATTTTTACCCCCACTTTTTTCGAAATTCTGCCATGTTAGGCTATTTCGAGAGCTGGGATTATGTTTAGAAGGCTAAAATACATTGAAAACGACTCCCATATTAAAAGTAGTTAAAAGAAAATTTTTTTGAAGTCATTACTTCTCCCTCCACTTTTTTTTGAAAATTTATACAGGTTGAAAATTTTTTGGATACTTATTTTTGACATGGGAGTCGTTTTCTACGTATTTGGGACCTCTGAACACGATCTCTACTCTTAAAATTGTCCTGTACGTCAGAATTTTGAAAAAGGTGGGGATCAGGATTAAAAAGATTTTTTTTCGGTCTTTACTGTCCCTTTTTTGATAAATTTTGATTTGTTAGCCAACTTTGAGTACAGATATCGTTTTAGAGGATAAAAATAGGGAATAATAGGGATAAAAAAAGGGAATAGAAAATTATTTTGAGTCTTGACCCCCTCTTTTTCAAAATTCTGACATTGTTGTCAATTTTTGGATTCATTGCAAAAAAAAAATCACATTTTAAGTAAAAAAAATGCAAGTTAATTCGATTTTTGTATATTTTGAAAAATAACTATAAGACAAATTTCTAAAAATTGTTTTAAAAACAAATTTTTTCTTAAAGATATATTAAATAATTATCAATTTTTTGAAAAATTGCAATTTTGTAAAATTTGATTATTGTAATTTTTCTTAGAAATTTTCTATTTTACAGTTTTTTTTATAAATTCAACGATTTTCTATTACTATTCTTCAAAAAAAAAGAAACAAAAAATATTATTAACATTTTTTACAATTTTGATATTTTTAATATTAACATTTTGGAACGAAGAATCGTATTAAAAATTTTTCATTAAAATTATTAATAAACATTAATTTTTTTTATATACTTAAAAGAATTTATTATGCTGATTATACAAACATTTTCGAGACAAGAGAATTATTTTCAAAAATTAAATAATATTTTTCAAATTATTCTTTTATTATAGTTGTTTGTCAATTTTTTGACTTATATATTTAATTTGAAGGACTATTATTATTCGCATTTAAAAATTATTTGCAACTATTTTTTTTTAAATTAATGTAGGTATTTAATTTTATTTTGTGTGGAGAAACAAAAGCTTTTTCCACTTTTCAAGAAAAGTGGAAAACCACATTTCTTGAAAGTATCAAATTGTGTTTTGAAGGTTAAATATACTGTATAATCAATATTGGGGTTTTTGTCAAAAAAATTCCTTTTAAATTTCATTTCTTTAATTTATAAAACTTTTAACATTATTAATAATTTAACGAATTGTGTATTTAATAATTTAGTTACAACTATTTTATCTTTTCAAAAATAAGTAATATATATTTTTTTATATTGAACGGGAAAGAATTGTAATGGATTTTTTAATTTATCGCATTTTAAGTTCAAAATTGATTTTTTCTGTAAAAAAAAATTTTACTTTTAATTATAATTTTGATTATTTATTTCTACTTAATATATTATACTTTTGAAAATTAAAAATATTTTTAAATAAAACGGAAAGTATTTTCCTAATTCAAGGGTTAGGTGTTTGAAAATAATTATTAGAAAATTAAAAACAAAACAATAACGCCTAGCAAATGTGAAAAAGGCTTTCGGAGATGAATAGTTTGTCAAATAAAAAATTCACGTTTTTAAATTTAAAAATATTGAATCATAATTTCACAAATTTTTTCGGCTACAACTTCAAATATTTATATATAGATCACGTATAATTAAAAAACAGTTTAAAAATATGATTAACTGAAAAAGATGAATTTGAATTTTCTCCCAATGCCAGTAATTTTTAATTAATTATTTAAAAAATTCTTTTATTTCATTTAAACTAAATATAAGTGAAAAATAAACGGTAGATTCTAAGCTTCAATTTTATATATATTAAGACTGTATTTCAAAATTTTTAATTATATTAAAAAATTGTTAAAAATATGTATCATATTCAACCAAAATCAAAAGACAAAATTAAATAAATTTGTTTACTAAGAAAAACTTTAAATTTTAACATTAGAAGATTATGTAAAGATAAATAATGTTTTGTAAATTATGGATACATTTTTTTTAAAATTTATACTCAAAAAAATATTACTAATAAGTTGATGCAAATATTGAGTCTCACCCTTATATATTATAATATATTTTATTTATATTCTTTATATTAAAATATATTATATATATATAATTTATATTAAGGGTATTTTTAAACCATTATTACGTCCCAGTTCTTAGAACACATGTTTTTCAAAAATTGTAACTTCATAATGGTTCAAAATGACCCTTAATAAATAAATGAATAATTAAATAAAGTATAATAAAATATTGATATTATTAATATTAATTATAATAAAAATACATTACTTACTAAAATAGTATATTTAATTTTTTTTTATCACTCAAAGTCAATCTGTGAGGCTTGAAACTAATATAACTTAGATTTTTTTTTGACACTAATTATTATTTTTCAAAAATTGCAAAAAAAAAAGAAAATATTAAATTAAATTAAAAAACTAAATAATTTTATTCTGGTCAACAGCAATTAACATCTTCTTAAATTAAATTAAAAAATGTGTTATTGAAATAGAATTTAAATATTTTTCTCGTTATTTGCGCCTATTTTTTTTTTGGTAATTTTTTTTTTTTTTTTTTGATAGAAGAGAATGAAATAGAGTGTAGGGGGGGGGGGGGGGTGAGAAAATTCTATGGGAGGAAAAAAAGGTCAGAGGGGAGGGGTTGGGGGATTTGTAGCATTTGCCAAATAAGAAGGAAAAGAGTCTTCATCGGATGGAGAAACGATAATAAATCATTGAAAAGCGAGGCAGTTGTCGACGTCTCGTGCATCGACTCGCGAAATCCAACTACCCTTAAATAAGTTGATTCATTGCTGGGACGTCTTTGCCGGTACAGTGTAACGTTGTCGTTGTCGTCGATGTCGCCAAGTTACAACCTTTAGATTTACCCCCCTCCCCCCTTTTTTCTATCTGTTTCTCTCTCTCATTCTATCTCCAAATTTTTCCCTCGTCCCTCATCTATTTTCCATGGCACACGCGGAATAGGGTTTTGTTGATATTTCGCTAATTCCTGAGAGATTACTCTCGATTCAACCCTCCACTTTGAAGAATATTTTCACTCTAACATTATTCGTTTTGTTCCTTTTTGCAAAAAAGAGAGGGTGAAAGAAAAAAAAAATGATATACTGCGACTAGTTCACTACTTATGGAATTTTTTTTTTTTTGCTATTAAGTTTTTCTCTCTTGATTTTGAAGCCTTTATTTGTTACTAGCCAAAATATCCTACAATATTTATTGTAAACAATTTCAAGTCATTTTAATTTAAGTAATTTTGAAAGAAATACAATTATTATGACACATATAACTGAAAAACTAATTAGAATTAAATTTTCAAAATATATTATATTTTCAAATTTTAAAGTATATAAAAAAAACTTTAACAAATTTCGATACTAATTTCGAATTTGGCATCGGATTTTCAAAATTGAAAATAATTAAACTTTCTTATTGTACGAGGAAAATTGAATTTCACAAAAATTATAAATTAGAAAAAAACTTCGTTACGAAAATTTTAATTATTCTAAAGAATAGAGAAGGTAAAAAAATTATTAGCTATATATCTAGGTATTTAACTTTCCGAACAAAGAATATAAACAATATTTTTTTAGACAATTTCCACTACTTTTAATTCGCTAATATTAAAAAAAACCATTTTTATTTAACAAAATTTTATGCAATTTATTTTTCCCAATAATTCAATTACTTTTAATAATTATAAAATTTTTCATGTAAATTCCATTTTAAAAAAAAAAATTTTTTTGATTAAATTCTAAGCATGAATTTAATTATTTTCAAAATCGTAAAATTCAGTTACTTTCAGTATTAAAGTTTTTGACAAGAATTCAATTATTTAAACTAATAAAATTTTCATAACATTTAAAAATTTATTATTTAAAACAATATTCATAAAAATCTTATGAAGATTTCAATTCCTTTTAAAAGTATAATAAAATTTTCAACAGAAAATCAATTTTTTAAAAACATTTTAATAAACTTTTCGGCAATAATTCAATTATTTTCAAAAATTTAATAAAATTATTCGAAAGAAATTAATTGTTTTAAATATAATTTTAATCAATTTTTCTTTAAATAATAAAAAAATTACTTCCTGAAAATTCAATTATTTTGAGGTATTTCAATAAAATTCTTTTCAAAATTCAATTATTTTCATAAATAACAATATTCATCACAATAATTCAATTATTATTAAAAGTAATAAATTTCTTCTTGGAAATTCTATTATTTAAAAAAATTCTAATAAATCGGTCTCAAGAATTCAATTATTTTCATAAATAATAAAAAGTTTTTTTTTGGAAAATCCAATTATTTTCAAAAAAATTTAATAAAATTTTCCACCGACATTCAATTATTGCCAAATTTTTTAATAGAATATTCTTTGAAAAATTTAATTATTTTTAAAAACTTTTCACATTACAATGATTTTCAATATCTACTATTTTTAAAAAATAATCAAACAGAATTCAATTATTCAAAAAAATTTATGATAAAATTCTAGGAAAAAATTCAATTATTTTCCAAATTAAAAAAAAAATTTTTCGCAAGAATTCAATTATTTTTATAAAAATAGAAAACTATTTAAAAAAATTTAACTATTTTCATAAATTACGAAACATTACGAAATTCTTCAAAAAAAACGTCAATTTTTCTTAAAACTTATAAAATTCTTCAGAAAATTTCAATTATATTAAAATTTTGTTTAAAAAATTCTTCGCAAGAATTTAATTATTTTAATAAATAATAAAATATTTCAAGAAAATTCAATTATTTTCATAAGTAACAAAATTTGCCTAAAGAAATCAATTATTTTTATGTAAATAATGAAATTCTTCTGAAAAATTCAATTATTTTTTATAAATAATAACATTTTTCATTGAAAATTCAATTATTTTCAAATATTTTCTTAAAATTCTTCGCAAGAATTAAATTATTTTAAATTCTTTCATGAATAAACAAATTCGTAGCATAATTTCAATTTATTAGCAGATAATAAGAAAAAAGTAAATATTGTTGATGAAAATTAGGAAATAGTGAGGAAAATAAAAAATATGGAATGTAGTTTTTGTCAATATTTTGTGGAGTGAATAAAACGAATTTTTTTGGTTTCTTTATGAAATTAAAAAAATGACAATAACCCACAAAAATGAATTTAAAAAAAAAAAATGAATACAGATAATTTTCTAACGAAAAGGAAACTTACGATTATTATATAATGTTTTGACTAAAGTCGTTGCCGACTAATTTTTAAGGTTGTATAATATTTTTCACACTGAAAAAAAAATTTATTTGATTCAAATAACCGATTATTTGACTATTATCAAATAAATATTTACTTGAATCAAATAATTTTTATTTGAATGAATTAAATATTATTTATACTTCAAATACTGAAATATTTGATTCAAATACAATTTATTTGATTCAAGTAAATATTTATTTGATAATAGTCAAATAATCGGTTATTTGAATCAAATAAATTTTTTTTCCAGTGCAGGCTTGATGTTCAAGACATTAGAATCACTGAAGAAAAAGAATTTTATTTTTTTTATATTTATTGTATAAAAAAAAGCATCTAAAGTATATATGAAGTCGTGAAAACTGTCACTTTTCCCCGACTATTAGAAAATATTGATGAAAAAAAAATAATTTACTGTGAAAACGTAAAAAAAATGGAATTTATTAAGAATAAATTGATAGAAACAATTATTAAGTAAGAAATATTGAATGAAAGATGATTTTAAAGTTCTGGCAAAGAACCTAATTTTGCAAAGTTCATTCACTAAATGTGAGAAAGAGAAATCTATTAAATTTAATGAAACCTTATGAAATAGAAAGTACCTGAGAATTAACTTTTAATTATTTTTCTATAAGTTAAAAAAAATGATTTTATTCATTTCGTCCATTATATGGAATATTAAGCAAAAAAAAACGTTTAACAAAAAAGGAATTCGAATTTGGTGAAGAAAAAAAAAATTCGCAGTCGGTAGGACTCGAACCTACGCTCCCAGAGGGAATCTGATTTCTAGTCAGACGCCTTAACCACTCGGCCACGACTGCTTCTTGAATTTGTGGACATAGGGTTTGGTTCCGTCTCTCGCTCCCCTCCCCACTACTCGCACTTTGTTTCTTATTCTCCCCCCTTTCTCTTTCTCTCTCTCTCTCTCTCTCTTTTTTTCTCTCCCTCTCTCTTTCTATCGTTTTTTTCCCATCGTCCTTTTCTCTCTTTATCATTCTCTTTGGAATGTCACGTAAAAATGATCTAGGCTGATTTTTTGAAAAAGGCAAATAACGACGGATGCGATCGAGCGTGACAATCAAATGTTTTTCGTGAGTATCGCTGGGTAGCCAATGGGTCACGCCTTGCGCTCAAGCGACGCGTGTTTTCCCCTTTATATCGAGCGGACGATTCACTTTTTCTAAGCTGCATTACGTACGCAAAAAAGGAGCAACAAAAATAAAAAAAAAAAAGAGAGAGAACGTCTTTTGAACTCTGCGAGACTTTAGAGCAAATCTTTGCTTCTTCGCATCGCAAATATAATTGATAATATTTTTATTTTTTAATTGCAAAATAATTGAGAGAAAATTTTAACAAAATTTATCTACGAAACATTATTATTTATCTTGACATAATCTTATAATGTTAAAATTTAAAGTTTTTCTTAGTAAAAAAATTTATTTAATTTTGTCTTTTGATTTTGGTTAAATATGATACGATATTTTAAATTATTTTTTAACATAATTAAAAATTTTGTAACACAGTCTTAATATATATCAAATTGAAGCTTAGAATCTACCGTTTATTTTTCACTTATATTTAGTTTCAATAAAATAAAAGAAATTTTTTAAATAATTAATTAAAATTTACTGGCAATGGGAGAAAATTCAAATTCATCTCCGAAGCCTCGTTTTTCAGTTAATCATATTTTTAAACTGTTTTTTTAATTATACGTGATCTATATATAAATATTTGAAGTTGTAGCCGAAAAAATTTGTTCAATTACGTTTCAATATTTTTAAATTTAAAAACGTGAATTTTTTATTTGACAAACTATTCATCTCCAAAAGCCTTTTTCACATTTGCTAGGCGTTATTGTTTTGTTTTTAATTTTCTAATAATTATTTTCAAACACCTAACCCTTGAATTACGAAAATATTTTCCGTTTTATTTAAAATAAAATATTTTTAATTTTTTTAAAATATAACATATTAAGTAGAAAGTTAGATAAATATAACAAAATTATAATTAAAAGTAAAATTTTTTTAACAGAAAATATCAATTTTGAACTTAAAATGCGATAAATTAAAAAATTCCTTACTTTTTTTCGGTTCTAAAAAAATAAAATATATATATATATATATATATTAGTTTCTTTTAAAAATAGAAAATAGTTATAAATAAATTATTAAATACACAAATCAAATATCTACTATTTTAATATTATTTTTCAAAAAATTTTGTATGTTAAAAAAAAATTTTTTTTAAATAAAATTCTTTCTGGAAATTCAATTACTTTCAAAAACAATAAAATTCTTCTACGAAATTCAATTATTTTCAAGCATTTTTCCCAATTTAATTGATTTTCAATATCGATTATTATATTTTAATATTAGTTTTCAAAAAAAATTTAATTTAAAAAAAAAATTTAATTACTTTAAAAAAAAATTTTAATTTTTTTTGCAACAATTCAAGTACTACTTTTGTGAATAAATAAAACTCATCGCCGAATTTCAATTATTTCCAATGCAATATTTTAATGAAATTTCTTGCGAATTGTAATTATTCGAAAAAATGTTATTAAAAGTAGTCGATTAATAAAAATTGTTTTTAACAATAATTTTACTTCAAAATTTTCGATACTGAGGAAATGTTAAATATAATATATAGCATAAAATATTTAAAAGAATTGAATTTTGAAATGCTTTCATATTTGAAAGTCCAATTTATTTTCATACTTTTTAATTGAGAATTCTGTAGAACTAATTTTTTTGTGAAATTTAAATTATTAACAATAATTCTTTGGAAATTAGTTAATTTTTCTAAATATATGTATTTAATTATTAAAAATGATGGATTTATAGAAAAATAATTTTATAAAGTTTTTATTATGAAAACTTTAAATAATTTTAGAAAAATAAATATTAAAAATAAAAACGTAAAATAATAATTTTAATAATAAAAACTTTTATATTTTTTTTGTTTTATTATATATATATATATATTTTTTTAAGCTTAAGGGCATTAGAACCACTATGACGTCACAATGTGTAAAAAGTATGAGTTTTATAATTGTGACGTCATAATGGTTCAAATGCCCTTAAAAAAAATTATTAAAATTAAATGTGTCACGCTCCGAAGGAAGGTACCTAAGAAGCAAAAAATTTGAGGTTATGTTTTTAATTTTTCAAGTAAAAATACAGAAAGAAAATCAATTATTAATTAAAAATTATTGATCTTCAAGTCTTCATTATATCCAAAATTTTCAATAAAAATTGGTTTCAAATTCAAATAATTATAAATAAACTTTTAATCAAGAGAAATCTAACACGATCCTAACCTAAAAATCGTTTGCTTCTTAGGTACCTTTCTTCGGAGCGCGTCACAAATTTTTTTTTAATTTGTCATGAGAATTCAACTATTTAATTATTTTAAACTTTGTTGATAAAGTTTTAACTTTGTAAACTAACAATTCTGTAGAATTTGTTTTTTTAAATTTTAATCTTAATTTTTTTTTTTAATTTGAATCTTAAATTTCATTTTTAATTTTGTTGTTTGAAATTTTTATACGTATGTAGTTTTCACATTTTATTATTTATTTAGATTTTTTAATTTTATTATTTGACTCTTGTCGTTTTCGAATAGAGGAGAGGGAAAAGTAAATATTTTCGAAAAAATTCTTAGGTGACCACTATATTGTAGTTGAAAATTATCTTTAAAACGAAATTTTTTTTTGTAATGCGGAAATATCGACAAAAAATTTTTTAAAATCTTTGCATTCTTTCCGTTTTTTTTGCTTCAAGTATTTGCGGTAGCAATACCACGAAATTTTTTTTCTCCCTCTTTTCCCCCCTTTTTTCTGGACGCACTATTTGTTTAAAGATTAACTCAACTCTTCTCTGTCTTTTCTTTTTTTCTCTCTTTTCCATTTCTTGTACTTATTGTTTTTTCTCTCTTTCTCTCTCTCTATATTTCTTTCTTTGTTTCTTTCTTTGCTTCTTTCTTACTTTCTTTCTTTTTTTTTCTTTGTTTCTTCCTTTGCTTCTTTCTTACTTTCTTTCTTTTTTTTTCTTTCTTTCTTTCCTTCTATCTTTCTGTATTTCTTTCTTACTTTCTTTTTTTCTTTCTTATTCTTTCTATGTTTCTTTCCTTTTTTCTTTCTTATTCTTTCTATGTTTCTTTCCTTTTTTCTTTCCTTCTTTCTTTCTATGTTTCTTTCTTTCATTCTTTCTTTCTTTTTTTCTTTCCTTTTTTTTCATTCTTTTTTTCTTTCTTTTTTTCTTTCTTTTTTTCTTTCTTTTTTTCTTTCTTTTTTTCTTTCTTTCCTTCTTTTTTTCTTTCTCTCTTTCTTGTTTAGCTTTGAAACAAAATTTTCCAAAAGCATAAAATTTGAAAAAGAGAAAAAAAAGAAAGAAAAAAAAATTGAGTGAGAGAGAGAGGGGGGTGGGGATAAATAAAAAATTTATATATTTATGTATATTGAGAGGGAGTGAGCGGAGGCAAGCCACGGGACCAGAGATTTGCGGCGGGCCGGTATTACTATTAAACATCAAGAGAGCGAAGGCAAGCAGGCAGGATGTCGATTATCGACGGTTTTTGCCACAATTCCCTTATTTTCTTGCCTTTTTTTCATCCTACCATCCGAGCGCATAATTAGCTTTCTTTATTCTAGCGCGCAACGCCGTGTGGCTTCCGCCCGCTGACAACCATTTGAGTCTCAACTCTCCTCGAGATCACCCCTTTTTCCCAAACCCCCTCCCCTTTCAATATATTCTTATTGGTTACACGCACAGCTTCATTGCTCTTATTTTTATTTCATTTTATATATACACTGTAAAAAATTTAGGGAGTTAACGGACTCGGGAGTAGGGAGTTAAATTTTTAGAGTTAAAAATTAACTCCAAAAGAGAGTCAATTTTTAACTCCTTTCATTTAACACCCGCGGGAGTTATTTTTTCCATGGGGAGTTAGCATTTGGGAGTTAAATTTTAATTCCTTTTATTTAACTCCCCTGGCATTAACTCCCAAATTGGGTGCGACTTTTATAGACTCCCTGGGGAGTTAAAATTTAACTCCTTTTTTTTACAGTGTATATTCAATATTTTACAATTTTTCAAGGCCTTATTTGTAATATTTAATTCAGAAACATTTTCTCTCCTTTTACTTATATTTTTTGCTAACCAATTTTACTCTTCTTTCCCGATTTCCTTATTTTTCCCCCTCTTATTTTTTAGACTTTTTAATTTCCCCTCCCTTTTTTGTTTGTTACTTTTTTAAATTTTTTATTGGTACTTTTTTAGGTTTTTTTTATTTGTGACGCTTCTTCGTATTTTAAACCCCCTTTTTTGTTAAAAATTTCTTGACTTGAGTAAAAAAAAAGAACTATAAATTATTATTTAATTGATGACAAAAAATGCTCGAAAAGGAATTTAACAAAATAATTTAATTGTTTGAAATAAAATAATTTAATAGATTCCAAATAATGAAATAATTTCATTGACGCCTTCCGGTTTTCCTGCTTTGATAATCCATTTTGATAGTAAACATTTTTTTTTATTGCTGTGGGAATATAAGATATAGAAAAAGGAGGAAAAAAATTTTGTTTTAAGAACAATGATACTTAAAGTATATATATTTCTATCTTGATTTCCACTCTAACCCTTCATGTGCGATAATTTACAAACAATGTTTGTGTCATTCTTAAAAATGGAATATTAATATTTCGACAATTTATACGTGGGAAAAAAAATTTTGAAAAGAAAAGTAATATTAGAATAGAAAGCCTATAAAGGAAAATTAAAATAGAAAACGTGATGTTAATTTAGAAAGAAAAATTTTTTTAAATTGTAATTAAAGTAGAAAATTAAAAATTTTAGTCATAATGGAAATTGTTAATAGAAAGAGTAAAAATAAGAAATCAAAAGTAAAATTAACATAAAAAAATTTGAAATTTAAAAATAATAATTAATGACTCAACGTTAAGAAAAATTAAATTAATAATAATTAGTTAAAGTAAAATAAAAAAAAGAATGAGAAACACAGAACAAAAGCTAAGAATGAAACATAAAAAAATGAAAACAAAAATTTAAATAAAATTGTAAAATGGAAATAAAAAATTAAAGTGACAATTAAAAATCATAAATAAGATTGGAATAGAAAATAAATTGAAGTACTTTTTGGCTCTATTCTATTTTGGTTTTATTAGGTTTTTAAAGAAATTATTTTTTTTGAAGTTTTCACAGAAACACTTTCATTTTGTCTTTTAAGGTTTTCAAAGAAACACTTTTATTTTGTCTTTTAAGGTTTTTAACAAAACTATTTTATTTTGTATTTTGAGGTTTTCAAAATAAAGACTTTAAATTAAAATTATAATAAAAAACTTTTTGACTTTTGTGGTTTTCAAAGAAACAATTTTATTTTGTTCTTTAAGGTTTTCAAAATAGAGAATTTAAATGAAAATTATAATAAAAAACTTTTTGTCTTTTGAGATTTTCAACAAAACTATTTTATTTTGTCTTTTGAGGTTTTCAAAGCAACTGTTTAATTTTGTCTTTTAAGGTTTTCAAAGAAACACTTTCATTTTGTCTTTTAAAGTTTTCAAAGAAACACTTTTATTTTGTCTTTTAAGGTTTTTAACAAAACTATTTTATTTTGTATTTTGAGGTTTTCAAAATAAAGACTTTAAATTAAAATGATAATAAAAAACTTTTTTACTTTTAAGGTTTTCAAAGAAACACTTTTATTTTGTCTTTTAAGGTTTTTAACAAAACTATTTTATTTTGTATTTTGAGGTTTTCAAAATAAAGACTTTAAATTAAAATTATAATAAAAAACTTTTTTACTTCTGAGGTTTTCAAAGAAAAAATTTTATTTTGTTCTTTAAGGTTTTCAAAATAGAGAATTTAAATGAAAATTATAATAAAAAACTTTTTGTCTTTTGAGGATTTCAAAGAAACACTTTCAATTTTGTCTTTTGAGGTTATCAACAAAACTATTTTATTTTGAATTTAAAGGTTTTCAAAGAAACAATTTTATTTTGTTCTTTAAGGTTTTTAAAATAAAGAATTTAAATGAAAATTCAAAGAAACACTTTCATTTTGTCTTTTAAGGTTTTCAAAGAAACACTTTCAATTTTGTCTTTTGAGGTTTTCAAAGCAATTGTTTAATTTTGTCTTTTAAGGTTTTCAAAGAAACACTTTCATTTTGTCTTTTAAGGTTTTCAAAGAAACACTTTTATTTTGTCTTTTAAGGTTTTTAACAAAACTATTTTATTTTGTATTTTGAGGTTTTCAAAATAAAGACTTTAAATTAAAATTATAATAAAAAACTTTATTACTTTTGAGGTTTTCAAAGAAACAATTTTATTTTGTTCTTTAAGGTTTTCAAAATAGAGAATTTAAATGAATATCATAATAAAAAACTTTTTGTCTTTTGAGGATTTCAAAGAAACACTTTCAATTTTGTCTTTTGAGGTTTTCAAAAAAACACTTTTATTTTGTCTTTTGAGGTTTTCAAAGAAACTATTTTATTTTGTGTTTTGAGGTTTTCAAAGAAACATATTTTTTATATTAAAGAATTTAAATAAAAATAAAAAACTTTCTGTCTCTTGAGGTTTTAAAATAACCTTTTTTGTTTTGTTGTTTAAGGTTTTCAAATTAAAGAATTTAAATTAAAATTATAATAAAAAATTTTTTGTCTTTTGAGGTTTTCAAAGAAACAACTTTTTCTCTCGACACCTTTCTTCAGAGTGAACTCTAATACTTTCTCCAAATTTCGAAGTCGATAGTTAGAAAAAATATTGGTTCCTCTCGAGTCTTAATTAATTTTCCGAATTTTTAAAAATAAATCATGCAATACTGAATCTCGCACTTTTAAATCTATCACTTTCAAAAGCTCAACGATTACAAATTCCACACAAAAAAATATGTCTTGTTACTCGAATTGATTCCACTAACTAGATTCACCTCTCTAACACAAAGGGAAAAATAAAAAAATTCTCCGACCTTGTGTCTTTTTCTCTCCATCCAAATTTTTTTGTCTCCTCTTTTTTCACATCCCTTGGCTTTTTAGGGTCCAGTCTCTCTCTCTCTTGCTCTCTGTCTATGTATGTTTGTGTGTGATATGATTTCAACGAGAGCCGGGGCGTTTAGTCAAATGCTTGCTTGCGGGAAACGCTAAATCAGAAACTCCTCGGGACATACACCCTTCTCATTCCCTTCTTTGGTTCATGCCGAGAAGACAAATGTCATTTTGGGAGAAGGGGTTTTTTTGGCCTTTCCAACCATACATATATATAGACGCATGACCTCTCTCTATCTCTCTCTGTCTCTCTATATGGCCGTAAATCAAGAGTGGTGATATTAAAAGGCCGCTTATACGTGAAAACCTATAAGATTTATTTCTGAGTGAGAAAAGAGATTTTTCCCTCATTGGAAAAGACGAGGAGAGTTTGCCATTGAAAAAAAAGGAAAAGTCGTCGAATTCCCTGACAAACAAGGAGAGAGAAAAAATGTCGAACTTAAGAGAAAGGGGAATAGAGAAACGAGAAAGAGAGAGTAGAAATGAGAAAGAGAGAAAAAGAGAGAGCAGAAATGAGAATGAGAGAAAAAGAGAGAGGAAAATCGAGAATGATGTGGAAATTGTGGTACTTTTCGACTCTCACCCTATCTCTCCCTTATAATCATGTCGCACGTCGAGAGCGGTTTGTTCCAGCTAATATCGTGCCATCGAGGGTTAAAATATTGCCCTCCCACACCCCTTTTTCCCTCTTTTTGATCAATTCTCAACAATTGTTGTCAGCGGGTTTGTCATTCATGAAAAATTTCCCAAAACATTCTACTCTGTCTCTCTTTTATCGACTAGTCGAAAAGTATTTTTGTTTCTTTTGGTAGAATAATACCTGTTTATTGCTGTTGGTTATCAATCTAATCGGAAATCCATTTTGAGAAGTCGGGACGTTATCTTATTGATGGGAATTTTTGGACGAATGGCTCTGGAGGAAAAATTTAACCTACAAATGTGGCTAATCTATTTCTGTTCAGATAAGAGGTATTAAGTGGAAGAAGGAAATCCAAAATTCGGTTTTTGGAGAGATGATGGCAAATTTTTTAGGGAGAGAAGATGATGCTACAAGATGATCATCTTGTTTTGGAAAAGATGATACAAATATCTGCTGCGGAAGCTGATGGAAAAGTTTTCAGTCTTTTGGGATTTTCAGGGGAACTATTTTATTTTGTCTTTTGAGGTTTTCAAAGAAACACTTTTATTTTGTCTTTTGAGGTTTTCAAAGAAACACTTTTATTTTGCAGTAGAAGATGGAGATATTATTGTTGATCAGAATCAATATATTGTCATAGATGTTTATTAATTGTCAATGAACTGATCAGTATAAAACTTTGATATAATTATCTAGCTTTCGCCTCTACGAAGTGAGGCCTCTTCAAGAATATAACACTGAAAATCAAGAATATAAATATTCAGAAATAAAATGTAAATAAACAGACATACAAACAAAAATCCTAACCTATTAAAAAGCACGTGTTTAAAACTTTAAAACAGACATCCTCATTCTACATTTTATGTCAATACCTTTATAAAAACATAAATAAAACAAAAACTGAATAAAAATAATTACTGGGACAAATATAAACATCATTAAAACATGTAAAAAAGAATTCACATGTTTTTTATATAAATAAAGCACGTGTTGAAAACACTCATGTCAGAGAAGCATACAATACAGGAATAAGTTCCAACCTAACCTGATTTTATATACTCAAACCTAGCTCACAATCCTGTATACTAAAGACTCGTCCATTACATGTCATTGATAAAACCGAATTCATGGTCATTCATTCAAAAAACCTTTAAACTTTATTTTTTCATTTTCATAAAAAGAAAAACAAAAATTAATCAATTTAAAAATATGGAAAACTAAAAAGAATAAGATTATAAAGAAAACACAAAAACTAGAACTCAGTAGATGAAATCAAATTATAGTGAAAATCACTTAGACCACTAACATCTGATCTGACTTTAACAGAATTTTCAAATTTCAAAATGTAAAACATTTCTTTAAAAAGCCTTTGTTTTAAATTATCCTCAACACATAAAATCTTAGTATCTTTAAAATTGAATAAATGATCATGAGAATGCGTCACAAGTCTCGATGCTCTCTTGTCATTTTTACAATCTCGTTTATGTTCATTTAACCTATCCTTTAAATGTCTCCAAGTCTGGCCAATATATACACAATTACAATTACACGGAATACAATAAACAACATTCTTGCGCAAATCAAACGGAGTCAGGTCTTCGTTTTTTGAGAAACATTTGAAGGGGTCATTATAATAATGAAATACAACAAGTTTTCAAAGAAACTATTTTCTTGTATTAGTTAAGGTTTCCAAAGAAACTATTTTATTTTGTTAGTTAAGGTTTGCAAAATAAGGAATTAAAATTGTAATAAAAAACTTTTTGTCTTTTGAGGTTTTCGAAGAAACACTTTTCCTTCTCATCACTAAACGTTGTTTATCATCTTTCGAATTTCGTGTTGCATAGTAATTCACTTTCTATTTTGCTAAATAACCCCTCTGTAACACTACATGATCCTAGGAATACTCAACTTTTGCCTGAACGAAACAAAAAAATAGAATAATGAAAAGTGCGAAATTCAGAAGGTGAGGAAAAAAATAGAAATTAGGGAAGAAGAAAAAGAAGATGGAAAGTTTGATAAAGTTAAAAAACGATGGAAAGCTGGAGAAAATGATAAAGAATATAGAAAGTAAAAAAAAGAAAGAATGTAGGAAAAAATTAAAAGGAAAGATAGAAAGAATAAAAGAGTGTGTTTTTAAATGACCATCAAGGAGGAGGAACAATTTTGTAAAATTAAATCCTTCATCTGATGGACTCATCTATCTTGTCGGGAGGATTCCGGGAGCCAAATGAGATGCCGCAAAAGTCGAGCAATTCCTGGAATCGGATCAGCTCTCTTTCTCTCAGGGTTCACTAAGTTACTCCTCCTCATCATCATCGTCGTCCTTAGTTTTCTTTTGCTCTTGTTTCCTGGATGTCCCGGCGGTAGCTGCGAGGAGAATCTTTATTTTTTTTTGCTTCTTCTCTGTCGCTCCCTGTGGTTTAAAAATCATTTCATCCTTCTTGCGTATTCATCGTTCCCTTAATGGCGCGCACCGTCTTCTAGTTCTTCTTTTAGTTCGTCTCCTTCTCTCACTCACTCCGTTTTCTCTTAAGGTTTTCGAATTCGTTTTTTAACGACTCTCCCTACACCATGAACACGTAGGCTCGACGTAATGACTGTGGCAACGCTCCGCTGCTTCTGCTATGACCAACTATATATATATAAACCCTTTTCCTTCTGGTGCAATGCTTCCCTTAATATATCCACAAAGCTGATGATGCTGCTGCTTCTCTTCCCAGATATTTTTGTTTGGGGGGAAAAAATTAACTAGATTGTAAGAGTGGATGCTACGATCCACTTTGTAACTAAATATCACCTCGTGATAATTGAATACAAACATAATGTTTATAATAAAATATTAACAAAACACATATACTTGAGTTAAAAGTCCTTATTTGAAACGAGTAGATATGCAAATTAGGTAAAAGAAGACATTCTTATGCACTATACTTTGAAAAGAGAAAGAAATTTATGGTTAAATTTAAAGGAAGATAGTCTTATGTCAGTTTTATTAAAAGACGAAGTAAGGAACAGTAAGATTTTTAGACGAAGAGATTCTTATGGCAGTTGCAGTTGTGTAGAAAAGGATAAACAATTTTAGACGAAGAAGTTCTTATATTATTCTTTCTTGATAGAGAGAGAAAGGACTAGCGTTAAATCGTTAGTTTCTATTTTCAAAATATTACCTGAAAGAAAAAGTCCTCAAAGATTTTCTCAATAACGAAGACCCTATTGTTGAAAGGTTTGTATTGTCCATATTGTATACCTCGATTATACGGTATATATATACATACAGTAAAACGTACAAATGCCTTCCCCCTGAAGTTGCTTCTGAAAATTGAGTGCGTACGGTGCGACTAGTAATAATAAAACAAACACAGTTTATCTATTCGTTATAATCTCGGTTAAAAAGAGTTAAAATGAAGTGAAACGCAATATATACATTATGAATTAATAATGTTAAAAGTTCAATAAATTAATGAAATTAAAATTAAAACGAATTTCTTTACAAAAACACCAATATTGATTATAGTATTTTTAACCTATAAAACATTTAATATTAAAATGATGCTCTAAGACTTATTTTTGAAAATTAATCACTGATATGTATTGGGGATTAAAAGAAAAGAACAATATACTATTATTTCTAATTATGTTAACTTCATATAATACCTCATTCAAATCTTCTAAAATCCAATAATAAAAGTAGAGATTCTCACCCCACTACTTGAATAATAAGTAAGAAGTTGTGGGGATCCCTAACAAACTTTAAAGGTTACAAGTTTTCTTGTGTAATATTTTATAATATTTATTTTCATTTACTTTCTAATGAGTTGACAATTGTTTCGTGAAAAATTCTGGGATAAAAGTTAAATATTTTTATTTTATTGTTTAATTAATTAAAAATAATTGATTTATTAATTTAGTTACATTATTGCAGCGGACATACGTTAATGAATTTTTTAAAATTGTATTTAAAAAAGAAAATTATTCTTACGTGAAACACATATACTCGTTGGAATTCTTCCACGTACCATTGACCTCGAGGAGAAAGAGAAAATTGATATATTCTTTTTTTGTCCGTTAAGGGTTGTTGAGGCTCGCGACCCGTCGCGCTTGGTTTAGTTATTGCGTTAGTGGGGGGGAGGGGACTGTCACCAGATTCGTTCGTGCATAGAACAGGATATTATTGTGTCCCAGCTCACGGGCAGTGTAATAAGACTCCAGAAACCACAATCACTGAGAATGACTCTGCTCTTTAGCAGTATCGAGGTCCTCTCATCGCAAATTGGCTTTTGCTTTTAAATAGTTTGCCCATGGAAGTTGGAAATTGAGAAAAAGGGGGAAAGAGAGAGAGAGAGAGAGAAGGGGAGAGAGAGAGGTAAAAGTTAATAG
Organism: Leptopilina myrica (nomen nudum); assembly: GCA_032872475.1. Lineage (NCBI taxonomy): Eukaryota > Metazoa > Arthropoda > Insecta > Hymenoptera > Figitidae > Leptopilina > Leptopilina myrica (nomen nudum). The sequence continues at coordinate 31,307,609 of CM065466.1, read as the reverse complement.
TCGATCTTCTCTAAAACTTTCCGGAGCGGATGTTAATTGGTCAGGAGGCTGAGCTGGTTCAAACTTACAAGTGTACCGGTCCGGGTTATTGTTCGATAACCGCGAATAATCGGGTACCGCTTTTCGCCCTGAAGTCGGGAGCTAATGAGAGATGGTCTTTACTTCCTTAATTTTAAATTCGAAAAAGGAGTTATTTAGTGTTCTGGTTTTTTAAAAATATTAAATTTTTTTTACGCTTTCAAATATTGATAAATGTAAAATAAAGTGGTTAGTAGGAAAAGTGTTTCTTTGGGAACCTCAAGAGACAAAATAAAAATGTTTCTTTGGGAACCTCAAACGACAAAATAAAAGTGTTTCTTTGGGAACCTGAAAAGACAAAATAAAAGTGTTTCTTTGGGAACCTGAAAAGACAAAATAAAAGTGTTTCTTTGGGAACCTCAAACGATAAAATAAAAGTGTTTCTTTGGGAACCTCAAAAGACAAAATAAAAGTGTTTCTTTGGGAACCTCAAAAGACAAAAAAGTGTTTCTTTGAAAACCTCAAAAGACAAAAAAGTGTTTCTTTGAAAACCTCAAAAGACAAAATAAAAGTGTTTCTTTGAGAACCTCAAAAGACAAAAGAAAATATTTTTTTTGGAAACCTCAAAAGAATGAACGACTTCATTGTAATTTCTATTTCGTTTTTATTTATCATTCTTAATTTGTTTTCTTAAATAAAACAAATAGACCTAAAAATCACCTAGTATAATGAAAATTTTAAAATTCAAATTTAAAAGATATGGTTTAATAAAAAAGCGTCAAATCTTTAGAATTTTTTTTTAAAAACGGTCAAATGCAGGATGTTATTAAAAATTCAGAAAAAGGAACAGAAGGGAAAAAATTTAAAATGGAAACAGAAAAAAATACGAATTATTGATCTTGCGAGAAAATATGAAAAGTTTTTAAATGCTTTCTCTCGGGGGGTTTTTTTTTTTTTTTTTGAAATGCACAATATTCAAAAACTTTCTGTTTGCCATTGAAAATTGTGATGCGGGACAAGTTTTTAAACATTGGCCATTCGCGCGATCGTCTCCAGGGACTAATAACCGTTTACAGGGTTGGGAAAAATTTCACGATAAAAGTTAAACAAAGGCTTGGGACATGATTTTTTTTCCTTCTTGTATTTTTTTTCTGAATGAATGTATATAACTGTATGTATATGTCCAAGGGAAAGCCAATGGTAAAAAAATCTCTCACATTTCGTTCATAATAAGCGGGTGAAAGGAGGAGGAGGAGGAGGAGGTGGGACAAATTTTCTCTTTGTTTCTATATTTAAACAAGGCGCATAATTAATACGTATATTTCCGTCTCTCTAGTTTTAAAACCAAAAAGGGATTGTAAAAAAGAAATATAAAGGCAGGGGGATAAACAGTTTTAACGTGCAGGAGAATATTTACTCGACTATGATTATGAGGAACTCGTCTCCAATTTTTAATTTCTTCTTTTTTATTGCCCAGTGTGTATTTTTCGTTTTTTTTTTAATTTTCTCTTTTAGAGGAGATATTTAAAAAGTTGTGGAATATTTGGTTTGTGTTTTTTTTAAGAATGAAATCAGAATTTAAAAGTTAGATTAGAAGTGCGTTAAAAAAGTTTTAATAAAATTTGAATAAATGTAAAACAGTTTGAACAGTTTTGGAAGTGAGAATTTTATATTATTTAAGATTTTCAAAGAAACTAATTTCTTTTGTCTTTTAAGGTTTTCAAAGAAACATTTTTATTTTGTCTTTTTAGTTATTAAAAGAAACTATTTTATTTTGTTCTTGAAGGGTTTCAAAATATAGAATTTAAATTAAAATTATAATAAAAATACTTTTTGCTTTTGAGGTTTTCAAAGAAACACCTTTTATCTTGTTTTTTAAGGTTTTCAAAATAACACTTTTATTTTGTCTTTTGAAATTTTCAAAGGACTATTTCATTTTGACTTTTAAGGTTTTCAAAGAAACACTTTTATTTTGTCTTTTGAGGTTTTCAAAGAAACACTTTTTTGTCTTTTGAGGTTTTCAAAGACACTAATTTTTTTGTATTTTGAGGTTTTCAAAGAAATACTTTTATTTTGTCTTTTGAAGTTTGAAAAAAAACTATTTTGTTTTGTTCTTCAAGGGTTTCTAAATAAAGAAATTAAATTATATTAAAAAACTTTTTGATTTTTGAGGTTTTTAAAAAAATTGTTTTATTTCGTCTTTTGAGGTTTTCAAAGAATCATTTTTATTTTCTCTTTTAATGTTTTCAAAGAAACACTTTTATTTTGTATTTTGAGGTTTTTTAATGGAACTTTTATTTTGTCTTTTGAGGATTTTAAAATGAAAAATTAAAATTAGTTTAAAAACTTTTTGTCTTTTAAGGTTTTTAAAGAAACACTTTTATTTTGTCTTTTAAAGTTTTCAAAGAAACTATTTCATTTTGTCTTTTGAGGTTTTCAAAGAAACACTTTTATTTTGTATTTAAAGGTTTTCAAAGAAACTTTTGTCTTGTCTTTTGAGGATTTTAAAAAGAGAAATTAAAATTAGATCAAAAACTTTTTGTTTTTTGAGGTTTAAAAAAAACACTTTTATTTTGTTTTTTAAGATTTTCATAAAACTTTTTTATTTTGTCTTTCGAGGTTTTTAAAGAAATTATTTCATTTTGTATTTTGAGGTTTTTAAAGAAACATTTTTATTTTGTCTTTTAAGGTTTTCAAAGAAACACTTTTATTTTGTATTTTGAGGTTTTTTAATGAAACTTTTATTTTGTTTTTTGAGGACTTTAAAATGAAAAATTAAAATTAGTTTAAAAACTTTTTGTCTTTTAAGGTTTTCAAAGAAACACTTTTATTTTGTATTTTGAGGTTTTCAATGAAACTTTTATTTTGTCTTTTGAGGATTTTAAAATGAAAAATTTAACTTAGTTTAAAAACTTTTTGTCTTTTAAGGTTTTTAAAGAAACACTTTTATTTTGTCTTTTAAAGTTTTCAAAGAAACTATTTCATTTTGTCTTTTGAGGTTTTCAAAGAAACACTTTTATTTTGTATTTAAAGGGTTTTAAAGAAACTTTTGTCTTGTCTTCTGAGGATTTTAAAATGAGAAATTAAAATTAGATTAAAAATTTTTTGTTTTTTGAGGTTTAAAAAAAACACTTTTATTTTGTTTTTTAATGTTTTCATAAAACTTTTTTATTTTGTCTTTCGAGGTTTTTAAAGAAACTATTTCATTTTGTCTTTTGAGGTTTTCAAAGAAACACTTTTATTTTGTATTTTGAGATTTTCAAAATAAAAAATCTTTTTGTTTTTTGGGGTTTTCAAAGAAACTAATTTTTTTTTTGTCTTTTGAGGTTTTTAAAGAATGTTTAATTTTTCCTTTTGAGGTTTTCAAAGAACCACTTTCTTCACAGTAAACACTAATTTTTTTCTCCCTTATTTCAAAGTCAATAAATTAAGAAAAAAAAATTCTCCTTCCGAGTGTTCATTGATTTTTCCAAAATCGATAGTTTTGAAGCTGATATTTTCGGATATCGTGTCATATGGCTACTTTACCTGATTCAGGGTCGCAAGGGATATCCTTCTTTAAGGACATTATCTGAATGCTTGTTGGTTTGGAGGGATGGGGCAAAAGAAGAAAGCAAAAAAAAGAAAAAAAAATCGAAAAAAAGACGCGTCCGCCCCCAGTGCTATGTGAAAAATGATGCACAGCCCCAATCCCCCTCAAGCTTTCCCAAAAGTCCCGCAGGAAGTCTTCGTCTGCTCTTCATCCTCCTTCTAGCTTCTCATCCTCTTTTTCCTTCTCACAGTCGACGATGTCACGCAAGAGCTTACATTATTCGAAACGATTAAGCGCTTGACAACTTTATAAAAAAAAAAATAAAATAAGAACTGATTATAATCTCCAACTGTCAAAATCAAAAAATTTTGTATGCTATCAAGAAATAAAAAATTATTTATAAACTTATTTGGCTTATAAAAAGTTTTTTGTACTAGGGTTTATTTACTGTTTTCAAATTTTATCTCGAAGGAATTTTTTTTTGTTTTAGACACAACTAGGTCGTTTTGCACTTTAAAGTAAATGTGAAATAAGAAATAGTATTGTTTAGGGAGTAGATTTTTTACAGAGGCAAATAAAAAGCTGAAAAAGTAAATGAAAAATGAATATATTTTCAAAAGTTGTAAAGAAAAATTATTAAATATAAAAGTAATTACAAGAACAATTACGTTGAGAATACAATAAAAAAAGTAATTTCCAGAAGAAATAGAAGTAGGAAAAATAATATAATAACTAAAAAATAATTGATTAAATAGTAAAAAAAAATGTCGACATAAATTTTACCTAAACGTTAAAATAAAATTTTACTTCACATCACATATTTATGTTCACGATAATTTCGATTTTAAAAATACGTTTCGCCAGGAATAAAAAATGATGTTCATGGTAATGGCACTTTGATTTATTATTCTCTGATATTTATTGAAGATAATGCTTTGAAAGATTAGTTTAAAAAATTTTTTTTCCCCCATTTTACATAACAAACATATTTCTACATCCATTTCTGATTTTATTTTAAAATTTATTAATTTATTTTCTCTAAAGAATTATTTAATAAGAAAATAATGTTTGGCAAAATAATAAGAAAGAAAAATATTTCTTCTTTTTGCTGTTATTCACCAGCAAAGATATAGTTTAGTGTGCAAAAAAGAAAAACTAAAATAGAAAACATAAATATAAGAAAATAATTTTTTTCTTACAGATTCGCTGAAACGTGCAAAAAATCACCACCAGTGGGAATCAAGAATTCGGTCTTGGTCTGCGAGAAGCATCGAGGATTCTTGTACACGCCTCCACCAACAACGAATGATGGGTAATTTATTTATTTTCCTTTTTACTTTTCCTTTATTTCTTACTTTTGACCTATATATTTTTCCTTGACAAGGAATTATCAATTTTAGGGGATGAAGAAGAAAATTTATAATTTTAAATTCTTTTTATGAATCGTGCAACTTTGAAACTTTTAGTTTTTAAACATGTAGTTCAAGAAATTTATTTTCAATATTGCAGATTTTAATTTTGGAGCTAAAAATGATTATTTTTAAAGTTAGTTTGTATTTCGAAATTCTAAAAATTGCTAGATTGGATTTTTTGTAAAATCTTGTAGTTTTAGAAAAAAAACTAAAAGAATTTAAAATTAAATTGAAAAATTAATTTAAAACTAGAAAACATAAGATTAAGGCAAATTAAAAAGTAAAAAGTAAGATTAAAACAAAAAACCTAAAGTAAAATTAAAATAAAAAACTTGAAATATAATTAAAATAGTAAATTTCATACAAAAAAATAAGAATAAAACTTATAAACCAATGAAAATAAAATCAATAATTGAAAATAAAAATCTTAAATAAAATTTAAATGTAAACTAAATTGAAGTCGTTTTTGGCTCCATTTTATTTTGTCTTTTGAGGTTCTCAAAGAAACTATTTTATTTTGTTCTTGATAAGGGATTCAAAATAAAGAATTGAAATTATAATTAAAAACTTTTTGTCTTTTGAGGTTTCCAAAGAAACTATTTTTTTTGTCTTTTGAGGTTTTCAAAGAAACACTTTTTTTTGTTTTTTAAGGTTTCCAAAGAAACTATTTTATTTTGTTTTTGAAGGGTTTCAAAATAAAGAATTTAAATTAAAATTCTAATTAAAAACTTTTTGTATTTTGAGGTTTTCAAAGAAACTATTTTATTTTGTTTTTGAAGGGTTTTAAAATGGAAAATTTAAATTAAAATTATAATTAAAAACTTTTTGTATTTTGAGGTTTTCAAAGAAATTGTTTAATTTTGTCTTTTAAGTTTTTCAATAAAATATAATTTTTTTTGTCTTTTGAGGTTTTCAAAGAAACTATTTTTTTTTGTTCTTGAAGGGTTTCAAAAGAACACAATTTTTTTTGTCTTTTGAGGTTTTCAAAGAAACTATTTTATTTTGTTCTTAAAGGGTTTTAAAATAAAAAATTTAAATTAAAATTATAATTAAAAACTTTTTGTATTTTGAGGTTTTCATAAAAATTGTTTAGTTTTGTCTTTTAAGGTTTTCAAAGAAACATTTTTTTTTGTCTTTTAAGGTTTTCAAAGAAACACTTTTATTTTGTCTTTTAAGGTTTTCAAAAGAACACAATTTTTTTTGTCTTTTGAGGTTTTCAAAGAAACTATTTTATTTTGTTCTTAAAGGGTTTTAAAATAAAGAATTTAAATTAAAATTATAATTAAAAACTTTTTGTATTTTGAGGTTTTCAAAAAAATTGTTTAGTTTTGTCTTTTAAGGTTTTCATAGAAACATTTTTTTTGTCTTTTAAGGTTTTCAAAGAAACACTTTTATTTTGTCCTTTAAGGTTTTCAAAAGAATACAATTTTTTTTGTCTTTTGAGGTTTTCAAAGAAACTATTTTATTTTGTTCTTAAAGGGTTTTAAAATAAAGAATTTAAATTAAAATTATATTTAAGAACTTTTTGTCCTTTGAGGTTTTCAAAGAAACTATTTTTTTGTCTTTTGAGGTTTTTAAAGAAACACTTTTATTTTGTCTTTAAAGGTTTTCAAAGAAACACTTTTATTTTGTCTTTTAAGGTTTTCAAAAAAACACAATTTTTTTTGTCTTTTGAGGTTTTCAAAGAAACTATTATTTTGTCTTTTGAGGTTTTCAAAGAAACACTTTTATCTTGTCTTTTAAGGTTTTCAAAGAAACACTTTTATTTTGTCTTTTGATGTTTTCACAGTAACTATTTTATTTTGTTCTTAAAGAGTTTTAAAATAAAGAATTTAAATAAAAATTGTATTTAAGAACTTTTTGTCCTTTAATGTTTTCAAAGAAACTATTTTTTTGTCTTTTGAGGTTTTTAAAGAAACACTTTTATTTTGTCTTTAAAGGTTTTCAAAGAAACACTTTTATTTTGTTTTTTAAGGTTTTTAAAAAAACACAATTTTTTTTATCTTTTGAGGTTTTTAAAGAAACTATTTTATTTTGTTCTTGAAGGGTTTCAAAAAAACACTTTTATTTTGTCTTTTAAGGTTTTCAAAGAAGAAACTTTTTTTTAGATCAGAAACTAATATTTTTTAGTCTTGCTCTTCTTGTTTGTTATTTATTTTTAAATTCTGTCTTTATGAATCTTGTCTTTCTAAGTTTTACTTTATTTTCGTTTAAACTTTTTTGGTTGATGTAAAATATCTCTCCTCCCTCCATCCCTTTCCCTTCAGTTTGTTTTCTCTTTTTCCAATTTTTTTTTTATGCTTTGTTTTGTGTTATAAATTTCCCTGTCCGGACAAGATTTCTGGCCGAGAGTGAATTATAAAGTGAAAGTGCGTGACCTCCGGGGCACGTCTCACTGATCTCTTGGCTCTGCATCCTCCCAGCCACCCTCCGCCATCCATTGGAGTCGAGAAGAGACACCCTCTTGGCCACGTGATGGATACGCGAAAATGTCACCGACACACCCCGGGGCCATCTAAGTTGCCATCTAACCCTCTGACCATTATGCTAAGCTATTGTCCACTATCTGCCTAAGATAGCGACGGCTCAGCTTAAGTCACCCTCTTCTCTAACGGGACACCGTTAAAAAATCATTTTTTTCCCATTCGACTCTGTTTCACTTTTTTTTTCCTCTCGAATTCATCTTCGATCAGTCGTTAACAGTGTTTAATCGAATTTTCCCTTATTGAGAAGTTAGATTTATTTCCAATTTATAATCTTCTTTACTAATTTAGTTAATTAGCCGCTCCGCAAAGATAGGAGAACAACAATTTTTTTACTCGAAAAATAATTCACTACTTTTTTGAGGTTAGGTTTTTTCCACTAGTGTTGTGTCCTAAAATTTTTTTTACGTAGCTTTAAATTAATGTTTCAAATTTCAATTCTATATTTAAATATACATTTTTTTTATAATTTTATATTAATTATTATATTAAATTAATTAATTATTAATTATAATTATAAATCATTAATTATATTTATATAATTAATTAATAATAATCAATATAATAATTAATATAATAATATATAATACTAATATAACAATAAAAGTAATAATTGTATTACAGGTTTTGTTGTCGAGAAAGTATTTGAATTTCGCGGCATTATTCGTTTTTTGTTTCCTACGGTTGGTAGTTATGCTACTTCTTTAACTGTCAGAATTCTAACCTCAATTTTTTTGCAGGGAAAATTCATCTTAGTCGAAGCAACTTTAAAGAGAATATTGAAAACATGTTTTGGTAGAACTCCTCAAAAGATGAATAAAATAAAAAAAATTAACACCAACGTTCATGATTTGGAAAAATAGTGCAAATAATAGTGACTTTATATATGGTAATAAAGACCAAGAAGAAAAGGGTTATTTTTGAAAATCTGAAAAGACAAACTAAACAAACATTACTTAACATTTACTATTTAAAAAAATGATTTCAAAATTAATAATAATAATTGTAATTAATATTAATAGCAATAATAATAGTAAATACTAAATAATAATTTCGATCGTTTTTGTACTTTGCAGAATTGAAATCTTGTTTTCTAAAAAAAAACCTAACCTACAAAATTCGGTCCATAATTTAATTCAATCTAAATTCTAAAAAATGTCATTAAATAGGGTATTGTTAACTTTAAAAATTATTATATTACTTTTATTATTTCGTCCCAAAAAGAAAAGCTTAGAAGATAAATTATAAATTAATGAAATTCTAAAACAAATTAAGTTAAAAATTAAATTAAGAATGAAATGAAATTTTAAATCAAATAGAGTTGAAAATTAAATTAAAAATGAAATTAAATTGAAAATGAATTTGAATTGTAAACGATATTAAAATTTAAATTTAATATCGTGGACGAAAAAATATAATAACATGATTTAAAAAATAATTATGCAAATAATAATTTCGATCGTTTTTGCCCTTCGTATTATTAAATTTTCGTTTCCTAAAGAACCTAACCTATAAAATGTAGGGAAAAATTAATTTCAATCTAAATTTAATTTAAATTCCAAAAGAATGGCATTATTTTTATTAATTATTTTATTATTATTATTATTATTATTATTATTATTATTTTGTTCTGAAAAGCATAACCTAAAAAAGAAATTGAATTAACAAAATTCAAATTGAAAATCAAAATTAAATTAAAAAGTAAAATTTAAATTAAAATGAAATTGAAAATAAAAATTAAATTGTAAACTAATGTCGTAACGAAAAAATATAATAAATTATAATTTATAAATGACGTATATCGAACATTTTTTTTTTTTGTTATTATCGACGTGCGACTATTATTCGTTCGTTAGGCAAATACAAATTGAAATATACAACACGGTTGATATCCGTCAACTTTTTGCTCTTATTGATGCGGTTATAGGCTTGTTGGTAGAGAAGTGCGAGGGGGGGGGTGAAGACTGAGGGTGATGACAGAATAGGTGGGGTAGGAGGGGGGGGGTTGGACAAAGTGAATTTGGAACAGGAAAATTCAAATTAGGCCGTGCAGCATATTGCGTTAAATCGAAATTAATGTCTCGTGACTAATTATCCGTTTAAAAAAAAATGACTTTTATTATTCAATAAGGTAAATGTATTTTAGTTCTTTTTCATAAATAGACTTTTCAATAGATTTTTCAATAGCATATTTTTTTTGCAAAAATTTAATTATAAATGTTTAGAAATCTGTTTAGAGATATGTTTGTTAGAAATTTATTATTTTTAATTTTTGGAGTGATTATTTCTCTTATTCGGAATATTTATAAATATTATTCTTTATTTATTAAAAAAATCATTAATATTTTTACTTACTTTAAATATTAATATTATTATTATTATTATTATTATTATTATTATTATTATTATTATTATTATTATTATTATTATTATTATTATTATTATTATTATTATTATTATTATTATTAATATTTTAGTTTTTCTAAAACAATATTTCTATTCTTATGACTATTATTTCTTTTGTTTTATCATTATTTTTACAAATAAGCCTTCCAGCAACATTTAAATATTAAGTGTTTTGAAGGTTAAATATACTCTAATCAATATTGGGGTTTTTGTAAAAAAATTCCTTTTAAATTAAATTTCTTTAATTTATTAAACTTTTAACATTATTCATTTATAATTTAATGAATTGTGTATTTAATAATTTATTCATAACTATTTTATCTTTTCAAAAATAACTAATATACATTTTTTATATTGAACCGAAAAAAATTGTAAGGGATTTTTTAATTTATCATTTTAAGTTCAAAATTGATATTTTCTGTAAAAAAAATTTTTTTCATTTTTAATTATAATTTTGTTATTTATCTAACTTTCTACTTAATATGTTATATCTTTAAAAAATTAAAAATATTTGATTTTAAATAAAACGGAAAATTGTTTTATAATTCAAGGTTTACACTGCAAAAAGAAGTATCTTAATTTAAGATGTTTTGGTAGTCATTTTTAAGATGTTTTGGTAGACACTTTTCAGTTACTTGAAACATCTTAATTTAAGATGTTAAAAGTATCTTCGTACACATTTTCTGTGGTATTTTTGGGGCAAAAAGTTTTGAGGTTAACTATGGGCTCTTATGGAAAACACTTTATGTATCTTAATGTTTAGTAACTTACACTTATGGCGCATCTTACGATTCTCAAGTAACTTATCGCTAAACATCTTATTGCAACAGAAACATCTTGATTTAAGATACTTTAAAGAACTTACAAAAGTATCTTACTTTTTTAAGATGGAAGAAATATCTTCATCACTGCTAAAACGTATAAAGCATCTTAAATATCAGTAAGATGTTTTAAAAAACATCTTATTTTAAGATGTAAGACACCATTTTGCCATCTTACATCTTATTTTAAGATATCAAAAAAGACACCTATTTTTGCAGTGTAGGTGTTTGAAAATAATAATTAAAAAAATAAAAACAAAACAATAACGCCTAGGAAATATGAAAAAGGCTTTTGGAGATAAATAGTTTGTAAAATAAAAAATTCACGTTTTTAAATTTAAAAATATTGAAATATAATTTAACAAATTTTTTCGGCTACAACTTCAAATATTTATATATAGACTACGTGTAATTAAAAAAGTTTTAAAATTTGATAATATTATAACTAAAAAACGAGGCTTTGGAGATGAATTTGAATTTTTCTCCCATTGCCAGTAATTTTTAATTCATTATTAAAAAATGTCTTTAATTTTATTTAAACTAAATAGAAGTGAAAAATAAACGAAGCTTCAATTTTAAATATATTAAGACTATATTACGAAATTTTTAATTATATTAAACAATATTTAAAAATATCTATCATATTTGACCAAAATCAAAAGACAAAATTAAATAAATTTTTTTATTAAGAAAAACTTTAAATTTTAACATTCCAAGATTATGTAAAGATAAATAATGTTTTGTTTATGGATAAATTTTTTTTTTTTTTGAAATTTAAACTCAACAAAATATCAATAATAAGTTAATGTAAATATTGACTTGTTAAATATTATATTTTGAAAGTTACGAGATTTTGAAAAATAAATTGATTTCCCAAAATATTATTTAATGATTGGTTTAGTGGTTAAGGCGCTTGGTTTTTAATTAAACGGCAGGTGTTCGATTCTTAGTAAAGTAATTTTTTAAAACAATATTTCTATCATGAATAATATTTATTTATTTTTATATAATTAGTTTTACTAATTCTCCTCTTATGCAAATTTTTACAATTTATATTATTAATATTGTATTGTGCATTATTATATTTTCCAACCTCTACGAGAATTTGGAGAAATTTATTTACAAAAAATTTTTTTAATGATTGGTTTAGTGGTTAAAGCGCTTGGTTTTTAATTAAACGGCCGGTGTTCGATTCTTAGTAAAGTAATGTTTTTTTTAATTTCTATTCATTATTATTATTATTATTATTATTATTATTACTATTATTATTATTATTATTATTATTATTATTATTATTACTATTATTATTATGATTATGAATATTATTAGTATTATTATTAATATTACTATTATTATTATTATTATTGTTAGTATTTATTGTTATGATTAATATTATTTCACCAAATTTTTATGAAAATTTTTTTTTTTATAAATGATTTTCGACTGAAAAATTTCTTTTTTTCGACTAATATTTTGAGTTGGAAATTTTTTTTTACATAGTAAGGGGAAGGGGGTAAGATTAGTAAAGGGAGTGAAAGTAGGTGAGAAGGGGGGGGGGTGGGGTGGGGTAAATAGAGTATTGCAAAAAACATACGTGCACGTGAGTGGTTGAGAGTCACATATATACAAGGTGAGATAGTGGGGGGGGGGATGGAGATAAGGGAAAGGGTTGTACGTGGGTGGAGGGGGGGGGTGAAACTAGGGGAAGGCAACGAGTCACAAGAAATTTCTAATTTGCGGTATAATTAAGGGAACCGTGACAAAAAGCTTATCCCGCTTTCTGATGCTGCGGCAGTGGCAAGAGGGTGGGGGGAGGGAGGGAGAGGTAGAAGCGAAGGAAATCGCAAATTCCTCGAAAACCTCATCCTTTTGATATTCCCATATATAAATAGTTTGTTCTCCTGGAAATTTCGCTGACATTTCGAAAATTTTCACTTTATTTCCTTTTGAAATTGAATATAAAATTTTTTTTCAATAATTAAAAGAATTATATTATAGGAAATGTTAATTTTTCTCGAAAGATAAAACAAAATATGTTGATTATAATTATTTTTCCAATTTTTATTAATATTTTTCTTATTTATTATTTTATTTATTATTTCTTATTATTATATTTTTATTATTATTAAAAATTTAATTATTTTATTATTATTATTACTAATTTCTTTAATTTTGCAGATATGGCATTGTTTCGGCTGAGGAGTGGGCGAAATTATCGGAATTTTACAACGTCGACTGTACAATTTCGATTCGAAAAGAGGGAACTGCCTACGTCACTGATCCTGGTGAGTTTTCAATTTTATTAATTTTTATTATTATTAAAAATATATTTATATTCTAATAAATATTTTATAGTATTATTATTATTATTATTAAAAATATATTTATATTCTAATAAATATTTTATAGTATTATTATTATTATGAAAAATTGAACTACTTTATAGTTTAGGGAATTAAGAATTTAAACAATTTGTAGTTTAATTAACTAATAATTTGATTAATCAATCGTTTTAATTAATGAATTTCTTTTTTTTAAATTAAAAATGTTTTATAATTATTTTTACAATGTATTACAATTTTAAGAGCTAATTTTTATTGGCAATTGTCTGTCTTTTAAAAATATTCACTTAACTTAATTTAACGAAGAGTTCCCCTGTCGAAAAAGCTCTTCGATAGAATCGACAATTAATTTTCCCAACGAATTCAAGGATCATTATGCAAATGATGAATTTCCCCTTGAGATCGTTAGCTTCCCTTTCTCCCACATATAGAAGGCCACCCCCCCCCTCCCGCTACTCCCAAAAACAGATAAAACATGAGACCATAAATTGTGTCTTTAAATAAGCGAATAATTTTCTTATATTTTATTGTTTGAAAATTTTTTTTTTTTTATATAGAAACATTTTTTTTCTCATCGACTGATGGTAATAATTTCATTTTTTCTATAAGGATGTCATTATTTCATAATTTATAATAACCTTAGGTTATTTTTTAATTTTTAAATTATTATTTTATAGAAAATTATTCACCAAAAAAAAAGAAAATAATGATAAATAAAAATATTCATTTGAAAAAATTTTGTTATTTCAACTATCTAGTTGAAATTTCAATTTCTCGTTGAGAATTATATATTTTATTTTTCGAAAATTATCCCCCCGCAAAGTGTACTGTATATATACGTCTATAATGTCAGAAGACATTAGCTACTGATTTACATAAATCCCATAGTCTTTTCTGCCACCCTAAAGTGTGTCTCATTATAATTAAGAAGTATCATGAAAATTAACCGTCGAAAAATAAAAATAAAAGCCAGACTCGTTCCCCTCTTATATAGCGCGTTGAGGGTGCGGAATGAAAATTGACGAAAATAATTGTGGACGGGAAACTCGTGCTAAATGTCTCTCATACTTTTTCTTTTTTTTTAACAAGACACTTTTCAAATACCTTAACAGCTTTTTTTGGGAATTTTTTTTTCTTCCTAATCCGGGATTTATTAATTTTTACTATAATTTTTCTGTTGTTTTGTCATCATTATCAGTAGAATTATTTATCAATAATATTGTTAACTGTAATGCTTTTAAATCTAGGAGAATTTTGAAAAAATTGATAAATTTACTTATGAGAGAAATTTCTGATGATTAGCTTTGTGGTTAAGGCGCTTGGTTCTTAATTGAACGGCAGGAGTTCGAATCTCATTAGAAATTTTTTTTTCTATTGTGCTATTATTATTTTTATTTATTACTCTTTATCGATTTTTACTTACGTTTTGATCTGAATTTACACTTTTCTTAATCATATTTATTATGATGATTATTATTATTATTATTATTATTACATTATGATTATTATTATGATTATGACTATTATTACTATTATGATTATTATTATTATTCTTTTCTTATTATTTTATATTATTTATATTTATATTATTATTTTATAACAAAAAAGGAAGAGGAAAAGGCTTGAGAAATGAAAAATAAATTGTCTTCAAAACATTTATTGACATTAGGGCAAAATATTTTTAAAGTGAAATATACAAATATTGAAAAAAAATGTTAAGTTGAACAATTAGATTTCATTAGCTGCTTCCGTTAATCATTAAGTTAAATTTTACATTTCTTTACTTTTAAATCCAATATTAAATCAGTAGGTAAAACTTTAGTTATAATTTTTCCATGCTATTTTTGTTTTATTGAAGGGTTACATTCCTTTTTGATTACAAAAGGAGTTTCATAAACATTTAAAAACATTAAAAAATTTAATTTAAACATTTGAACAGTTTTTTTAATTCTCATAAACATTTTTTACTCTTTTTATTAAAACTGTTTTAGAGCGTTGTCTAATTTTCTCTAAATTATACACTGAAAAAAATATATTTATGGTACTGCCATAAATATAGCCAATTCTGACATATTATATTGGTAGATATGATACTGCCATACAGTATTGCTGTTTTAGCCATACGCAGTGTAGAACAGTAATATGTATTTGAGAGACAATAATATGTATGCGGAGAACACGAATACTGTATTTTAAGAACAGCAATACGGTATTGCTGTTTCAGCTATACATCCTAATCATACTTGTATGTCAACATTAACATTATCATTTTTTTCAGTGTATTAATACATTTAATAATAATTTGCTTTTACAGTTTAATTACTTATAATTGACTTATTATTACAGTTTGTTATTGTTATTACATTTTGATTCTAATTTGTTATTTATCACAAAAAATGTACGTGTTTAGTTTTCTCTTCTGAAACTCGCATACAAGTTATACAGTCTGTGGCTAAAATTGTTTATGAACAATTCAAATAGAAAGCAGACTATTGACAAAGAGTATCCAATACCGAACACATAAGTGATTATAAAAAACAGTTTTTCCTTTTTAATCTCTTCTGGTGGGGAAATTTTTCCAGGCTGCACGTTATTTATAGAATAGAGTTTATCGAACAATCCAAATTCAGTGGCTCGTTGAATTATTTTATTGTAAGAATCAGTGAAAGGGGGTAGTTCTGAACTTGACCAGATAAAAAAAGGATAGGCAACAGTTTGTGACAATATTTTCACATCCAACTTTTTTCCTTTTAATGATGAATATTGAATAACTTGCTTTTCAGCATCAGGAAGAATGCAGCTTATGTTTTTAAAGCGAGCCAAGTATTCTAAGCAGCTTGGCCCCAAAAATTCATCATAAAAATAGATTTTTTCAGTTTTAGCTAATAGCTTTTTCATATACGGAGCGGGAAAAAATCTTTCAATTTCATAATAAGTAAGATAATCCATTTTCACTCCCAAAGATGAATCAGCCAATTCTTTCAAAGTTGAAATTTCCGGTACCGGCTGTAGACTAATGTCCAAAATCACCGAATAGAAATAACCAGTGTAAACAATACATGTAATCAATAAGGAACCGAATACAATTCGTTCTAACCATTTATTTGGTTCTTGATTTGCGGGCATTCCAATTATAATTTGACTCAAGTTCAAAACATGCCATGTGGTTTTATTAAAATTCAAAAAGAATGCTGTAAGTAGAATGATAAGAATCATGCAAACAGTTATTATTATCATATGTAAAAGTTCTGGTGAGAAAACTATATCTTTTGTCATCTTTTCCGTTCTTGGAATTACAGCTTTCCTAGTTTCCATTTTTTGAATTCGTAAAAGGAATCTACTATCTTTGTATATATACGGATATTGCAATTGTGCAAACAATATTGGTAGTAAAGGAGAATCTGAAAATCCTTCGCTAATTTCACCAATCATCGCTAAGGAAAAAATGTCCATTGTTTGTTTCGTTATCCACTGCGCTTGTTCATAATCATCATTAGCTTCAGTTAAATCGAAATTAAAGTAGTCAAATCTTTGTCCTTTTAGATCTTTTAATTTATCCGGAAACCATTGAATTTTCGGTGTTATCTCCAAAGCAGTAAAAGTTTTTGTAAATGGATTGATGTGACTCAAAGAAGGTTTCACGTCGTTGTTCTGACTATACGTCATAATTGTTGTATGTAAAAAACCATATTCCCAGAAAGAGTGCAAGGTAACTTTAAGAAGCTCCTGAGTTGAATTAAAAGAATTCATAATTAAACATCTGGGAAGTGCCAAATCGGAAATAGTATTCATGAGGTCATCCTGTTCTTTTATAAAATTCATTGTGTAACGATTCTTTGCTTCAAAGACAAATAGAGTTGAACTTCTAAAATTAATTCGGCCTTGAAAGTTTTCCGCATATATTCTATAGTAAAAAAAATGTAAAAAGTGTTATTTACTTTGAAAAATGAATTTTAATAACTAATCCTGTGATTTTTGTGGTTAATTTTTATTCATCTTACCTTTTGAACCAAGTCGAAATTTCATTATAGTTGATGCTGATTGATGGAAAATGTTGATTGACTTCTTTTATTAGCGAATTCAGCATTGGATCTGGCCTTTCGAATTCATCTTCAAGAATAAACACAACCCGATAGAGTTTAGATTCGTTTTTCAAATAATTTATTAATCCATCAAAGTAATCCGTTCTCGCAGGTTTATCCAAACTAACTGTTGGACGTTCTGCAAGAATTTCCTTCCAGAAAATACAAATAATAAAATACATCCCAATAGACTTCATACTAACAACCACTTACTATGACTGACAAAAATTGACTGTCGAATATTGAACCAAAATCGAAAGCATTATTTTCGGTTGATTACAATTTCATTATTTTAAGAAACGTTTTTTTTATTTTCGAAGGGACGTGAAATATACTTTAATGAAGGATTCAAGTTAATTTGTGTATTAGTTAAGTATATTACATTTTTTGTTGATAAAATTGTTTCCATAACGACATTCACGTTGTAACACAGAAAAAAATATTTAAATACATTTCGTGTTTTTTGAAATATTTGTCATTTTTTCTAAAATGTTTAATTCTTCGGCATTTATACAAACGTGTAGCCTAAAGTAGTAAATAGTTTCATAAAATACCTTCAAATATTTTTTATTTATGCAATATCTTTGATGCAAAAAATTCTACCAATTAAAAAAATTTTTTTTTATTCTGTATTGAAAAAAAACAAATACATTTTTTTTCTTTTTTTGGAGGTCAAATTTTTGAGATATGAGTTTTCAAAAGTGTGAACTTGTAATTGTAGACCTATATTCTGTATCTTATAAGTCCAAAAATATTGAATTTAGGAAAAAGTTGTCAAAGAATGAAAGTTTTAGATTTATTTCGACTTTTAAGAAATGTAAAAAAAAATTTATTAACTAATTAATTTTTTTAACTTTGGGTCAGATTTCGTTTACTTTTTTAAAATTTATTAATACCTTATAATATAGGGGAGACTGGGGCGAAAAGTTAAATTTTGCATAAATAATTTTTTTTTGGCAATATAATCCGCTCAGATGCAAATATTTGTATATCAATATTGTAGGGCAACTTGTCCTCTACAACTTTCAATAAAAAAGTTCCTGATATTTTCGCATAAAATACATGTTTTGTCCTTTTTTGAAATTTTTTTTTTTAACTTTTCGCCCCATGCTGGGGCGAAAAGTTAAATTCTATATTTAGCCTACTAAAACTATTTTCTGATAGTGATAAGTATTAGATAAGTTAAAGTATACGTAAATAAGTAATTTAGTAAATAAAAGATCTTTGTTTATTTAACAAAATCTTTAGAATAGTTGTAAAGTTAAAAAATTGAAATTTCAAAAAAAATATTTTTTTTTGTTTATTTCATGTGAAGGGTCTTATTTTTTGACAGACTACTTGCCCAATGTTAAATAAATAATTTTTAAACAAATAAACCCAAAAAAACGAAAAATAAAAAAAATTTAAATACATCTAAAAATACATTTAACTTTTCGCCCCAGGGTGCGTTTTTGGCTTTAACAACAAATATAAAAAATCTGACTAAAGATATTTAGCAAATACCTTTAGGTATCTCTTCAGGGGACCCAAATAATGAAGTAAAAAAATCGCAGTGAGGATAAATGCAAAAAATATACTTAAAAGTTGATATTTTCTTTTTCGAAAAAATTTTCAAAAGTAGGTTGAAAAAAAACATTCAATATAGACACCACAAAAATTAACAGAATTGCACACAACTCCGTACATTTATTTAGGGTGATAATACCCTTCTATAATTAAAATTACAATGCTCTAACTATTTCCGTTCGAAAGATAATGAATTTTAACGGTTTTGGCAGTTTAACTTTTCGCCCCAGTCTCCCCTACAGAAGAATTTCCACAAAGACCTGGAATGGGCCTGATACGTTTAGCGAGTTAATAATAAATTTTTTAAATCGCTTACAAGTCTCACAAGGGGATTTTATTTATTTTTGAAATAAACGTTTATTTTTGGATTCCGGTACTGCACATGTCCTGAATCAGTTTATACTAATATAATATAACAGACAGTTAAAAAAATTAATCTGTTTATTAACAAAAAAATGTTTAACAAAAAATAAAAAAAATATTTTTAGCCTATTTTAAAAGATCGACTGAAATCTCACGTGGAATAGTCCATAGTTATGTATTTTGTAGAAAATTCATATTAATGTGCATTTACTACTTATACGTATATATTAACAACAAAGATGCAATTAAATTAATAATAATAATCTTGGTATTCTTTCATTCATTCTGTCCGCAGTTTGAAGTTAGTTTTTGTAAATGCTTTTGTTATTTTTCTTTTTTAAAACACTTTGCTTGACAGATCGAAATTATACTGTTTTTTGATTTGTCAATATCAAAATTTTTATTGTTTAAAAAGAAAGAAGGTTAAAAGGTATTGTCTTTATAAAATAAGGTAAGAAATTCTTAATAATATCGATTTATAAATTTTATAATTATTGATTGTTTATTTTTTTTAAATATTAGTTTCTTTTGAAATAAACAGTTGTGAAATTTTTGTTTTTTAATTGCAATTTTTAACAATTTTTTTCCATTTTAAATTAATAAAAAAAAGGTGTAGGAAGAATTTGTGTATTTCATAATTACAATTTTTATTTTTTTATGTAGATAAAGATATTTTATATTTTACTAGCTAAAAAAACGCTCAGGTATTTTCTCATTCTAATGATAATCGATATATAATAATATAATAATCTAATAATAATGTCTATTCACAATTCACATTTTATTTATTTAAAAACAAAATATTTAATTTCATTTGAAGAATTTCTTTAATAAGATATAATTTTTTAACCTTCTAAAACTGAATTTACTTTAATTTTCATCTAAAAATTAATAAAAAAATTTGCATAATTTCTTTTTCTTTATTGAAAATCGAATAAAAAATAAAGTAATTTGAACTATTTATATTTCTCCATCAACATTTTTTTTTGAACTTTCATTTTGTAATTAATTTTGACAATCATATTGTTTTTACAAAATTTGTAGCATTTTTTGCATAATTTTCTATTTATTTATCACAATTTTTTAAATAAATATTGATTAATAAATAATAAGAATTAATTATTTAGTATTTTTTTAATAATATTAATTGAACTGAAGTCTTATTTATTTTTTAATAATTTTAAAAAATAATTATTAAATAAAAAATCTATTGATTTTATTTAGTTTTTTGCTTTGCTGTACCAAGTTTTGAATTGGATTTAAAACAAAAAATATTTAACTTTTAAATTTAATTTTAAAAATTAAGCAGGCGCTGGTGATAAATAAAAATCTGGAAAATTTCTTTTATTCTTTTCTATTAAAAAATAAGTCTTGTTAAAAATCTTTTGTCGGACAAATCGAATTTCTATAGTTTCTTTTATTTATTTCTAACAAAATTTGAAAATTATTTAACAAAATGTTAATTGTTATTAAAAAAGATTTAAAAAGTGGAATAATTTATTTATTTTTTAAACATAATTTTTAACAAAATTTTGATTTTTTTAGAGATAGATGATAATATAAATGTTTTGACTTAATTAACTATTGGTTAGTTTAATTTCTTTTTAAAATTTAATACTGAAAATAAATTATAAATTTATTTTAATTGGAATTTCCTTGGGCACTCTACTCATTAATTATTTAATGAATATGAAAAAAATATGAATTTAACCTGATTTTCATTGAATTTTTATTTTCAAGACTGGATTGAAGTTTGTTTTCTTTGAACGAACGATAATGTGTTGTGTCAATTTTTAAAATGAGGTAAAAATGATAAAAATTTATAAAATAGAAAATCTGCAAACATTTTTTCTCTATTTTTAATGAAAAATTTGAATATTTTCAAAGAAATTGTCAATGAGAAAGAGAAATTATGCAATATTCTTATTTTCATTAAAAAAAATTTATAATCTTGTAATAATAATTGATAAATCAACATCACGCAAACTTTGTTCATTTTTTATACAAAAAAAATTAAAGTTTTGTAACAAAATTTTGGTTGATAATACAAAATAATATATTTTTTTTATTTATTATAAAAATTTTTTTTAATTATATTACAGGAATGTTAAATTGTATTGAGAAAAAAGTAAAAAAATTTAAATAATATTTCTTTTCCTAATTTTTCAATCAGGACTTTTAATAAAATTCTGATTTTTTGGATATAAATAATATAAATCATTATAATTTCCATTTAATGATCATTGTTGTTAAGCTATGTTTGTACTGCGTACTGACATAAGATTGATTTTATTTATAAAAATTAGATAGACGAAAAATGTTGAGTGACTTTTTTATTAGCAAATTCAGCATTGGATCTGGTGTTTCGAATTCATTTTTAAGAATAAACACAACCCGATAGAGTTTAGATTCTTTTTTCAGATTATTTGAGCCACTGGAGAGTAAAACCACACAAAAAATTTATTCAATCATTTTCATTGATCTGTAATAAATAAAAAAAATTATTCCTTTAAAAATAAATTTTAAACCAAGTTTATCTTTTGAAAGCAGATGAAATAAATAAAACTGAAATTTGTATTTAGCACATTAACTTTTAGGAATCAGGTACTAATGAAAATGTCAGTACAAATTTTATATGTGGTTTTACATTCCGGGGGCTTATTTATAAGTCCATCAAAGTAATACGTTCTCGCAAGTTTTTCCAGACTAATTGTTGAACGTTCTGCAAGAATTTCCTGCCATGAAAGACAAATAATAAAGTATATCAAAATAAACTTTATACTGACAAACACTTACTAGGACTGACGAATATTGAACCAAAATCGAATGCATTATTTTTATTATTTTAAGAAAAGTTTTATTTTTATTTTCGGAGGAACGTGAAGTATACGTTAATGAAGCATTCAAGTTAGTTTGTGAATAAGTAAAGTATATTACATTTTTTGTTGACAAAATTGTTTTCAAAACGACCTTTACGTAATACAGAGAAAAAATTTATTGTTTATTTTTAAATAATGATAAAAGAAAAAACAACTTCTTTTTTATTAAAGGGTTACATACATTTTCGCTCACAAAAGCAGTGATTTTCATCATCATTTTTATTAATTTTGTTAAAACATTTTTAGAGCGTTGTCTCATATGCTCTGAATCATTTTATTATATTTAATAATAATTTGCTTTTACAGTTTAATTATTTATAATTGTAATTTGTTATGTTATTTTTTTAATACTTTTAGTTGTTACAATGTTTTATTGACTTATTGTTACAGATATTATTATTTACATTGTTATTATAATTTATTATTATTTTGCTATTATAATTCGGTGATTATTATTAGAATTTATTATTATTTTGTTATTACAGTTCAATTATTATTTGTTATTTATTACAAAAAATGTACCTGTTTAGTTTTCAACTCTGAAACTAGCATACAAGTTATACAGTCTGTCACTAAAATTTCTTTTAAACAATTCAAATAAAAAGGCGACTATTGACAAAGAATATCCAATACCCAACACATAAGAGATTATAAAAAACAGTTTTTCCTTTTTAATCTCTTCTGGAGGCGAAATATTTTCATGCAGTACGTTATTTATAGAATAGACTTTATCAAACATTCCAAACTCTGTGGCTTGTTGAATTATTTTACTGTAAAAATCAGTAAAAGGGGGATTATTTAAATTTGACCAGATGAAAAAATGATGGGCAACAGTTTCTGGCAAAATTTTAAAATCCAACTCTTTTCTATTTACTGATAGATATTTATTAATTTGATTTTCAGCATTAGGAAGAAGGCAGCTTATATTTTTATAACGAGCCAAGTATTCTAAACAACGTTCCCCCAGATAATTTTTCCCCATGTTGAATAAGTCAGATTTAGCTAATAGCTTTTTAGAGTACGGAGCGAGTGAAAAGCTTTCAATTTGTGCATAAGTAAGATAATGCATTTGCACTCCCAAAGACGAATCAGCCAATTCTTCCAAAGTCGAAATTTCCCGCACCGGCTTTAGATTAATGTCCAAAATCACCGAATAGAAATAACCAGTGTAAACAATACATGTCATCAATAAAGTACCGAATACAATTCTCTCCAACCATTTAGTTGGTTCTTGATTTGCGGGCATTCCAATTATAATTTGACTCAAGTTTAAAACATGCCAGGTGGATTTATTAAAATTTAGACAGAAAGCTGTAAGCAGAATAATGCTAATCATGCAAACAGTTATCATTATCATATTCAAGAGTTCTGGTGAAAAAACTATATCTTTTGTCATCTTTTCCGTTTTTGGAATTACAGCTTTAATAATGTCAATTTTTTGAATTCGTAAAATAGATTCATATTTTACGTATGAAAGCGGGAATTGCAAATTTTCAGACAATTCTTGCTCTGCATTAAAAATTGAAAGTGTTTCGCCAGCATTTATCAGTTTGACAAAAATTTCGAATGTTCTTGTCGCCATCCACTCTGCTTGTTCATAATCATTATAAGCTTGCATAGCGTACAAATATAAATCGTCAATTTTTTGTTCCTTTAGATCTTTTAATTTATCCGGAAACCATTGAATTTTTGGTGTTATCTCCAAAGCAGTAAAAGTTTTTGTATATGGATTAATGTGACTCAAAAAGGGTTTCACGTCGTTGTTCTCACTATATGTCATAATTGTTGTATCTAAAAAATTATCTTTCCAGAAAGACTGCAAGGTAATATTAAGATGCTTCTGAGTTGAAATAAAAGAATTCATAATTAAACATCTGGGAAGTGCCAATTGGGTGTGAGTGTACATGAGCTCAACGTGTTTATCCATTAAATTCATTGTGTAACGATTCTTTGCTTCAAAGATAAATAAAGTCGAACTTCTAAAATTTAAATTGCCGTAAAAGTTTTCCGCATCTATTCTACAATGAAAAAAGTATAAATTGTTGTTTACCTTGAAAATCTGTAATTCTAATAAATATTTTTTGATTTTTGATGTAATTTTTTAACCATACCTTTCACGCCACTTCGTAATGTCCTTATAGTTGATGCTGATTGATGGAAAATGTTGATTGACTTCTTTTATTAGCGAATTCAGCATTGGATCTGGCCTTTCGAACTCATCTTCAAGGATAAACACAACCCGATAGAGTTTAGATTCGTTTTTCAAATAATTTATTAAGCCATCAAAGTAATCCGTTCTCGCAGGTTTATCCAAACTAACTGTTGGACGTTCTGCAAGAATTTCCTTCCAGAAAATACAAATAATAAAATACATCCCAATTGACTTCATACTAACAACCACTTACTAGGACTGACAAAAATTGACTGTCGAATATTGAACCAAAATCGAAAGCATTATTTTCAGTTGATTACAATTTCATTATTATAAGAAACGTTTTTTTTATTTTCGGAGGGACGTGAAATATACTTTAATGGAATATTAAAATTAAATTCTGTATTAGTCAAGTATATACATATTTTTGTTGATAAAATTGTTGCTATAGTGAAAAAGTTATTCAGCAAAAGTAATTTGTCGAGAATTTTTGGACATGTTTGAAAGTTTCTCAAAACAGTGGTGTTTGACAAGCTCTTAAAGAATTATTTTTTCCTAGTCAAAGATGTTTGTGTCTTGTCAATGAAGTGATCAATTTAGTTTTTTAATTATTTAAGTAATCTTTAACGTCCGAGAACCTTTATAAATTAAGGTAAATTAAACGAAAACATTCGGACAATGAATAAAATATTTATTTACTCCAACGTTTCGAAATCTAAATTATTATTATTTATTTATTTATGGTATGTTTATTTTTTAGTTTGTTTATTTTTTTTTCTTTTACTAATTATTATTTTTACCAGTTATTAATTTTCTACTATTTATTATCTATTAATTTGTATAAATTAAAATTTTTTGGTTAAAAATTATTATTTTTATTGAATTAATATTTAGGTTTATATTAACTTGTTGCTAATGTTATTATTGTTTATTTAAGCCGCTGGATCGTAGAAGGGCACGTAAATTTTTTTTGACCAAAATCAAAGCTCTCCTACACACTCAAAATTCAATTTTTGAGTTTAAATATTTTGAATGCATACCCTTAAAGGAAAAAACATTACGCATATAAAATATTTATAGTTAAAAGTAAAGTTTTGAATGACCTGAAGGGTTTTGATTTTAGTGAAAAAAATTTACGTGCCCTTCTACGATATAGCGGCTCATTTTCACAATTTTTAGTAATTTTTGTCATTTATATGTTAAATTTTTTCAATTATTTTTAAAATTATTTTAAATATTAAGTTTCTTTATAATTTTATGGCCCCAGACTCTACTGCATCGTCAGGACATAGAAATTTAAGTCTTCGTCTATTTTAATTATTATTTTTTGGTAAGATAATTATTTATTTATTGTTAAACTAATGTTATTTTTTCTTTTATTTTTAATTTTTTTCTTATATAATTTTATTTTGTTATTTTAATTTTGTATATTTTTTTGGATAGGCTATCGGAAGAGGAAATCATTTAGATTTCGAAACGTTGGAGTAAATAAATATTTTATTCATTGTCCGAATGTTTTCATTTAATTTACCTTAGTAAATTAAAATTTAAAAAAAAATTTGACAAGTGAGAGTCAACATACCAAAATAATACAAATGTGAAAAAAATCCTACCAATTGTGGTTTAAACAAGT
Organism: Leptopilina myrica (nomen nudum); assembly: GCA_032872475.1. Classification (NCBI taxonomy): domain Eukaryota; kingdom Metazoa; phylum Arthropoda; class Insecta; order Hymenoptera; family Figitidae; genus Leptopilina; species Leptopilina myrica (nomen nudum). Next base: position 31,281,920 of record CM065466.1, on the reverse strand, counting down.
GTATAATTACAACAATTTTTGTGATTGTTTCCAAATAAAATTAAACAAATAAAAGTTACCTTGTTTAAACTATAATTTTAGTAAATTGTGACATTAATTACTTTATAAATTTTTATAAATTAACGTACAAATTTCTGAAAGTTGCCAAGAATTTATTTTCATTTAAATTATGTTAATAAATTACGATAAGTGATTTAAAATGATTTATAAAATTACAACATATATATTTCCATAAATTTTCATACATTACAACATAAATTTTCATACATTACAACATAAATTTCCATAAATTACACTATAAATTTCCATGAATTAAAAAAATTAGTTTTTAAAATTTTCTTTTATTTACTCAGAAAAATGTATTTTTACATGCCTTAAAACAGTACTATACTTGAAATAACTTGTTTCTTAAACCTCGCTTAACTACAGTGGTGTTTACATTTACCCCGAATTCCAGGAAAATTTCAAAATCTCGGGGTAAATGAAAACAGTCGGTTTTAGACGATTCGAGGTGCATTAATATTTTTTTAATCATTAAATTAAAATTTACATTTCTTTACTTTTAAATCAAATATTAAATCAGTAGGTAAAACTTTAATTATCAATTTTTCATGCTATTTTGGTTTTATGGAAGGGTTACATACCTTTTTTATTACAAAAGGAGTTTCATAAACATTTAGAAACATTTAAAAAATTTAATTTGAACATTTGAACAGTTTTTTTAATTCTCATAAAAATTTTTACTCTTTTTATTAAAACTTTTTTAGAGCGTTGTCTTATTTTCTCTAAATTATGTTATTACATTTAATAATAATTTGCTTTTAAAATTTAATTATTTAGAATTGACTTATTATTAAAGTTTGTTGTTATTACATTTCGGTTCTTATTTGTTATTTATCACAAAAAATGTGTGTGTTTAGTGTTCTCTTCTGAAACTCGCATACAAGTTATACAGTCTGTTACTAAAATTGTTTATGAACAATTCAAATAGAAAGCAGACTACTGAAAAAGAGTATCCAATACCCAACACATAAGAAATTATAAAAAACAGTTTTTCCTTTTTAATCTCTTCTGGTGGGGAAATTTTTCCTGGCAGCACGTTATTTATAGAATAGACTTTATCAAACAATCCAAATTCAGTGGCTCGTTGAATTATTTTACTGTATAAGTCAGTGTAAGGCGATAAATACATACTTTTCCACATGAAATAATGATAGGCAACAGTTTCTGGCAATATTTTAAAATCCAACTCTTCTCTATGTAATGATAGATGTTTATAAACTTGATTTTCAGCATCAGGAAGAATGCAACTTATGTTTTTATAACGAGCCAAGTATTCTAAGCAGTTTGACCCTGGAAATACTTCATCAGTACGGAATTTTGTAGACTTTTCTAATAGCTTTTTAAAGTACGGAGCGGGAAAAAAGGTTTCAATTTGTGTAAAAGTATTAACATCCATTTTCAATTTCAAAGACGAATCAGCCAATTCTTCCAAATTCGAAATTTCGGATACCGGCTTTAAACCAAGGTCCAAAATAACCGAATAGAAAAAACCAGTGTAAACAATGCATGTCATCAATAAGGAACCGAATACAATTCGTTCTAACCATTTATTTGGTTCTTGATTTGCGGGCATTCCAATTATAATTTGACTCAAGTTCAAAACATGCCAGGTGATTTTATTAAAATTCAAAAAGAATGCTGTTAGCAGAATGATGCTAATCATGCAAACTGTTATTATTATCATATGTAAAAGTTCTGGTGAGAAAACTATATCTTTTGTCATCTTTTCCGTTCTTGGAATTACAGCTTTGACACTGTCAATTTTTTGAATTCGTATAATATATATATAATCTTCGACTGTATACGAGAAATGCAATAGTGCATACAATATACTTGGTTCGAAAAATAAAGAATCTAGAGATACTTCGCTAAATTCAAAATTCATCGCCGTGGATAAAATTTCTATTGTTCTTTTCTTCATCCACTGCTCTTGTTCATAATCATTATTAGCTTGAGTAGCGTGGAAAATAGGTTGGTTAAATCTTTGTCCTTTTAGATATTTGAATTTATCCGGAAACCATTGAATTTTCGGTGTTATCTCCAAAGCAGTAAAAGTTTTTGTAAATGGATCGATGTGACTCAAAAAGGGTTTCACGTCGTTGTTCTGACTATACGTCATAATAGTTGTATCTAAAAAATGATCTTCCCAGAAAGAGTGCAAGGTAAAATTAAGAAGCTCCTGAGTTGAATTAAAAGAATTCATAATTAAACATCTGGGAAGTGCCAAATGGGAATTAGTATACGTGAGCGCAATAGCCTGTTCTTCCGTTAAATTCATTGGATTCTTCGCTTCAAAAATAAATAAAGTCGAACTTCTAAAACTCAATTTACCGTCAAAGTTTTCCGCATCTATTCTACAATGGAAAAAGTATAAAGTGTTGTTTACCTTGAAAATCTGTAATTCTAATAAATATTTTTTGATTTTTGATGAAATTTTTTAACGATACCTTTCACGCCACTTCGTAATGTCCTTATAGTTGATGCTGATTGATGGAAAATGTTGATTGACTTCTTTTATTAGCGAATTCAGCATTGGATCAGGTTTTTCGAATTCATCTTCAAGGATAAACACAACCCGATAGAGTTTAGATTCGTTTTTCAAATAATTTATTAAGCCATCAAAGTAATCCGTTCTCGCAGGTTTATCCAAACTAACTGTTGGACGTTCTGCAAGAATTTCCTTCCAGAAAATACAAATAATAAAAATCATCCCAATTGACTTCATACTGACAACAATTAACTAGGACTGACAAAAATTGACTGCCGAATATTGAACCAAAATCGAAAGCATTATTTTCAGTTGATTATAGTTTATTTATTTTAAAAAGTGTTTTTTATTTCTAAATTGACGTGAAATATACTTTAATGGAATATTAAAATTAAATTCTTTATTAGTCAAGTATAAACATATTTTTGTTGATAAAATTGTTGCTATAGTGAAAAATTTATTCAGCAAAAGTAATTTGTCGAGAATTTTTTGACATGTTTGAAGGTTTGTCAAAACAGTGGTGTTTGACAAGCTCTTAAAGAATTATTTTTTCCTAGTCAAAGATGTTTGTGTCTTGTCAATGAAGTGATCAATTTAGTTTTTTAATTATTTAAGTAATCTTTAACGTCCGAGAACCTTTATAAATTAAGGTAAATTAAACGAAAACATTCGGACAATGAATAAAATATTTATTTACTCCAACGTTTCGAAATCTAAATTATTGTTATTTATTTATTTATGGTATGTTTATTTTTTAGTTTGTTTATTTTTTTCTTTTACTAATTATTATTTTTACCAGTTATTAATTTTCTACTATTTATCATCTATTAATTTTTATAAATTAAAATTTTTTTGTTAAAAATTAGTATTTTTATTAAATTAATATTTAAGTTTATATTAACTTGTTGCTAATGTTATTATTGTATATTTTCACAATTTTTAATAGTTTCTGTCATTTATATGTTAAATTTTTTCAATTATTTTTAAAATTATTTTAAATATTAAGTTCCTTTATAATTTTATGGCCCCAGACTCTACTGCATCGTCAGGACATAGAAATTTAAGTCTTCGTCTATTTTAATTATTATTTTTTGGTAAGATAATTATTTATTTATTGTTAAACTAATTTTATTTTTTCTTTTATTTTTAATTTTAATTTTTTTCTTATATAATTTTATTTTATTATTTTAATTTTGTACATTTTTTTGGATAGGCTATCTGAAGAGGAAATCATTTAGAATTCGAAACGTTGGAGTAAATAAATATTTTATTTATTGTCCGAATGTTTTCGTTTAATTTACCTTAGTTATTTAATATAGGCCATATTTATTTTTCGTCACTTCGAAATGAGCCTTTTTCATGAATATACAACACTTACAACACAAAAATTAACGATGTAAATATTTGAAATAAAATTTAATAAAGCAGGTAAACAAACAAGAATTCTAACATTGTAGGTAACACGTGTGTGAAGAATTCTAATAGTCATAATGGATCATCCCGATTCTCTATTTCGAATTAATACAAATATAAATTTGATAAAAGAACAAATAATAGAAAAATTGTTAAAACAGCATAAAAACAAGTAAAAACAGTTCACGATTTTTTGAAAACATAAAGGATGTGCTAAACAATCATAAATTACCTGATTTTGAAATTTTATCTTTGATCTTTAAAATAATTATTCTAAAATATAGAAGAAAACAATTGGGGTATTTGATATTGTGGAGGCTTAATAATAATGAAATAAGGAACGAAAGTTTTTTTAACATTTATTTACGTTGGGAAAAAATATTTTTTAGTTTAATATACAAATATTATTCCGTAATTTTACAATATTATCGATGTATTGCAATGAAATTTTCTCCCATACTAAATTATTTAATGATTAGAGCCTCGAGATTGGTTAATTAAGAAAGATAAAATTAAATTTAATAGTAAGCTTTCGCAAAATTTTCCACTGATAAATCTTATTTATTCAATTTTCTTATCTGAAATTCGCATACTAGTTATGTAGTCTGCAACTAAAATTTCTTTTAAACAATTCAAACAAAAAGGCGACTATTGACAAAGAGTATCCGATACCCAACACATAACAGATTATGAAAAACAGTTTTTCCTTCTTAATCTCTTCTGGTGGGGAAATTTTTCCTGGCAGCACGTTATTTATAGAATAGACTTTATCAAACAATCCAAATTCAGTGGCTCGCTGAATTATTTTATTGTAAAAATCAGTGAAAGGCGGATTATTATAATTTAACCAGACGGAAAAATGATAGGCAACAATTTCAGGCAATATTTTAACATTCAACTCGTGTCCATTTATTGATGAATATTTATTAACTTGATTTTCAGCATCAGGAAGAATGCAACTTATGTTTTTATAATGAGCCAAGTATTCTAAGCAGCGTGTCCCCAGAAATACATCATCATCATAGAATGTTTCAGTTTTAGCTAATATCTTTTCATAGTATGGAGCGGATGAAAAATGTTGAATTTGTTCATAAGTAAAATAATCCATTTGCAATCCCAAAGACGAATCAGCCAATTCTTCCAGAGTCGAAATTTCCTGCACTGGCTGTAGACTAATGTCCAAAATAACCGAATAGAAAAAACCAGTGTAAACAATACATGTAATCAATAAGGAACCGAATACAATTCGTTCTAACCATTTATTTGGTTCTTGATTTGCGGGCATTCCAATTATAATTTGACTCAAGTTCAAAACATGCCATGTGGTTTTATTAAAATTCAAAAAGAATGCTGTAAGTAGAATGATAAGAATCATGCAAATAGTTATGATTATCATATAGAAAAGTTCTGGTGAAAAAATTATATCTTTTGTCATCTTTTCCATTCGTGGAGTAACAGCTTTCATACTATCAATTTTCTGAATTCGTAAAATAAAAGTATAGTCCATGTGTAAATAGGTGAATTGCAAATTAGAATGCAATCGTGGTTCCACGGTAGATGGTATTTTTTTTCTAAATTCGCAATTCATCGCCTGGGCAAAAATTTGCAATGATCTTTCGTTCATCCACTGTTCTTGTTCTAAATCATTAAAATTATTAGTAACGCCGAAATGAAAGTCGTCTCTTCTTCGTCCCTTTAGATCCTTTAATTTATCCGGAAACCATTGAATTTTGGGTGTTATCTCGAAAGTAGTGAATTTTTGTGTATATGGATTTATGTGACTCAAAAAAGGTTTCATATCGTATATTTCAATGTACGTCATAATAGTTACATCTAAATAATATCTCGATAAGGTGTCTAGTGTACTTTTTAGATTCTCATGTTGCGAAATAAAAGAATTCATGATTAAACATCTCGGTAGTGCCGATTTGGATTTAGTATTTATAATTTTTAAGTGCCTTTGAATTAATTCTATTCTGTAACTATTGTTTACTTCGAAGACAAATAGAGTCGAACTTCTAAAATTCATTCGGCCTTGAAAGTTTTCCGCATTTATTCTATAGTCAACAAAAAAAGTAGAAAAGAGTTATTTACTTTAGAAAACTAATTTTAATAATTAATTTTCTGATTTTTGTGGTAAATTTTTATCGGGGTCGCCACAAATATTTAATTATATTTTTCCTTGACTTTTCCCTGATTTCCAGACAAAATTTTCACTTTTTCCTTGACTCTAAAGATTATTCTGATTCACTCTAAAAATTATTAGATAATTAAGAAAAAATGTTCTTTTTCATTTATTTACAAATTTTATTAATTGTAAAATTATATATATATATATAATATGATTAAAATATATATTGCATAAAAAATCATTAATATTCTGCGATGAGTTTTATTACTTATGAAAATAATTTAAATTTTCTTAAAATTTCCATAAAATAATTGTATTTTGGAGAAGAATTTTATTATTTATAATTTAATTTTTCCATCGAATTTTATTTAAATTTATAAAAATCACTGTATTTATGTGAAGAATTTTGTTATTCATATAAATAATTAAATTCTTACAAAGAATTTTATTCCAATTTTTAAAAATAATTCAATTTCTGTGAAAATTTTCTAAATAATTTATATTTTTCGACAAATTTTATGAAATTTTGTATTTTAAATAATTGAATTCCTGTGAAAAAATTTGATTACTACTTATAAAAATAATTGAATTATTTTGAAGAAATTTATTAAAAATTGAATAATTGAATTCTTGTTGAATTTTGTCAAGAATTTTATTAAAACTTTTAAAAATAATTAAAATTTAATTAAGTATTTTGTTATTCATAAAAATAATTGTAATTTTGACGAGAATTTTTTTTTAATTTTTGATTGAATGTCTGCGAAGAATTTTTGTTACTTTTGAAAATAATTGAATTTCTGTAATCATTTGTAACTTTTCCAAAATCTAATTTTTTTTGTATTTTTTACTAAAATATTTTTATTAATCTAGTATTTATGCAAATTGTAAAAATTTATTCATAAAATTATTTATATGTCATAATTTTTTATAGTTATTTTTAATTTTATTTAATTATTATTTATTTATTGGGTTAGTTAATTATATTTTACTTGAAGCCGTTGCGGCCTATTTTTAAAAAAATCTCATAATTTGTAAAAATGATGTTTAATACCCGTGGATTTCATTTTTAAGAATTATTTTATAAAATTATTTGAATTAAACTTAAAATTTTAATTTTTAAGTTGAGTTGCACAGAAAAAAGGTTAGATTGACAGTTATATTAAGACAAAAATTAGATTTTTTGCTCTTCCTCCTGAGAAGAAATAAGTGATTAAAATCACTGAAAATCGTGAATCACTCAATATTAAAGGTAAACTTTTTTATATTTCTATATTATAAAATTAAAATGTTAGCACATATTATAAAAGTACATTAAATACATAGTAATAAATTTTTTAATATTTTATACTTTTTAGAAAAGTGTACATAAAATGTAGTGACTATTGACATTTTATAGTTAAGTTTTAAAATCAATTTTTATCTATTAATTTGTGTTTGTTTACATAATAATCTATTTATACAAGTAAATTAGCTCATTTTTAACAAATATCAATTAAGAAATTTGTATTATCTAAATTATTTCCTAACTTCTTTATTAAATTTTCATAACTGTCAATCCAACCTTTTTTCTGTGCAACTCAACTTAAAAATTTTAAGTTTAATTCAAATAATTTTATAAAATAATTCAAAAAAATAAATTCTATGGGTATTAGACATCATATTTACAAATTATGAGATTTTTTTAAAAATAGGCCGCAACGGCTTCAGGTAAAATATAATGGACTGACCCTATAATTTATTATTAAATATTAATTTTATGAGAGTTTTTTAAAATTTAAGTTATTTAAAAAGAAATTATTGTTAGAAATAGAAAAAATTGAAGGTTTTGTATTAAAATTTGTGGTAATTTCATAGTTTACGAGTCAAAAAGAAAAAAAATTTAGTTTTCTCATGCATTTTAAAAAATTCAATTTTTTCCAGGACTTTTAGTAAAAATCCTTTAATTTCCTGATCTGTGGCAACCCTGTTTATTCATCGTACCTGCTGAGCCAAATTGGAATGTCTTTGTAGTTGATGCTGATAGATGGAAAATGTTGATTGACTTCTTTTATTAGCGAATTCAGCATTGGATCTGGCCTTTGGAATTTATCTTCAAGAATAAACACAACTCGATAGAGTTTAGATTCGTTTTTTAAATAATTTATTAAGCCATCAAAGTAATCCGTTCTCGAAGGTTTATCCAAACTAACTGTTGGACGTTCTGCAAGAATTTCCTTCCACGAAAGACAAATAATAAAGTATATCCCAATACACTTCATACTAATAACTACTTACTAGGACGGACGAGATATGACTGACGAATATTGAACCAAAATCGAAAGCATTATGTTGATTATCTATAGCTTTATAATTTTCAGAAAGGTTTCTTATTTTTTTAAGTGACTTGAAAGCATCTTTAACAGGTCAATCATGTTTATTTGTTTAATAGTTGTGTATGTCTAATATTCAGTAAGTGTACTTTATTAAGAATTTTTATACATGTTTAAACGTGTGTCAAGCAGTAGTGTTTGACAAACTCTTAAACATCTACGTAATGTATCGAACTTAATATTTATTTACGTTAATGGAAATATTGATTGATTTTTTTTGTAAGCTTTTTTATGAAAATACACACTAATAACTTTCACCTAATTCAAAATAAAATTACACTGTTAAGAATAATAATAATTTGCATCAGAAACTAACTCTGAAACGAAACAAAAAATTTGCGCTTAATTTAGTTTTGTGTCAACCCGAAACTAAAGTGAAAAACTTAATTTATTTTCCTGTCGGTTTGGAATTCTCACTGTCAGTCAAAAAATTAGTATAAAAAAAATATCTACTATTAAAGTTATAATTCTCTTAAATTTATATATTCTATTCTTAGCTGGGATTTTTTAAATAAAACTAAATAATTGTGTTTCCAAGATATTTGTTTTTGATCTGCACTAAAATAACTTCAATTTTTTAATTTCTAAATTAGAATTGTTTAGTTTAGTTTACGAGTTGATACGAAAGTAAACTGAGTTCGTTAATTTAGTTTTGGTTCAATTCAAAAAAATAAAATGTAACTTTACTTTAGTAACGGTTCCTGTTTTGCATATTTTAACACCAAATATTCAATTGTATTAAAATAGAAAACTATAAAGGACTTGGAAATGAAAAATAAATGTTTATTCAGAAATTATTCAAATCTGAACACCATTTTTTTTAAACGAATAATATGAGGCAGTTTTACATTATCATAGAAGTATTGTTCAATAAATTTTTCTTGCATACTGAATCCTTTAAAAGATACTAAGACTTTGGAAAAGAAATGAAATTTTTAAATTTAACTCTAACCAATAATGAAACATTTTTGTCATATAAAACTGAAGTTAATTCATTTATCACAATAAATGTATCTGGTTTAATTTTCTAATCTGAAACTCGCATACAAGTTATACAGCCTGTTACTAAAATTATTTCTGAACAATTCAAATAGAAAGCAGACTATTGACAAAGAGTATCCAATACCCAACACATAGGAGATTATGAAAAACAGTTTTTCCTTTTTAATCTCTTCTGGTGGGGAAATTTTTCCAGGCAGCACGTTATTTATAGAATAGACTTTATCGAACAATCCAAATTCAGTGGCTCGTTGAATTATTTTACTGTAAAAATCAGTGAAAGGGGGATTATTATAATTTACCCAGAGGGAAAAATGATAGGCAACAATTTCTGGCAATATTTTCACATCCAACGCTTTTCCTTTTGATGATGAATATTCTTTGACTTGATTTTCAGCATCTGGAAGAATGCAACTTATGTTTTTATAACGAGCTAAGTATTCTAAGCAACGTGTCCCCAGAAATACATCACCACCATCTAAATTTTCAGATTTAGCTAATAGCTTTTCATAGTATGTAGCGGAAGAAAATTTTTCAATTTGCTCACGAGTAAAAGCATCCATTTGCAATCCCAAAGACGAATCAGCCAATTCTTCCAAAGTTGAAATTTCCTGCACCGGTTTTAGACTAATGTCCAAAATAACCGAATAGAAAAAACCAGTGTAAACAATACATGTAATCAATAAGGAACCGAATACAATTCGTTCTAACCATTTCTTTGGTTCTTGATTTGCGGGCATTCCAATTATAATTTGACTCAAGTTCAAAACATGCCATGTGGTTTTATTAAAATTAAGAAAGAATGCTGTTAGCAGAATGATGACAATCATGCAAATGGTTATGATTATCATATAGAAAAGTTCTGGTGAAAAAATTATATCTTTTGTCATCTTTTCCGTTCTTGGAATTACAGCTTTCATACTATCAATTTTTTGAATTCGTAAAATATAAGTATAGTCCATGTGTAAATAGGTGAATTGCAAATTTGAATGCAATCGTGGTTCCACAGTAGATGGTGTTTTTTGTCTATATTCGCAATTCGTTGCCTTGGAAAAAATTTGTAGTGTTCTTTTATTCATCCACCGTTCTTGATTGCAATCATTATAATTATTAATAACAAGGAAATTAAAATCGTCTCTTTCTTGTCCCTTTAGATCGTTTAATTTATCCGGAAACCATTGAATTTTAGGTGTTATGTCTAAAGCAGTGAAAGTTTGTGTAAATGGATTTATGTGACACAAAAAAGGTTTCACATCGTGTTTTAAACTGTACGTTAGAATTGTTATATCTAAATAATGATATATCCATAAGGACTTTAGGGTACTCTTTAGATTCTCTTGTTGCAAAATAGAAGAATTCATGATTAAACATCTCGGTAGTGCCGATTTGGATTTAGTATTTATAATTTTTAAGTTCCTTTGAATTAATTCCATTGTGTAATTATTGTTTGCTTCGAAGACAAATAGAGTCGAACTTCTAAAATTCATTCGACCTTGAAAGTTTTCCGCGTTTATTCTATAGTCAAAAAAGTAAAAAGAGTTATTTACTTTCAAAAACTAATTTTAATAATTAATCTTCTGATTTTTGTGGTAATTTTTATTCATCGTACCTGCTGAGCCAAATTGGAATGTCTTTATAGTTGATGCTGATTGATGGAAAATGTTGATTGACTTCTTTTATTAGCGAATTCAGCAATGGATCAGGGTTGTTTAATTCATCTTCAAGAATAAACGCAACCCGATAGAGTTTAGATTCGTTTTTTAAATAATTTATTAAGTCATCAAAGTAATCCGTTCTTGCAGGTTTATCCAAACTAATTGTTGGACGTTCTGCAAGAATTCCTTTCCAGAAAATACAAATAATAAAATACATCCCAATAAACTCCATACTGATATCCACTTTCTAGGACTGACAAGAGATGACTACCGAGTAATAAACGTAAATGGAAATTATTATTTCCAGTTAATTATTTATTGTTTTATTATTTTACAAATGGTTTTAGGGTTTTTTATTTTCCTATTTAGGTAAATTCAACTTTAACAGATCATTCTTGTTAATTTGTTTTATACACATTCAATATATTATCTTTATTATCATTTAATATTTTGATCATGTATACATGATTAAAAGTTTTTTCGAGGATTTATGTTTGATCATCTCATAAATACATATATTTCGAATATAATAGTATTTATTTAATTTGATGGAATACAAGTTAAGGAAATAAGATTCATATCTTATCACTGTTTTCCCCTTATCGATTAAATTGAAGGGCTTGTAGGAAGTAAAGAGAGTCGTATTTAAATTCATTTTATTAAGATTTTAACCTGTTATCAGTTTTATTTATTTACTTTTCTGTTTAAATGTTATAACACTTATTTATTCTGTTATAGTATTTTTTCAGTATTATATAATGAATCAAATAGAAAAACGATCCAGTATGATAGGAATAAAAAAATTTATCCAGTTCATGGTAAAAGTAGTTGTACTTAGATAGTTATTATTATTATTTTAAATAATTGTAAAGTTGAATTAAATTACTTATATGAATTTTAAAAAATTAATTTTTTTCAGTACTTTGAATAAACATTCCTGCCTTCATCATTGTTTGGTTGTATTGATTAAGGAAAAGAATAATTTTGAGACAATAAATTAACATTATAAAATATCTTAATTTATTACAACAAATAGCAAAATCGTACTTAATACATAAGAGAGGATTATTTGTTTTAAAAATACTGTTTTGTGCGCGGAGTATTCATTATCGGGATATAGTGAGTCCGGCGATAACTCGTATTCTGACCAAAGATATCCTAACAGAGCTAATCCTAGCCTAAGAGCATTGCAGTTGTCAGGTACATTTGGCAACATCTGTTTTTGAAAATAATGTAAAATCTGGCAACCATGGAAAAGTTGCCAGGTGCTTTTATTAAAATTAAGAAAGAATGCTGTGAGTACAATGATGACAATCATGCAAATAGTTACTGTCGAAATAAAAGTCAAATCTTTGTCCCTTTAGTTCTTTTAATTTATCCGGAAACCATTGAATTTTAGGTGTTATGTCGAAAGCAGTGAAAGTTTTTGTAAATGGATTTATGTAACTCAAAAAAGGTTTCACGTCGTTGTTCTGACTATACGTCATAATTGTTATATCGAAAAGATAATAATTCCAGAAAGACTGGAAAGTAATATTAAGAAGCTCCTGACTTGTATTAAAAGAATTCATAATTAAACATCTTGGATGAGCTAAATGGGAGTGAGTAAACATGAGGTAAACGTGTTCTTTTATAAAATTCATTGTGTAACGATAATTCTTTGACATTTAGACAAACGTGGAACCTGAAGTACTAAATAGATTCCTAAAATACCTTTAAATATTTTTAATTATGCAATATCTTTGATGCAAAAGATTCTGACAAGTAAAAATGTAAAAATGTCAACAAACAAAAATGTAAACAAACCAAGCACTTAAATCACATTTTGGAAACAGCCTTTTCTCCCACAAAAATTAACATGGGAACGCTTTTTTTTAATAAAAATGATAAATTAGTGTATCAAAGTTCTCAATGAAATAATTTTTGAGTGTGATCAATAAATAGCAATTAGTAAAATAAATAATTCAAATGACTTGTAAAATAGCATTTTTTACGCGTCGCGAAAAATAAACTGTTTTAGTATATCAACCGCACTGACGATGAAGAAGTTTTTACTCTTTTCCTTGTAATTTCATGGAAGAAAGGGAAAAATTTCCCCTTCCACATGTTGAAGGTCCAATCGCTGAAATGAGACTTCTTCATGGTCAGTGCGGTTAATATACTCAAACAGTTTATTTTTCGCGACGCGTCAAAATGCTATTTATTTTACAGGTCATTTTAATTAGTTATTTTACTAATTGCTATTTATTAATCACACTTAGAAATTATTTTATTGGAAACTTAGACACTCTAATTTATCATTTTTGTAAAAAAAGTTCTAATTCTAATTACTTTTAGTAATAATTTGCTTTTACAATTTAATTATTTAGAATTGACTTATTATTAGTTTGTTATTGTTATTACATTTTGGTTCTAATTTGTTATTTATCACAAAAAATATACGTGTTTAGTTTTCTCTTCTGAAACTTGCATACAAGTTATACAGTCTGTTACTTAAATTGTTTATGAACAATTCAAATAGAAAGCAGACTATTGACAAAGAGTATCCAATACCCAACACGTAGGAGATTATGAAAAACAGTTTTTCCTTTTTAATCTCTTCTGGTGGGGAAATTTTTCCAGGCAGCACGTTATTTATAGAATAGATATTTTTAAACAATCCAAATTCAGTGGCTTGTTGAATAATTTTACTGTAAAAATCAGTGAAAGGCGGATTATTATAATTTAACCAGACGGAAAAATGATAGGCAAAAATTTCTGGCAATATTTTCACATCCAACTCTTTTCCTTTTAATGATGAATATTGATTAACTTGATTTTCAGCATCAGGAAGAATGCAGCTTATGTTTTTGTAACGAGCTAAGTTTTCTAAACAGCGTGACCCATAAAACTCAAATTTCTTGTTGTGAGTTTGCGATTTAGTTAATAGTTTTTTATTATGTAGAGCGGAAGAATATTGTTGTACTTGATAATATGTTTGATGATCCATTTGCAATCCTAGAGAAGAATCAGCCAATTCTTCCAAAGTCGAAATTTCCGATACCGGCTGTAGACTAATGTCGAAAATAACTGAATAGAAATAACCAGTGTAAACAATACATGTGATTAGTAAAGAACCGAATACAATTCTTTCCAACCATTTATTTGGTTCGTGATTTGCGGGCATTCCAATTATAATTTGACTCAAGTTGAAAACTTGCCAGGTGGTTTTATTAAAATTAAGACAGAAAGCTGTAAGCAGAATGATGCCAATCATGCAAATAGTTGTCATTATCATAAATAAAAGTTGTGGGGAAAAAACTATTTTTTTCGTCATCTTTTCCGTTCTTGGAATTACAGCTTTAACAATATCATATTTTTGTATTCGTAAAATAGAATTATAATCTATGTCTAATTTGGTAAATTCCGAGTAAGAATGCAATCCTTGTTCATAAGAAGATCGGTTATTTCCCCTTAATTCGCAATTCATGGCTTTGGAAAAAACTTGCAAGATTCTCTCGTTCATCCTTCGATCTTGTTCAATATCATTAAAATGAGTAGTAACTTCGAAAACAAAATCGTCCCTTGTTTGTCCCTTTAGATCCTTTAGTTTATCCGGAAACCATTGAATTTTGGGTGTTATCGCCAAAGCAGTGAATGTTTTTGTAAATGGATTTATGTGACTCAAAAAAGGTTTCACATCGTGTTTTAGACTGTACGTTAAGATTGTTACATCTAAGTAATGATGTGTCCATAAGGACTCTAAGTTATTACTGAGATTCTCTTGATTCGAAATAAAAGAATTCATAATTAAACATCTCGGTAGTGCCGATTTGGAGCGAACATTTATAGTTCGAATGTTCTGTTGAATTAAGTTCATTGTGTAATTATTGTGTGCTTCGAAGATTAATAGAGTCGAACTTCTTAAATTTATTCGACCTTGAGAGTTCTCCGCATTTATTCTATAGTCAACAAAAAAAGTAAAAAGGGTTATTTACTTTGGAAAACTAATTTTAATAATTAGGGGAGACTGGGGCGAAAAGGTAAACTGACAAAACCGTTAAAATTCATTTTCTTTCGAACGGGAATAATTGGAGCATTGTAATTTTAATTATAGATGGGTATTATCACACTAAATAAATGTCCGGAGTTGTGTGCAATTCTGTTAATTTTTGTGGTGTCTATATTGAAAATTTTTTTTCAACCTACTTTTGAAATTTTTTTCAAAAAAAAATGTATTTAATTTTTTTTATTTTTCGTTTTTTTGGGTTTATTTGTTTAAAAATTATTTATTTAACATTAGGCATGTACTCTGTCAAAAAACAAGACCGTTCATATGAAATAAACCCAAAAAAATTTTTTTGTTTGATATTTCAATTTTTTAAGTTTACAACTATTCTAAAGCTTTTGTTAAATAAACAAAGATCTTTAATTTACTAAATTACTTGTTTACGTATGCTTTAACTTATCTAATACTTATCACCTATCAGAAAATAGTTTTAGTAGGCTAAAAATAGAATTTAACTTTTCGCCCCAGCATGGGGCAAAAAGTTAAAAAAAAACAAAATTTTCAAAAAAAGGACAAAACATGTATTTTATGCGAAAATATCAGGAACTTTTATATTGGAAGTTGTAAAGGACAAGTTGCCCTACAATATTGATATACTAATATTTGCATCTGAGCGGATTATATTGCCAAAAAAATTATTTATGCAAAATTTAAGTTTTCGCCCCAGTCTTCTCTAATCTTCTGATTTTTGTGGTAAATTTTGATTCATCGTACCTGCTGAGCCAAATTGGAATGTCTTTATAGTTGATGCTGATGGATGGAAAATGTTGATTGACTTCTTTTATTAGCGAATTCATCATTGGATCTGGTCTTTGGAATTTATCTTCAAGAATAAACACAACCCGGTAGAGTTTAGATTCGTTTTTCAAATAATTTATAAGTCCTTCAAAGTAATCCGTTTTCGCAGGTGTTTCCAGGTTAATTGTTGAACGTTCTGCAAGAATTTCCTTCCAGAAAATACAATTGATAAAATATATTCCAATAAACTGCATAATTACAACTACTCACTAGGACTGGCAAGACACAACTGCCGAGTACATGTACATGATTCAAAGCTTTTTCTAGGATTTATTGTTGATAATCTCATTAAATACATATATTTCGAATTTAATAATATTTATTTAATTCGATGGAATAAAAGTTAAAGAAATAAGATTTATATCTTATCACTGTTTTCCCCTTATCGATTAAATTGAAGGGCTTGTAGGAAGTAAGGAGAGTTGTATTTAAATTATTTTTATCAACATTTCAACTTGTCATTTGTTTTATTTAATTCATTTTAATGTTATTTTTTCACTTATTTATTCTATTATAGTATTTTTTTAGTATTAGAAAATAAAACAAACAGAATATACACGCACTGAAGGAAAACGAATCACTATTAATGGAACAAATAATTTTTATTAAAGTATACGAATATTATACAGCAATTTCATATTATTGTCGAAATTTTCCATTGTACTTTTCTTGCGTACGCAATTTTTAAATTGAAAAGCAAGGTTTTGAGGATGAAACTAAATTTTATCCGCGTTAATATTTGATTAGTTATCGAAGTTTTTTATTTTAATGAGGATTAAAATTTTATTTAGGATATTTTTTAAAAATAAAAGAATAGCATTAATCGTCGACAGAAAGTCATTATACTGACATTACCAAAAAAAATTTATCCAAAAATATAAAAAATATTACCAAAAAATTTATCTGTTTAATTCCCTGATCGAAAACTCGTATACAAGTTAAACAGTTTGTCACTAAATTTTCTTACAAACAATTCACATAGAAAGCAAACAATTGACAAAGAGTATGTCTTTATAGTTGATGCTGATGGATGGAAAATGTTGATTGACTTCTTTTATTAGCGAATTCATCATTGGATCTGGCCTTTCGAATTCATCTTCAAGAATAAACACAACCCGATAGAGTTTAGATTCGTTTTTCAAATAATTTATAAGTCCTTCAAAGTAATCCGTTTTCGCAGGTTAATTGTTGAACGTTCTGCAAGAATTTCCTTCCAGAAAATACAATTGATAAAATATATTCCAATAAACTGCATAATTACAACCACTCACTAGGACTGGCAAGACACAACTGCCGAGTATTTAACAAAAATGGAAATTATTATTCCCAGTTAAGTTTTTATAGTTAAATTATTTTTTGAAACGTTTTTTTTCAAATGACCTAAAATCATCTGTATCAGGTCATTCAAGATAGTTTGTTTAATAGTCAAGTGGTTGTGTATGTCTAACGTTCAGCAGAAGGGCTCAGTCGAGAATTTTCATATATGTTTAAAAGTGTGGCAAGCAGTAGTGTTTGACAAACTCTTAAATATCTACGTAATTGTTTCGAACTTAATATTTATTTACGTCAATGGAAAAATTGATTGACTTTTTTTGTAAGCTTTTTTATGAAAATACACACTAATAACTTTCACCTAATTCAAAATAAAATTACACTGTTAAGAATAATAATAATTTGCATCAGAAACTAACTCTGAAACCAAACTCAATAACAAATTTGCGTTTAATTAAGTTTTGTGTCGACCCGAATCTAATTTACTTTTGGTTCAACTCAAAAACTGAAATGAAACTTCAAATTAGTAACGGGTCCTGTTT
This sequence comes from Leptopilina myrica (nomen nudum), assembly GCA_032872475.1. Lineage (NCBI taxonomy): Eukaryota > Metazoa > Arthropoda > Insecta > Hymenoptera > Figitidae > Leptopilina > Leptopilina myrica (nomen nudum). The sequence goes on along the minus strand of CM065466.1, from coordinate 31,264,142 downwards.
TGCATATTTTAATACCAAATATTCAATTGCATTAAAATATAAATCTATAAACGATTTAGAAATGAAAAATAAATGTTTATTCATAACTTATTCAACTTAGAGCACAATTTTTTTTTTAAATACAAATAATATAAGTCAATTTTACATTGTCATGGAAGTATTTTTTATTAAATTTTTCTTCCATACTCAATCCTTAAATAGAAACTAAGACTTTGGAAAAGAAATTGAACTTTTAAATTCAACTCGACCCAATAATGAAACATTTTTGTCATATAAAACTGAAGTTAATTCATTTATCACAATAAATGTACCTGGTTTAATTTTCTAATCTGAAATTCGCATACAAGTTATACAGTCTGTTACTAAAACTATTTCTGAACAATTCAAATAGAAAGCAGACTATTGACAAAGAGTATCCAATACCCAATACGTAGGAGATTATGAAAAACAGTTTTTCCTTCTTAATCTCTTCTGGTGGGGAAATTTTTCCAGGCTGCACGTTATTTATAGAATAGATATTTTTAAACAATCCAAATTCAGTGGCTTGTTGAATAATTTTACTGTAAAAATCAGTGAAAGGCGGATTATTATAATTTAACCAAACGGAAAAATGATAGGCAAAAATTTCTGGCAATATTTTCACATCCAACTCTTTTCCTTTTAATGATAAATATTCATTAACTTGATTTTCAGCATCAGGAAGAATGCAGCTTATGTTTTTGTAACGAGCTAAGTTTTCTAAACAGCGTGACCCATAAAACTCAAAATCTTTGAGGTGCTTTCTAGATTTAGTTAATAGTTTTTTATTATGTAGAGCGGAAGAATATTTTTTTACTTGATAATATGTTTGATGATCCATTTCCAATTCCAATGACGAATCAGCCAATTCTTCCAAAGTCGAAATTTCCGATACCGGCTGTAGACTAATGTCGAAAATAACCGAATAGAAATAACCAGTGTAAACAATGCATGTCATTAGGAATGAACCGAATACAATTCTTTCCAACCATTTATTTGGTTCGTGATTTGCGGGCATTCCAATTATAATTTGACTCAAGTTGAAAACTTGCCAGGTGGTTTTATTAAAATTAAGACAGAAAGCTGTAAGCAGAATGATGCCAATCATGCAAATAGTTGTCATTATCATAAATAAAAGTTGTGGGGAAAAAACTATTTTTTTCGTCACCTTTTCCGTTCTTGGAATTACAGCTTTAACAATATCATATTTTTGTATTCGTAAAATAGAATTATAATCTATGTCTAATTTGGTAAATTCCGAATAAGAATGCAATCCTTGTTCATAAGAAGATCGGTTATTTCCCCTTAATTCGCAATTCATGGCTTTGGAAAAAACTTGCAAGATTCTGTCGTTCATCCTTCGATCTTGTTTACTATCATTAAAATGAGTAGTAACTTCGAAACCAAAATCGTCCCTTGTTTGTCCTTTTAGATCCTTTAGTTTATCCGGAAACCATTGAATTTTCGGCGTTATCTCCATAGCAGTGAAGGTGTTTGTATATGGATTAATGTGACTCAAAAAGGGTTTCACGTCGTTGTTCTGACTATATGTCATAATTGTTGTATCTAAAAAACGATTTTTCCAGAAAGACTGCAAGGTATTGTTAAGATACTCATGAGTTGAATTAAAAGAGTTCATAATTAAACATCTCGGTAGTGCCGATTTGGAGCGACCTTTTATAGTACTAATGTTCTGTCGAATTATGTTCATTGTGTAATTATTGTTTGCTTCGAAGACAAATAGAGTCGAACTTCTTAAAATCATTCGACCTTGAAAGTTTTCCGCTTTTATTCTATAGTCAAAAAAAGTAAAAAGCATTAGTTACAAACAACTAATGTTAATAATTAATCTTGTGATTTTTGAGGTAATTTTTGAACTATACCTTTCACGCCACTTTTTAATGTCCTTATACTTGATGCTGATGGATGGAAAATGTTGATTGACTTCTTTTATTAGCGAATTCAGCATTGGATCTGGCCTTTCGAATTCATCTTCAAGAATAAACACAACCCGATAGAGTTTCGATTCGTTTTTCAAATAATTTATTAATTCATCAAAGTAATCCGTTCTCGTAGGTTTATCCAAACTAATTGTTGGACGTTCTGCAAGAATTTCCTTCCAGAAAATACAAATAATAAAATACATCCCAATAGACTTCATACTAACAACCACTTACTAGGACGGACGAGATATGACTCCCCAATTTTTGAATCAAAATCGAAAGCATTATTTTCAGTTCATTATGTATGGTTAAATTATTTTAAAAGATTTTAGTATTTGCCAAATAATTTGAAAGCTACTTTAACATGTCATTCAAGTTAGAGTGTTTAATAGTCAAGTCATTGTCTATGTCTAATATTCATCAGAAGTACTTTGTCGTGAATTTTTATAAATGTTTAAAAGTGTGTTACACAGTAGTGTTTGACAAACGCTTAAATATGTATTTAGTTTATCGAATTTAATAATATTTGATTATGTTGAGTGAATAAAAATTAATTAAATTTAGAAATATTTAATTAAAGAAATGTTTGTATATATGGATGGTCTGCAGAGAATTTTATTATACTTTTGAAAATAATTGAATTGTTTTTTTTTAATTTTATGGAAATTTATGAAAATAATTGAATTCTTGTGAAGAATATTTTTCAAAAATAATATTCAAAAGAATTTAGTAAATTGAAAAAATTTTGCAATTTATAAAAATAATTGAATTATTGCGAGGATTTAATAAAAAAAAGTTTCAAATAATTGATTTTTTGAAAAAAACTTTTTAGATAAACTATTTTTAATAATTCAATTCCTATGCAATTTTCACTCTTTTAGAAAATTATTGAATATTTGTGAAGAATTTTGTTAAAATTGTTTTTAAATAATTTAATACTTTTAGAAAATTTTATTAAAATAGTAGACATACAAATTATTGAATAAAGAAAAATTTTTGAAAGTAATTACATTCTTGTGGTGAATGTAAATGTTTTTGTTATTTATAGAAATAATTGAACTTTTACAATGAATTTTAGGAAAATTTCTAAAAGTAATTTAATTTTGTCGAAGTTTTACTATTTAAGAAAATAATTGAATGTGTTGCGAATAAATTTTTTAAAATATAATTATAATTATACGATGATTAACTTCCATTGATTATTGAGGAAAATTTTAATAAGATTTTTTAAAAGAAGTAAATTATATTTTCGATAGAATGTAAAGAAATTTCAATTTAATCAAAATTTTTAATTATTTGTTGATAAAAATTTAATTACCTTGAAATAACAGAATTAAAAAATCTTATTTTTCAAAATTTAAAAAAAAACTGCGAAAATTCAATTTTATTAAAAAATTTGAAGTCTTAATATATATTAAATTTAAGCTTAGAAGCTACCGTTTATTTTTCATTTATATTTAGTTTAAATCAAATAAAAGAATTTTTTAAAATAATTAATTAAAAATTACTGGCAATGGGAGTAAAAATTCAAATTCATCTCCGAAGCCTCGTTTTTCAGTTAATCATATTTTTAAACTGTTTTTTTAATTTCACGTAATCTATGTATAAATATTTGAAGTTGTAGCCCAAACAAGTTTGTTAAATTATGTTTCAATATTTTTAAATTTAAAAACGTGAATTTTTTATTTGACAAACTATTCATGTCCGAAAGCCTTTTTCATATTTGCTAAGCGTTATGTTTTGTTTTTAATTTTTTAATAATTATTTTCAAACACCTAATCCTTGAATTACGAAAATATTTTCCGTTTTATTTAAAATGAAATATTTTTAATTTTTATAATTAGTTATTTTTGAAAAGATAAAGTAGTTTTAAATAAATTATTAAATAGACAATTCAGCAAATTATAAATGAATAATGTTAAAAGTTTAATAAGTTAAGAAAATTAAATTTAAAAGGAATTTTTTTTGACAAAAACCCCAATTTTGATTACATATTTAACCTTAAAAACTAATATTAAAATAATGCTATGGAAGGCTTATTTTTGAAAATTAATTTTGCGCAACTCAGATTTTTATCTTTTAAACGTATTCAAAACCCACCCATGACAAAAAAAATCAGAAAATGTAAGAATAAATTTTTTTTAGTTTTTGGAAAAAAACAGGTGCCTTTTAGGAGAATCACCCATATATAGATATATTCACATTTTACGGTGGAAGCTAAATGGTCATGAATTGAACAAATTGTTTTTTCTCTTTTGAGGGGTGAGAGCAGCAAGTCGCAGGCAAATTGGGTGCGAAACTTTTCAACTCCACGTAAACAGAGAGAATCGCGATACGTTTATATATAAAACAGCCGGTGGGTCTCTCGTGTATCGTGTAAGGAGATCTCTAAACATCCCATTGTCTTGTCCGTCTCTTGGTACTCCAATTCCTTTTTTTTCAACATTTTTTTTCACTACATTTGTCAGGACGAAACATTTCAAGTGACTCTTTCTCTTTCTTTCTCTTCGTTGAATTTGAATTGCAAAACAAATGTCGAATCTCGGATATCCTGTTGTTGTACACCCCGAAAATACTTGTCCTTTAATAGCTTTCATCCAAATGAAGATGTTGTTTTCAATACATCTTCTTCTTTTTTTTATCTTTTTCAGTTTGGCTCTTCCTCTTGTTACTATAGTCTCACAGTTTTAGTCTCGATTTTTTATACATATTTTTCATTCATTTTTAAATAACTCATTTCTGTCGACTAATTTTTAAGTAAATTATAATTTCAAAACTATTGATTTCCTGAGAAATTGTTATTATTCATGAAAAGAATTGAATTCATAGAAAGATTTTCACGGATAAACATGTTTAATGTAATTTTTGACATTCGTAATAATGATTTTGTGGGAAAACGCTGCTTAGAGTACTTGGCTCGTTATAAAAATATAAGCTGCATTCTTCCTGATGCTGAAAATCAAGTTAATGAATATTTATTATCAAAGGGAAAAGACTTGGATTTTAAAATATTACCAGAAACTGTTACCTATCATTTCTTCATGTGGGAAAGTATGTATAATCCCCCTTTTACTGATTTTTACAATAAAATAATACAACAAGCTACTGAATTTGGATTGTTTGATAAAGTCTATTCTATAAATAATGTGCTGCCTGGAAAAATTTCCCCACCAGAAGAGATTAAAAAGGATAAACTGTTTTTCATAATCTCCTATTTGTTGGGTTTTGGTTACTCTTTGTCAATAGTCTGCTTTCTATTTGAATTGTTAATAAACAAGTTTAGTAACAAACTGTATAACTTGTATGCGAGTTTCAGACTTGGATATTAAACAGGTACATTTGACTCTTTAGTAATAATAATAATTATTATTATTATCAATTCACGATGATTAATGATATTTATATGTCTTAAAAATATTCTAAATAAAATTTTAATACACTTTAGAATAAAGTGGAGAATCTGATGTCTTTTATTATTAATAAAAATGATTGAGTATGCAAGTATTTATTGGAATATTTCGATGATGATAATATAAAACTGCTGTATAATATATATTTGTATATTTTTTTAAAAATATTTTTCTCTAACGTGAATAAATGTTTGGAAAAAGTTTTAGATTATTTCATGATTATTAAGCTTCCTCAATATACCTATAATATATAACAAATGTTTTATTTTTTAGAATATTTTTGTTAAAGTTTTATTATGATATAATTTAAAAGAATACAAAATTTAATTTTTGAAAAATAAAAAAGAACAATTTTGACATTCATAAATATACAACAAAACTTGTTAATAACTTTTCTCATAAAATTGTTCCTCCTTTGAGTGAAAAGCTTGAAAACTTTTTAATTAAAGATTGAAAGTTTCAAATTAAATTGAAATAAATTTAAAAAATTGAAACTAAAAGAAATATTGAAAATTTAAATTGAAAAAGAAATTTGAAAAAGTAGTAAACAGGAAGTAAATGATAAGAAGGAGAGAGAAGTGACAGAGAGAGAGAGAGAGAGAGAACAAGTGACGCGAAACGATTCAAACGATTAGGAAGCTTTTGAAAGCTACCCTAAAAGCTCGAGCTTTGAGAATTGGGGGAAGTTGGCTAAGCAAGCTTTATCCTTGTTTTATCTTGTTTTCCACATCCCACCCTCATTGCGAACCGTGCTCTCTCTTTCTTTCTCTGTCTCTCCTTCTTTCTTTTTCACTCTCTCTGTCTCTCATTCTCATCTCATTCCAAAGACTCATTCTGCTCCCTGAAAGTCGAGCATCGGTCATCTAGGCGCTCCATTTAATCCTCGAGGAAAACCATTCCCGTTGTGTTTCACAGCAAGTGGGAGAATCTCCTCCTGTGCACGGGATAAAGGAGAGCCAAAAAAAAGGGGGATACGATGATGATAATGATGACGATAATAAAAAGGGAGTGAGACAACAAGAGGAGACCTGCTAATTTGCTCCCGACGAAATTGTCCTGTCGACTACTTTTATATCCACCACTTTCCGGAAAGACTAGTTTCTCCCTGTGCACTGTATTCTTAGATAGAAGAGTTAAACAACAAGATTTTAAAATTATTCCCAACTAGTGCCTTGCTCTTTGTTAAAAATTAAATTTGGATTCTATGATAATGATGATTGTAATGTAGTTATGGATAATAATAACAATTTTGATCACGCTTTTGATAGTGATAATTCTAATGCTGATGATGATGATGTTAATGATGCTGATGATGATGATGTTAATGATGCTGAAGTTGATGATGTTAATGATGCTGAAGATGAAGATGATGATGAAAATAATGATTACTGTGATGATTTTGACGATTATCACAATGATACTGTAAAACATTTAGTATGTTATGCTGTACAATTATTATAGTAGATAATGTAAAATATTTAGTAGATGACTCTGTGAAACATTTAATAGTTGATGCTTTAAGACATTTGCTAGGTGATCCTGTAAAACAATTATTAGATGATGCTTCAAAACATTTAGTAGATGATGCTGTAAAGCAATTATTAGATGATGCTTCCAAACATTTAGTAGATGATGTTGTAAAATATTTACTACATGATGCTTCAAAACATCTAGTAGATGATGCTATGAATAATTTATTAGATGATACTGTAAAACATTTATTAGATGATGCTCCAAAACATTTATTAAATGATGTAATGCTTTTTGTAGATGATGCTATAAAACATTCATTAGATGATGCTTCAAAACAATTATTAGATGATGCTCCAAAACATTTAGTAGATGATGCTTCAAAACAATTATTAGATGATGCTCCAAAACATTTAGTAGATGATGCTTCAAAACATTTAGTAGATGATGCTGTAAAGCAATTATTAGATGATGCTCCAAAACATTTAGTAGATGATGCTTCAAAACAATTATTAGATGATGCTCCAAAACATTTAGTAGATGATGCTGTACAACATTTGGTAGATGATGCTTCAAAACAATTATTAGATGATGATCCAAAACATTTAGTAGATGATGCTGTAAAATATTTACTACATGATGCTTCAAAACATCTAGTAGATGATGCTATGAATAATTTATTAGATGATGCTGTACAACATTTGGTAGATGATGCTTCCAAACATTTATTAGATGATGTAATGCTTGTTGTAGATGATGCTGTAAAACATTTACTAGATGATATTTCATGGCATTTAGTGAATAATGCTGTATTTCATCCAGGACCTAATTCAATAATTAATAAACAAAATGCAGTAGCTGCTGCAAAATAAATAAAAGATAATTCTGTAAAGAATTTCGAAGATAGAAAGTAATTAATAACGATAATGATGTTAATGAGCACAGTTAATAGCTGCGCAATCCATCCCAACAGTAAAGAATAAATTTTTTTCCTCCTCTCCATTTTAAATAGCATCGTCCAAGTAATTTTTAACCCTAATTAGATTGAGATTGATTAGAATAAGTCAAGTCACGTGAGGAAGGTACGTGACATGTAGGGAAATTAGCTCTCGAAATGCTCCACACAGAGAGAAAGAGAATAGGAGATTATTGAAGTGCTCCCCCCTTTCGAACAAACAGACAATTTGGCTTATTTTAAGGGCAAGCGGAACTCGGTGCCTTCAGATGGCAAATCATGATATGTAGGGAGAAGGAAAAAGAGAGAGAGAGAGAGAGAAGGAGAGTTTGCTTTCGGTGACTGATACGTCAGTGACTAACGAGCAACGACCACGGTCTCGTTCCGCTCTTAAAACGATCCTTCCACCACCTCCCAGCGGGAGGTGGACCACCCTCCTGTGATAGGGTGGTCCATCCCCGCTTGGTGGTCCATTTTACCAAGCGACGAGAACATTAAGCAAGCGCTGCCTCTAACCAGTATCAATCACCTACCAACCCCCACACTCTTTCACTCAACCCCTCCTTGTTGTGTAACTTCAGAGTTTTCCTTCTGTGACTTTCCTGTCTCTTTTCCCTCTGTCTCTCATTCTCGTCGTCAGTATTAAAGCTCTACCGGTGGTTGACACAACCGGAGGTGACGCGATTGAATACCATCGTATCCCTCTTCTCATCGTTGAAAATCACCCCTGACAAAAATTTTCTGTCTCCCTTATATATATATATACCTTCGGGTGTAACATTAATCGATTCATCTTTCGGAAAAGAGGTCTGTCGTAATCGCCATTTCCACCCTAATGGTCATTTGGAAGAAAAGGGTGAAGACGATTTTTGGAAATGGGAGATATTTTTTCTCTTTAGGGGTTGATGGTCTTTTGGTTATGATTCTTGATGGCTATAGGAGGATGAAGAGTTCGATCTGATTGGTTAGCATTAGTCATTTTGGGCATAAATAATAGTTTGTGGGTGATGCTTTGTTATCTGGTATTCAACATCAGATGCTGTAAAAAGTTTTGTAGGTGATACAAATTTTTATGCTGAAGAATATTTATTAGATGATGCTGAAGAATATTTATTAGATGATGCTTTAGGAGTTTTATAGTAGATGATGCTTTAAGGCATTTGGTAGATGATGCTTTAAGACTTTTAGTAGATGATGCTTTAGGACATTTAGTAGATGATGCTTTAGGGTGTTTAGTAGATGATGCTTTAGGATATTAAGTAAATAATGCTGTAAAAAATTTATTAGATGATTTTTTATGGCATTTAGTAGATGATGCTGTAAAACATTTATTAGATGATGCTCCAAAACATTTAGTATATGATGTAACGATTTTTGTAGATGATGCTTTAAATCATTTATTAGATGATGCTTTAAATCATTTATTAGATGATGCTTCAAAACAATTATTAGATGATGCTTCAAAATATTTAGTAGATGATGCTGTAAAACATTTACTACATAATGTAATGATTTTTGTAGATAATACTGTAAAATATTCAGAAGATAATGCTGTACAACAGATGGTAAATGATTTCGTTAAATATTTAGTAGATAATGCTGTAAAACATTTATTAGATGATGCTCCAAAACATTTATTAAATGATGTAATGCATTTTGTAGATGATGCTATAAAACATTCATTAGATGATGCTTCAAAACAATTATTAGATGATGCTCCAAAACATTTAGTAGATGCTGCTGTAAAATATTTACTACATGATGCTTCAAAACATCTAGTAGATGATGCTATGAATAATTTATTAGATGATGCTGTAAAACATTTATTAGATGATGCTCCAAAACATTTATTAAATGATGTAATGCTTTTTGTAGATGATGCTATAAAACATTTATTAGATGATGCTTTAAAACATTTATTAGATGATACTGTAAAACATTTATTAGATAATGCTCCAAAACATTTATTATATGATGTAATGCTTTTTGTAGATGATGCTATAAAACATTTATTAGATGATACTTTAAAACATTTATTAGATGATGCTTCTAAACAATTCTTAGATGATGCTTCAAAACATTTAGTAGATGATGCTGTAAAACATTTACTGCATGATGTAATCCTTTTTGTAGATAATTCTGTAAAATATTCAGAAGATAATGCTGTACAACAGATGGTAGATGATTCAGTTAAATATTTCGTAGATAATGCTGTAAAACATTTATTAGATGTTGTCACCGTTAGAAAATCTTTTCCCAACCCAATTTATATTGATCAGCAAAGATATCTTCCTACCATTCTTTCCCCAATTCCCGCATTTAGCACACCGAGTCAAAACAAGTTAATTTCCATCAAAATAATTAATTCCATCTTAATCAATTACGTCCTCCCGCCTCTTTCAAAAAGAGAGAAGAGAAAAAAAGAACAGAAGGCGATAATTCGATTTGTACACCTGCGCCACTGGAATTTTATTATATTGTCACGGCTAGAGATTTTCATAGAATCCTAGAGAGTTAATTAGGTGGCGATAAATCAAAAAGCCGAAGACTGATAGGATTTTGTGTGTGTAGAGACTCTCATGAGAATTATAGACGACTTCTGCGGGGAATGAGAAAGTGGACACGGAGAATTAAAGACATTAGGATAGATCTAAGAGTGAGGGTTGGAAGATAAAAAAAAAAGAAATAAAAATTCTAAGGGGAATATATAAAAAATCATCTCGTCAAAAGGCAACACTGTCTCCAAATGTCTTGAGGCTAAATGTCCTTCACTGGGTGCAATCACCTTTGCACCCAATGGTGATTAATCGCGAGGGGCGTTACGAAAACTTGACGTATCTCGATTATAAGATTCTCAATTCTTCAAACTAAAGGGGAACTGTCATCCGAAAAGGAACATTTTTTTCTTCACGAAATTTTTATTCATTTTCGAGAGACAATTTTTACTCACTTTATATATAATTGAGAAAGTTTAAACAAATATTTTCTTTCACTAAAATTCACTATGAATCGTTACATAATCAATCGATGGAAATAAAAATTTAAAAAAAAATTGAATTAAAAAAAAAAAAAAGTTCATATCTGTAAGAAAATTAGTTATATTTGGAAATTATGCCCCTGAAGATTATTTTCACAAGGCGAAACCCCATTTGGGAGTTTATTAAAGAGTCTTGAAACTGGATTAAAGGGGTTCCTCTTCTAGTCTATATAGCGTAAGAGGATTAAAATTTAACTTTGTTGTGGGCTGTCACTCGAAGACGTTCATTAACGAAATCATTACTAGCGATGAACAATCTTTGTTTCTTCTCCAAAGGACCACAAAACTTGAAATATTATCGTACACTGTCTGTCTGAATGTCTGTATATATTCTCTGTTATATATATATCCTTGGAAAATATCCCTTCGTAATTCTAGAATAATATTCCTTCTCGTTTCGTTTTGGTAAATTAACCGTATACAAGCGAGAAGAATGTGTATATATATAGGTATATACAATATGTGCCGAAGGAGGAAAAGTAAATACATAGAGTGAATAATAATTTTCATGCAAAAATTTCTGTCCAATGTTAATTCACTTTTGAAAGAGTAATAAGAGGAGGATATGGTAAAAAAATAACCTGAAAGAATTAGATCCTTTGTGATATTTAAATTCTGTTTTATGATCTTCTTCTAAATCAGCAAGATATGGGGGATTTAATATCTATTAACTGACTTTAAACATTTGATTTTGGGTAATAATTATAACTATCATATTTGGAATACAGTATTCAGATACTAGAAGTAGTACTGTATGATGTAAATATTTTACAGCTTTATTTACAAAATGATTTGCAGTTTCATTTACTAAATGTTTTGAAGCATCATCTACTAAATGTTGTACAGCATCATCTACAAAATGTTTTAAAGCATCATCTACTAAATGTTGTACAGCATCATCTACTAAATGTTTTGAAGCATCATCTACTAACTGTTTTACTTCATTATCTACTAAATTTCTTGCAGCATCATCTACAAAAAGTATTACATCATCTACTAGATGTTCTGGAGCATCATCTAATAAATGTTTTACAGCATCATCTAATAAATGTTTTACAGCATCATCTACCAAATGTTCTACAGCATTGTCTTCTGAATGTTTTATAGAATTATCTACAAAAAGCATTACATCATCTACTAGATGTTCTGAAGCATCATCTAATAAATGTTTTACATCATCATCTACTAAATTTCTTGAAGCATCATCTACAAAAAGCATTGCATCATCTACTACATGTTCTGGAGCATCATATAATAAATGTTTTACAGCATCATCTACTAGATATTTTGCAGCATTAATTAATAAATGTTGCACGGTATCATCTACTAAATGTTGTAGAGAATCATCCAGTAAATGTTGTGCAGTATAATTTACTAAATGGTTACAAGTATCATGTAATAAATGTTATGAAACCTCATCTACCAAATGTTGTACAACATAATTTACTAAATATTTTAAAGCACCATCTACCAAATGTTGTACAGCATCATTTACTAAATGTTTTAAAGCATCATCTACCAAATGTTGTACAGCATCATCTTCTTAATGTTTTGAAGCATCATCTAACAAATGTTGTACAGCATCATCTTCTTAATGTTTTGAAGCATCATCTACCAAATGTTGTACAGCATCATCTACTAAATGTTTTAAAGCATCATCTACCAAATGTTGTACAGCATCATTTTCTTAATGTTTTACAGCATCATCTACTAAATGCTGTACAGCATGATCTACGAAATGTACAGCATCATCTATACTAAATGATTTTACAATCATCAAAATTGTTAACAGTATGATCTAGTAAAAGTCGTAGAGTATTATCTTCTAAATATTGTACAGCATCGTCTACTAAAAGTCATCCAGCAATATCTACCAAATGTTTTACATCATTAACGAATGTCTATTTTGCAGCATCAATTACTTTTTGTTTATCTTTTGAATTGAGTCCTATAGAAAATTTACAGCTTTATTCAGTAAATATTTTAAAGCATCATTTACTTTTAGGTCATGCAGTTTTGTTTATACTAAATCTTTTACAGTATCATCCTCTAAATATTTGTCAAGAGTTTGTAAACATTTGTTACCATCCTCTAGATGTTTGTGGACATTAAATATGTTGACTCTAAACCTCTAAATATTTGTTATAATCCTTTAAATATTATTAGTTACCATCCTCTAAATAATAGTTACCATCCTCTAAATACTAGTTACCATCCTCTAAAATATTTGTTATAATGGTCTAAATATTTATAATCCTCTAAATATTTATAATCCTCTAAACATTTATAATCCTCTATATATTTATAATCCTCTAAATATTTTTAATCCTCTATATATTTATAATCCTCTATATATTTATAATCCTCTAAATATTTATTATCCTCTAAATATTATTTACCATATGCCGAAAAAATTTAATCAATAATAATCCACTGATTTCGTCACTATTGAGACGATAATCAGCCCTTGCCCACTAGGAAACAAGTTTGCGAGAAAATTAACGATTAGAAGGGACATATTTCCGTATATCTAAAATTTTTGTGAAAGTGAATAAGAATAAATTTATCGCTGATCCCATCCAACCCTCGAATTATGTAAGTTCGATTCACTTCTCGTAAATATCGTTTAGTCATTTCTCGCCACACGACTCCTGGTGTTCACAAATCATCATATATCCTCTATTTCGTTAGTTGTGTGAGTGTGTATCGCAAAACAGGACTCTCCTGAGCGGACGAAATTAATATTCGTACGGTTGCTTAGAGATTTAGAAGGCGAATTTGCAGATTAGTTTCCTCTCTTGGAAATGTGGTCACGATGCAATGGTAGGGTCCGATTGGTCCGCTTCAGCAGGGGGTCAAAGTGATGTTGTAGAGAAAGAGGGAGAGAGAGAAAGGGGGCGAAATATGGAAGAGAGACGGAGAGTGATAGTAGGAGAGAAAGAGAGAGAGAGAGAGAGAGGGAGAGAGGTGGCTAAAGTGGGTGGCGCACTGAATTTAGTTTTCCTATATACTATAAGGGGTCGGAAATCTCGTAAGGTTCTCAATTGGGGGGTGGAGGAAGGAGGAGGTCAGTCTCGACGTATTTGTTAGAGCAGCAAGTGTGCCGGACACATCTTTAATATATGCATCGTCCTAATGGACGAGGTCTACGAATTGTAGTAATAGTGATTTACCACGTCTCTAGCTCACCCTAAAAACGAACTAAAACAGAACGTTACTTACGATAAGAGGGATGTTAGACACTTTCGTTATAGATTCTTCGGAACGATTTCATCCAATTCAGATTTTCCGAGTGAGATATATTGCCGGCGGTTTGTCTTTTGAGAAATATTATATATACGAACCTTGCCATCGTGTAAATGTATATATTATTCGTGTATACAGATGAAATGTTGAATTGCAAACAAGTATTCATGGGTTATATGGTTTGATTTTGATGAATTTTTCCGATTTACGGAAATAATTTTATTAATGATGAATTTAAAGCTGGTGTTTTTAATTTTTTGGGATATTTTTTATGTTAAAGCACTATGTACTAAATGTTTACCCAAGATCTTCTATACTAAATGTTTACGAACATTTTCTACTAAATGCTTCCTAACATCTATTAAATGTTTCCCATAATCTTCTTCTAAATGTTTTATAGTATTAATATTAACATTAAGCCGTTCTACTTTTAAAAGATGATGCTGTAAAACATTAACTAAATGATGCTGTAAAACTTTTAGAAAATGATGCTGTATTTTATTCACAACCGAATTTAGTAGATGATAAAAAAATAGGCTTAAGATGTTGCAAAATATTAAGTAGATGATGCTGTAAAACATTTATCAGGTGATGTTTCAAAACAATTAGGAAATGATGCTGTAAAGTATTTACTATATGATGCTTCAAGACAATTTAGTAGATGATACTGTAAAACATTTATTAGATGATGCTTCAGAACTTTTAGTAGATGATGCTGTACAACATTTTGTAGATGATTCTGTACAACATTTATTAGATGATGCTTCAGAATTCTTAGTTGATGATGTAAAGCTTTTTGTAGATGATGCTGTAAAACATTTATCAGATGATGCTTCAAAACATATAGTAAATGATGTAATGCTTTTTGTAGATGATGCTGTAAAATATTTATTAGATGATGCTACAAAACATTTAGTAGATGATGCTGTAAAACATTTATCAGGTGATGTTACAAAACAATTAGGAAATGATGCTGTAAAGTATTTACTATATGATGCTTCAAGACAATTTAGTAGATGATACTGTAAAACATTTATTAGATGATGCTTCAGAACTTTTAGTAGATGATGCTGTACAACATTTTGTAGATGATTCTGTAAAACATTTACTAGATGATGCTTCAGAATTCTTAGTTGATGATGTAAAGCTTTTTGTAGATGATGCTGTAAAACATTTATTAGATGATGCTTCAAAACATATAGTAAATGATGTAATTCTTTTTGTAGATGATGCTGTAAAATATTTATTAGATGATGCTTCAAAACATTTAGTAGATGATGCTGTATAACATTTGGTAGATGATGCTGTACAACATTTAGTAGATGATGCTTCAAAATATTTAGTAAATGAAACTGCAAATCATTTTGTAAATAAAGCTGTAAAATATTTACATCATACAGTACTACTTCTAGTATCTGAATACTGTATTCCAAATATGATAGTTATAATTATTACCCAAAATCAAATGTTTAAAGTCAGTTAATAGATTTCCATCCAGGACATTATTTACTAGATGATAAACAATAAATAGTGAATGCTGTCAAACATTTTTTAATAAATTACTGTCATGTTCTAAATGATTGTAGCATAACCTACAAAAATTCGTACAGCATGATCTAATAAATCTTTTACAGCATCATCTACAAAATGTTGTACAGCATCATCTACTAAATGTTTTGAAGCATCATCTAATAAATATTTTACAGCATCATCTACAAAAAGCATTACATCATTTACTATATGTTTTGAAGCATCATCTGATAAATGTTTTACAGCATCATCTAATAAATGTTTTACAGAATCATCTACCAAATGTTTTACAGCATCATCTACTAAATCTTTTGAAGCATCATCTAATAAATATTTTACAGCATCATCTACAAAAAGTATTACATCATTTACTATATGTTTTGAAGCATCATCTGATAAATGTTTTACAGCATCATCTACAAAATGTTGTACAGCATCATCTACTAAATGTTTTACAGTATCATCTACTAAATGTTTTGAAGCATCATCTAATAAATATTTTACAGCATCATCTAACAAATATTTCGTAGCATCATCTGCAAAAATCATTACATCATCTAATAAATATTTTACAGCATCATCTACGGAATGTTGTGCAGCTTTATCTTCTGAATGTTTTACGTCATTATAACTACTAAATATTTTACAGCATCATCTTTCAAAACATTTTGTATCATCTGCTGCTAATTGTTCATCATCTACCAAATAATGTCCTGGATAGAAATCTGCTGAATTGGGTCGTGCATAAAATAGAGCATTGTTTATAATAAATGGTTTTTAATTGTTTTCTTTCTTGATAGAACAAATAAGCAATTTAAATGTCTTATTTT
Organism: Leptopilina myrica (nomen nudum); assembly: GCA_032872475.1. NCBI lineage: Eukaryota > Metazoa > Arthropoda > Insecta > Hymenoptera > Figitidae > Leptopilina > Leptopilina myrica (nomen nudum). The sequence continues at coordinate 31,247,703 of CM065466.1, read as the reverse complement.
ATTGCCACCGTAAAAAATCGAAAAGCGATTTATCAGAAACTTTTGTCCTTCCACGAAATTGTGGGAAAAAAAGGGGAAAATTGAATTTTTCCGTAAATAGGATATAAGTGCGAAGGAGAGAGAGAGAGAGAGAGAGAGAGAGAGAGAGTTTGGAAATGTGCGACATAGTTATTGTATTTCCTTAAAGTCTTCGATCAAAATCGAAACCACGTTAAGAGCGACGGCAAGTTTATGGAAGGTGTGAGACGTGAGGGTTATATATTAAAAACGATGGAGGACTTTCATTCATAACTGTTGAGGTCGTCTCTTCTAGTGAATGAAAGATCGATTCACCTTCCCCCTTTTTCCCTTCTTCGCCTCTCGCATGCCATCGTACTTGCTGTCGTTATCCAACTCGTAATTCTGTCATATTTTCCATTCCGTTGTTGCTATCTTTCTTTTTCTGTTTTCTTTTCAAAAATCGTTTGTTCTTTTTTTGTTTTTCTACTTCTTTTCGTCGCTTTTTTTGGTTCTTTTTTGTTTCTTTCTGCTTTTTTCTCTTGATTTGCTTTTTGGTTTTGTATTTTACTTCTTTGTTTTTTCAATGCTTTTTTTGTTTTTAATCCTTATTTTTTGTTTTATTTTGGTTTTTTGCTGTCTTTTGTTGCTTTTTTTATTTTTTTTGCATTTTTCCCTTGATTTGCTTCTTGGTTTTTTATTTATTGTATTTTTGTTCTTTTCTTTGGTTTTTGCTCCTTTTCAACTTATTTTTTGTTTTTTATTTAATGCCTTTGGTTTTTATATTTGGTTTCTTATCCCTTCTTGCCTCTTTTGTTTTTTGCTTTTTTCGCTTTATGGTTTTTATTTTGCTTTTTTCGTTTTTTTTTCTTTTTTTGCCTTGGTTTATTAACCGTTTTTTTTTTTTTTTTAATTTTTTGGTGTTTTTTGTTTCTTTTTCATTTTTCGCTTTTTGGTTTTTATTTTGCTTCGTTTTGATTTTTTCATTGTTTTTTTTTCTTTTTTGCCTTGTTTTTTCATTCTTTTTTTGCGTTTTTGTTTGTTTTTAATTTTTCTAACTTTTCTTGTTATTTTTGTTTTTTTTGTAATTGATTTTTTGTTTTTCTGCTTTAGTTTCTCATTCTTTCTTGTGTTTTTGTTTTGTAATTCCTTTTGTCACTTTATCATTTCTTTTTGGTTTTTTTACCTTTTTTCTTTGTATTTTGCTTCTATTTTTTGCTTTTTTGTTGTAAGTCTTCTTTTTCTTATAAGTTTTTGCTCTTTTTTTGCTTTTTATCGCTTTTTTAGCAATTTTCGAATTTTGTTAATTATTCTTTGGGTTTTCTGCTTTGGTTTCTTATCATTTTTTGCTTTTTTCTGGTTTTTGATTCTTTTTGTCGCTTTTCTCTTTTTTCTTCTTTAAAGTTTTGTTTCTTAGTATTTTGCTTCTTTTTTGTTTGCTTCTTTCAATTTTTTATTTTTTTTCGGTTTTTCATTTTTGTTTCTTTTTGCTTTCCTTTTGTTTTCACTTTGCTTTCTTTTTGTTTTTCTTTACTTTGCTTTCTTTTTGTTTTTCTTCACTTTGCTTTCTTTTTGTTTTTCTTCACTTTGCTTTCTTTTTGTTTTTCTTCACTTTTCTTTCTTTTTGTTTTTCTTTACTTTTCTTTCTTTTTGTTTTTCTTTACTTTTCTTTCATTACTTTTTTTTATTTTTTCTGCTGTCTTGTTTCTTTTATTTTTTCTTTTCCGTTTTTCTCTTTTTTTTCTTTTTCCCATTTATTTTTTTTTGATCTATTTTTTTATTTTTATTGTTTCTTTTTATTTATTCCCCTTCTTCGTCTTTCTCTCTTTCTTTTTCTCCATTTCTATTGTTTGCTTTTGTTTTAATTTCTTCTTCCTTTCGTTTTTTAATTTCTTTGACACTTTTTTGCTTTTTTTTCTTATTTTCTGTTTGTCGTTTGTTTTTCTTCTGCGTTTTCCATTGGGTTTCTTCTTCTCCTTTTTCTTTTACTTCTTTTTTTCTTATTCCTCCATTTCCTTCGAAGTTCATTTTAACCTGAAGCATTATCAGCGAAAAATTTTTCTCTTTCGCATTCCAACAATATTGACTCACTCTCTCTCATTCTCTCTCTCTCTCTTTCTCGCGCGCGCTTCTCTCAATTTTCATCTGAAATCAGTAAAATTCAACTGAAACAATTTTGTCCAGATTTTATTGCTCGCGCACTTGACTTTTTAAATTCCTCAATAACTTTGAGAGTCAAAAATAAAAGGAGAGGAAAAATTTTCCTTTCTTTTAGAAATTAGAAAAGAAAAATAATTCTTTTTTTTCACTATTTCCATTTTTTTTATAAATATTAACATTTTTTTTTTAAATCGATCTTTATTTTCTTTTTTCTCTGAAAATTTTCTTTTTTTCGTGATTATTTCTCGAAATTAGCAAGATATAAGAAAGGAAAAATAGCAAAAATTGTTGGTGAAATTTTTATTTAATTTATTTTTTGACATTTTTATTATTCTTTCTCTCTGTCTAACTCTATCTTTCTTTTAGAAGAAATAAGAGGGTGAAGAGTGGGGGGTTAAAATAAGCGTATAGATATTTTATTATCTTTCTCATGAAATTGACTATTACCAAGAATTAGGTGTGTTTCAAATAGCCATCACGCGAAAGTATAACTAAAAGAGTAATATAATATAAATACCATTTCCCGGGACCCTTCTTGTTTCTATTAAAAAAAAAAAAAAAGAAAAAGAAAAAAATAGTTACGGGTGGAGGGTAATCATCACATTTCCAAGGCAATAATTTTTCCCCTTTTTCTTTTTCAATGTATATATATATATATATACACACACATAAAAGAGAAAAGTAACCATTAATTCGTGGATAAACTACTTGACTTATTGTTATACGATGCGATGATCATGAGAGTTGAAATACTTTTACCAACTTGATTCCAAAAGTCAATTCTCTTTTCAACGAGAGAAGACGAGGAATTGTTTATTAAACCCCCCCCCCCCTCACTAAAAAGAGGGGGGTATCTTTTTCTTCTTCTTCTTCTGCTTCTTTTTCTTCTTTTTCTCCTTCTTCTACTTTTGCTTCTTTTCCTTTTTCTCCTTCTTCTTCCTCTTTCTTCTCCTTTTTCTTCTTATTTTTCTCCATCCTCTACTTTTTCTTCTTCTCCTTTTTCTCCTTCATTTTCATCGTCTTATCCTTTTTCTCCTTTTTTTCCTTTTTATTTTTCTTCTTCTTTTTCTCCTCCTCCTTCTTCTTTTTCCTCTTTCTTCTCCTTTTTCTTCTTCTTCTTCTTTTTATTCTTCTTTTTCTCCTTCTTCTACTTTTGCTTCTTTTCCTTTTTCTCCTTCTTTTTCCCCTTTCTTCTCCTTTTTCTTCTTATTTTTCTCCATCCTCTACTTTTTCTTCTTCTTCTCCTTTTTCTCCTTCATTTTCATCATCTTATCCTTTTTCTCCTTTTTTCCTTCTTCTTTTTCTTCTTTTTTTATCCTTCTTCCTCTTCTTCTTCTTCTTTTCCTTTTTCTCCTTCTTTTTCCTCTTTCTTCTCCTTTTTCTTCTTCTTCTTCTTCTTCATTTTATTCTTCTTTTTCTCCTTCTTCTACTTTTGCTTCTTTTCCTTTTTCTCCTTCTTTTTCCCCTTTCTTCTCCTTTTTCTTCTTATTTTTCTCCATCCTCTACTTTTTCTTCTTCTTCTCCTTTTTCTCCTTCATTTTCATCATCTTATCCTTTTTCTCCTTTTTTCCTTCTTCTTTTTCTTCTTCTTTTTCTCCTTCTTCCTCTTCTTCTTCTTCTTCTTCTTCTCCTCCTTTTTCTACTTTTTCTCCTTTTTCTTTTTCTCCTTCTTCTTTTTCTCCATCTTTTTCTTTTTCCTCTTCTTCTTCTTCTTCTTCTTCTTCTTCTTCTTCTTTGTGAAAAAGACGAAGTGAGTCTTATATATACATTGAAATGTGGCGCTTTGGAATGTGAAATGGATATAGTGAGTAAAGTCGAGTTTGAGATAGAGAGAAAGAGAGAAAGAAAAGAGAGAGAGAGAGAGAGGGAGAGAGAAGTCCCCATTTGGAGAACAAACAGCGCCACTGGGTTTATTGGCGAATAATACACAATAGGCTGTCGTCCAAAGTAGAGAATCGTCTTTTCAAAGCAGTGTATTTCCCTAAAGTGCCATTTGAGGGCAGTCAAACCATAAAGTGGCGTTGTTTCTTTGGCAAAAACTTGGAGAGAGAAAGAGAGAGAGCGAGCGAGCGAAAATCAAAGTTTCTTCAATGTACTTTCGATCAAGTTTCGCCAATTTTGTCATCGATTTTATTATTATTATTATTATTATTATTTTTTTTTTAATTTTATTATTTTTCTTAAATTCATATGAAATTTGAAGAATCTTTTTTTTTTTCTGTATATATATATATATATATTTATAATTTTGAATTTTGTTTAAATAATCTTTTTTTATTTTTAATAATTTTTTAATTAAATGTTTTAAAAGTAATTGAATTATATTTAGAAAGTTTTTTCTTAAATTCATATTTGAAATCTGAATTATTTTTTAATCCTACAATTTTCATCGAATTCAACGAAATTAATGTATAATTGTTTCTTAAAATTTTTATTCAAAAATCGTTAAAACAAAATCAATATTATTTTAATAAAAAAATTTAGTTTGTAAAATTCTTGATGAGAATTTCATTTTTCAAAAAAAAAAACAAGTTATAATGATGTTTTCGAATAATTTTACGATGAAAGAAATTCAAGAAAAAAAATTTAACAAAATACGTTTAAAGATAAAAATCTGAGTTGTGCAAAATTAATTTTCAAAAATAAGCCATCCATAGCATCATTTTAATATTTGTTTTGAAGGTTAAATTTAGACTGTAATCAATATTGGGGGTTTTGTCAAAAAAATTCCTTTTAAATTTAATTTCTTTAATTTATTAAACTTTTAACATTATTCATTTATAATTTAATGAATTGTCTATTTAATAATTTATTTATAACTATTTTATCTTTTCAAAAATTAGTAATATATATTTTTTTATAATGAACGGAAAAAAATTGTAATGGATTTTTTAATTTATCGCATTTTAAGTTCAAAATTGATATTTTCTGTAAAAAAAAATTTATTTTTAATTATAATTTTGTTATATTTATCTAACTTTCCACTTAATATATTATATTTTAAAAATTAACAATATTCTATTTTAAATAAAACGGAAATTTTTTTTATAATTCAAGGTTTAGGTGTTTGAAAATAATTATTAGAAAATTAAAAACAAAACAATAACGCCTAGAAAATGTGAAATAGGCTTTTGGAGATGAATAGTTTGTCAAATAAAAAATTCACGTTTTTAAATTTAAAAATATTGAAACATAAATTAACAAATTTTTTGGGCTACAACTTCAAGTATTTATATATTGTTCACGTATAATTAAAAAACAGTTTAAAAATATGATTAACTGAAAAAACGAGGCTTCAGAGATGAATTACAATTTTTTCTCCCATTGCCAGTAATTTTTTATTAATTATCTAAAAAATTTCTTTCATTTTATTTAAACTGAATATAAGTGAAAAATAAACGGTAGATTCTAAGCTTCAATTTGATACATATTAAGACTATATTAGAAAAATTTTAATTATATTAAAAATAATTAAAAATATGTATCATATATTTAACCGAAACCAAAAGACAAAAATAAATAAATTTTTTTACTAACAAAAGAAAAACTTTAAATTTTAACATTACAAGTTTATGTAAAGATATATATTTTATTTGTTATAAAAATCATTTAGCATAATTCTCAATTTGACATAAAGTTCATTTAACATAAAAGACATTTATCAAAATTTTTATTTGACATAAATTTATTTTGTCATAAATTTCATTTGACATAAAAAGCATTTGACATGAGTTTTTGACACAAAAGTCATTCAACAAAATTCTGATTTGACGTAAATTTCATTCAACAAAATTCTCAATTCACCTAAATTTCATTCAACAAAATTCTCATTTGACATGAAATTTAATTTTATACACATAATTACATTTGAAGTAAAAAATCGACGCGAATTTTAAAAGTAGCCAATTAGATATTATAAACATTGTGATTCGTGATTTTTGAAATTCGCGCCTATATTTTTTATGTCAAATGATCTTAAAATGTAAAATATATTCTATGTCAACTGAATTTTATGTCAAATGAGAATTATGTTAAATGGAACTTATTCCAAACGAAATTTATATTAATTGAATTTTATGTTGAATAAGAATCATGCTAAATGATAATTTATATGTCAAATGAAATTTATGGCAGATGGATTTTATATTGGTAAAAAATGATATTTATGTAAAATGGATTGTGTGTCAAGTGAGAATAATGTTAAATGACTTTTGTCCACTTATTGAAATTGTTGTAAAATGAATTTTATGTGTGAAATAAATTCTATGACAATTAAAATTTAGGTTAAATGAGTGTTTTGTCAAGAGAATTTTATGTTAAATGATTTTAATGTCAAAAAGAATTTTATGTTAAATGATTATTATGTCAAAAGAATTTTATTTTAAATGATTTTTATGTCAAAAGAATTTTATGTTAAATGATTTTTATGTCAAAAGAATTTTATGTTAAATGATTTTTATGTCAAAAAAGTTATTATGTTTACATGATTAATTTATGTGAAATGGAAAGTATGTTATGTGAGTTTTATTAATAACATGCAATTTGTGTTAAATGAATTTTAGGATATCATTTGTCATAATTCATTTAACAAATATAAATATCATTTGTCCTAAAATTTAATTCACATAAATATCATTTAACATTTGTCCTAAAATTCATTTAACATACATATCATGAAAGTATTTTAGGAAAGAAAAATTAGGAATTTTAGAACAAATGATATTTATGTTAAATAAATTGTAGGACAAATGATATTTATGTTAAATGAATTTTAGGACAAATGATATTTATGTTAAATGAATTATGACAAATGATATTTATGTTAAATGAATTTTAGGACAAATGATATTTATGCTAAATGAATTGTAGGACAAATGATATTTATGACAAATAATATCTATACTAAATAAATTTTAGGACAAATGATATTTATGTTAAATAAATTTTAGGACAAATGATATTAATGTGAAATGAATTTTAGGACAAATGATATTTATATTATGTTAAATGAATTTTGGGACAAATGATATTTATGTTAAATGAATTGTAGGACAAATGATATTTATGCTAAATGGATTGTAGGACAAATGATATTTATGTTAAATGAATTTTATGACAAATTATATTTATGTTAAATGAATTATGACAAATGATATCTATGCTAAATAAATTTTAGGACAAATGATATTTATGCTAAACGAATTTTAGGACAAATGATATTTATGTTAAACGAATTATGACAAATGATATAAATGCTAAATAAATTTTAGGACAAATTATATTTATGTTAAATGAATTGTAGGGCAAATGACATTTATGTTAAATGAATTGTAGGGCAAATGACATTTATGTTAAATGAATTGTAGGGCAAATGATATGTATGTTAAATGAATTATGACAAATGATATCTATGTGAAATAAATTTTAGGACAAATGATATTTATGTTAAATGAAGTTTAGAACAAATGATATTCATGCTGAACGAATATTAGCACAAATGATATTTATGTTAAATGAATTTTAGCACAAATGATATTTATGTTAAATGAATTTTAGCACAAATTACATATTTACGTTAAATATAATGTTTATTTTGATGTGAAATTTTTGATTAAAAGTGTTTTTTTCATAAAAATAACAAAGTCGCCCCATGAAGCTCTTATCCGTGCGCATAATAGATTGCACCTTTCCCGGGTTGGATGATTAATATTAGTAATTAATAATATAAGGTGACCGAGAGAAAGCATAGGACGATGTGTATAAGTAGAGGGTGGGGGGGAGCATCGCACAAGAAACGTTCATTGTTGCTAGCTAGCTGGACAAGGGCAAAAACCGTTAAGCTTTATCCAACGATAGAGGTCTCAGGAGTGTTACGTCATGTTCAGATAGTTTTCCATTTTAGCGATGGTGAGGGAGGGGAAGAGTAAATGGGGGATTGAAAGAAGACTTCGTTTGTAAGTGTGAGGGATGAGGGTTAAGAGGGGGGGGGGAAGCAGAAAACTCGACGCGGTCAAATCAGGGCAAGGTTTATTCCCAGGGTCATATCCCTCAGATGAATTCCAATTGGTTTGCCAAAACCCAAAAGCCACTTGTAATTACGAAAACGGTTTGCGGTGCGCGATATCCTTTCCCGATAGGTTGCAAAACGATATATCTCATACCCCACCCCACCTCCCTCTTTCTGATTTCACTCCCATCACAAAGATACTTGAAATGATATCGTCACTGATAAATTCTCCTTTCTCGCTAAATGAGACATGAATCCTTTCTCCTTCACTATCTTCCTTCTCCTCTTCCTCCTTTTCTTCCCCCCTCCCCTTCCTTCTCTTTTTGTTTTCTTTTTGTCGTACTATTTTTTTTTTCGCTTAAGGGTTTTTTTTTTGCTCTTTTTTTTGCTTTTTAGAGTTGAACTAGAGTCTAACCCTGACTGTGGTCCCCTAATAGTAACATGAATTGAGAGAAAAAAAGTAAATTTTATTTTCCATAAAGGAGAAATGAATTTTAAGATTTGAAAAAGCCCGCGGTGGGATTAGTTGCGTGAGGGCGCCACTGACTTTCTCGCAAGTGGTAATATATTAGGTTGAATAATTGTTAAAATAATTCGAATGTGGATAATGAAAAAAAATTATTATCTACAATAGTAAGAATAATAATAATAATAATAATAATAATAATAATAATAATAATAATAATAATAATAATAATAATATTAAGAATAATAAAAAAAAAATAATAATAGGGTCAGAATTTGGGAAATTTTCACAGAAAGCATAAAGTATTTGTTTATTTTGGTATTTTTTATTATTTTAATATATTTATTTGGTCTTAGGAATGTATCCACTATAAAAAAAGAAAACAAAATTATTTTTTTATAAAAGTTATTGCAAAATTAATTTTTTTTTTTTACAACTTTTTAAACAAAAGGTTATTTCTTCTATTAAATGAATGAACCGATTTTCATGAGCCAAGCGGGAATATAAAGGGGATAAAGTATACTTACGTTGACAGTTAGAAAATTTTTTAAAAATGTTTATTTTTTAATAATTATTTAATAAATTTAAAAAAAAAAATTTTTTAATGTTCTCCGCCTGTTAAAAATTTTTTAAAAATATTTACATTCACTAAAAATTATAAGAAATTAAAATCGCCTATTTTTAAAAGGCGCAGAACATTAAAAAAAAATTAATTGTTTATAAAAGAATTTATTAAATAATTATTAAAAAATAAACTTTTTCCAAAATTTTCTTTAATTCTGAACGAAAGTATATTTTATCGACTTTATATTCCTGCTTGGTTTACATAAATCGGTTCATTCATTTATACAAGGAGAAATAACATTTTGTTTAAAAAGTTGCAAAAAAAAATTAATTTTCCAATAAGTTTTATAAAAAATAATTTTTTTTCTGTTCTTTAGAGTGGACACATTCGTAAGATCGAATAGAAATGTTTTTTCATCATTTTGATTTAAAAAAAAAATACTTTTTGTTTTCTGTGAAAATTTTACGAATTCGGACCTAATAGTAAAAATAATAGGAATAAGAATAAGAATAATAAAAATAGTAATAAAAGTAGTAATAATAATAATAAAAATATTAATAATAGTAATAATAATAATAGAAATATTAATAACAATAATAGAAATAATAATAATAATAATAATAATAATAATAATAATAATAATAATAATAATAATAATAATAATAATAATAATAACTAAATAATAATAATAATAATAATGATAATAATTTGGTTAAATAATAAAGATAATATATTTGTGTAGACAAATTAATGGTAGAAATGAAGAAAAAAATTTTTCTTTTCTGTTTCAGTTGTATGCATGGATTGTTTATACGATAGGCTAGACAAGGAGCGATTGGCGAGTCTCACTTATGATAGAGCAACAATATATATCAAATGTATCGAAGATGCAGAACCCACAAAAACGTCAAACAATGAGGTGAGTTACAAAATTTTTTTTATTCATTTATTTGTTTGTTAATAAAATTTTATTTTTGAATTTTAGTAACTTTTCTGTATTCAGCTTAATAATAACAATAATAATAATAGTAGTAGCAGTAATAATTTTTTTTTCTATTTGGGGTTTATATTAATAATTTTTTTTTTATTTAGTATTTTTAACAATAATAGTAATAATAATAATTCTTTTTTCTATTTAGGTTTTATAATAATAATTTTTATTTTTACTTGGGGTTTATAGTAATAAAAATAGTTTTTTCTATTTGGAGTTTATAGTAATAATACATTTTTTTTTATTTGGGGTTTATAATAATAATAATAATAGTTTTTTTATTTGGGGTTTATAATAATAATAGTTTTTTTTATTTCGGGTTTATAACAATAATAATAGTATTAATAATAATAATAGCTTTTTTCAATAAATTTTTTTTTTTCAATAAAAATTTTTTTTTTTAATAGAAATAAATATCTACAACACAAAATTTAATATTTTCTTGGTATAAATGAATATTTCTTCGACACAAGTAAATATTTACTTACTTTATGAAAATAAACAAATATTTGATATAAAAATAAATAAATATTTGATATAAAAATAAAAAAAAAATTTTTTAATGGAAATAAATATTTAATTTTCAAAACAAAATTTAATATTTTCTTGGTGTGAATGTAAATATTTCTTCGACGCAAATTAATATTTACTTTCTTTATATAAAAATAAATAAATGAAAAAAAGTATTTGTTAGAAATAAATATTTACAAAATAAAATTCAATATTTCCTTTGTGCAAATGAATTTTTATCAAAATAAAAAAATAAATTAATAAAAAAAATATATATAAAAATAATAATAATAATAAATATTAAATAAATAAATTAAATATATATATATATGTTTATTTATTTAATCCACGTAAATATTTATTTTAAACAAAAAAAATAATTTCCTTATTAATTTTTAAAAATTGTTGAATAAATAAAAAAAAAATGAATAAATTTAATTTATTTTTCCAGTGAATTCTTTTTTTTGTATTTATGAAAATATAATAAAAATACAAAATTGAGGAAGAAAGGAGAGGCAAATTTTTTTTAACAACTTCTTTAAAAAAAGGGATTTTTTCTTTCTTCATTTTTTTTTTTTTTTACTAAAAAGTAAATAAATGGAAGAGTCGTTTCGGAAATTGCAGTATGCTCTTTTATGTAATTCCATAGTGGAAGTTTTATGATTCGGTTTTACGATTTAGAAGCTAATAATTTTGAAATTGGCAATACCAGCCTCTTTAGTGTTGGTAATAATTGAAATTTTGATTCGTGAAAAGACAAGGCGTTACATATATTTTTTTCCGCTGTTTCTCCTTTTTTGATCTTTGTTTCTTCAAAAAAAAAAAAAAAAGAAAAAAAATTGAATGTTTTTATTGGCGAAAATAGGAAAACAAAATAGAAAAGAAACAAAGAATAAGAAAAAAAATTTAAAAAGCGAGGAAAAAATAAAGAAATAATAAAAAAGGAAACAAGTAAAATATCTCAACGTTAAAAAAATGAGCGTTAAATCCTTTTAGAGTCATACTTAAATTATATGTCTCGCTTGTTTCATTGTCATTCAAATTAATAATTGCCATATTTATTTCTTTAAAAACCCTAAACGAGATCCTTGTTTCTTGTAATTTTTTTATTTTTTTACTGTTCTTCGCCATTTATTTTTTATTCAATTTTTTGATATGTGTTTATTTTGCTTCTATTTTATTACTATCGTTATTTTTTAAAATATTTTTTCAACTACTTTTATTGAAGTTAATACCCTTTATTATTTTACGTTATTTTTCATATTTAGTAACTTTTTTTTAAAGTCAATGATTTTTTTTCGTAATTTCTTTATTTTTAGTAATTTTTTAATTTTAGTCGTTTCTTTATTTTTAGTAATTTTAGTCGTTTTCTTATTTTTAGTAATTTTATTTATTTTTTTAATTTCTGTCGTTTCTACATTTTTTTTTTGTAACTTTATTAATTATTTTCAGTAACTTCAATTTTTACAGTGATTTGTAACTTTTAGTTCATTCTTTATTTTCAGTCATTTTTTTTAAGTTTTAATAATTTCTTAATTTTAGTTGTTTCTTTAATTTCAGTAACTTTTAGTTTTAGTGATTTTTTTTTACTTTTAGTTGTTTCTTTATTTGTAGTAATTTTCTTAGTAATTTCTTTCTATTTAGTCGTTCCTTTATTTCCAGTCATTTTTTTATTTTTAATATATTTTTTTTAACTTTTAGTCTTTTCTTTATTTTTAGTGATTTTTTTGCATTCAGTAATTTTGTATTTTCTTTATTTTCTGTCGTTTCAAACATTTTTTCTAACTTTATTATTTTAAGTAATTTTTTACTTTTGCTTTTTTTTATTTTCAGTAACTTTTTTATTTTTAGTGATTTTCAACTTTCAGTCCTTTCTTTAATTTTAGTAATTTTTTTTAGTTTCAGTAATTTTTTAAAAATTTTAGTAATTTTTTTATTTTCAGTAACTTTTTTATTTTTAGTATTTTTTTTGAGTTTTTTTCTTACTGTTACTAATTTCTTCATTTTTCGTAATTCTTCTATATTTCTTTCTTTCTTTGCTTTTAATAACTTTTACTTTTTTTCTTTTTTAAAAATATTTCTTTATTTTTACTAATTTCTGTTTTTTAGTTATTAATTTTTACTAATTTTTTTATTTTTGGTAATTTTTTTTATTTTTAATTACTTTTTATGTTTTTTTAGTAATTTATTTGTTGTAATTACTGTTTACTAATTTCTCAAATTTACTAATTTCTGTACCTTCACTGATATGTTTATTTAAAGAAATTTTAAAAATTTAAATTATTTTTTCCTATTTTTAGTAATTACTTTCTTTACAAATTTGTTTATTTTTAATATTTATTTTTTTATTTTTACTAATTTCTCATTTGTTGTAATTAATTTTTAGTATAATTACTTTTTTTAGAAAAATTTTTAATTCATTTTAAAATATTTGTTTTAATTTGTTTATACTTTTACTGATTCTTTTAGTTGAAAATGAACTAATTCTTCTATTCTTAGTAATTTATTTTTACTAATTTCTAATTTAATAATTTTTTTTCTAATTTTTCAGAAAATTAAATTCAAAATTGTCATAATTAAATTTTTCTAATTTTTATATTTTCACTGATTTCTTCACATTTTTGGTAATTTTTGTATTTTTAACTAATTTCTTTATTTTTATGAACTTTTTTCACTAATTTTCTTTTTTTTTGTCTTTTATTTATTTTTTTTACTAATTTCTTTATTCTCAAAAATTTTTTTGTAGACAGTTAATTACTTATTTACTCTTTTTCAACATTTTTTTGTTACCAATTATTTTTTTTATACTTTAGTTGTACTAAATTTTTTTTTTTAGAAATTTATTCAATGTTAATAATTAATTGCTAACTTTTAGTATTTTATTGACTGATAGTAATTTATTTACTGTCAAATTTTTTTTAAAATTTATTTTCTTAGTAGTAATAATAATAATAATAATAATAATAATAATAATAATAATAATAATAATAATAATAACTTTAATAATAATAACTTTAATAATAGTAATAATAATAATAATAACAATAATAATAATAATAATAATAATAATAATTGATAATTAATTTACAAATTTGTTTTTATTTTCTGTCACAGTGTCCGACGAGAAAACGACCGACGAGGACGAGAAGAAATATTCAGGGCTCGCACGAATTTAAAGTTTCCTCTGAACTCACCTTAAAGGAACTTAAAGTTATGGTGAGTTTTTGATTTTCAATATTTTTTTTGCTTTTTTGAAAATCAATTTTTTCTTCTTCTTCTTCTTTCGAATATTTTTGTAATATTCTCATTCATTTCATTTTTTTCAACGTTTCCTTTTTCTCTATTTGAATTTGAAAATTTCTCCATTTAAAAACGACGAAATTTATAAAGAAACAGAAAAAATTCCCCACTTTTTGCACGATAATAATAGTAGAAATATTGTTTTTTTGCAATTTATTTATTAATATAAGAATAAATTAAATTAAATTCTTATTTTTTTTCTGGCTACTGAGATAAAAAAAAATGATTTACCCCGAGTTTTGCAAATTAAAATCGAAATTTAAGAGAAACTAATTCAAATTCTCAATTATTAGCGGATTATTTGAAAATACTTTTTAAAAAAAATTACAGTGTTATAGTTATACGTATATACAAGAATTTTCAATATTACTCCGTTTTTTTCTAAAATCATTTTCTTCATTATTATTGGTTTTTTTGTTTTCAAATCGTTTCTTGCCTCTTTTGGCTCGAGTTGAGAGTGTGAAATCCTTTCTTCAAAGTGGAATTCTGAGTACACTTGGGGCATTGTTTTCTCTCGAAGAATAAAGCAATCTACTTGAGGCCTGCAAAATTAAGTTGAAAACGAGAGAGAAGGATAGGAGAGAGAGAGAGAGAGAAAAAGGCAGAAAGAGAGAGAAAAGGTAGAAGACAAGAGAAAGAGAGAGAAAAAGGCAGAAAGAGAGAAAAAGAGAGAGAAGGGATAGAAGAGGAGAGAATGAGAGAGAAAAAAGACAGAAAGAGAGGAAAAGAGAGAGAAAAGGTAGAAGACGAGAGAAAGAGAGAGAGAGAGAGAAAGGTGAAAGACGAGAGAAACAGAGAGAAAAAAGAAAGAGAGAAAGAGAGCAGAAGAGTCCGTCTCTAAAGTCGAGAAACTGAACCAAGTTGTAAACGTAAAGGATAGTTATGGCTGGTTAGCATATGCGAGGAGAGCCCGGGAGTGTGCTTAAACTATTAAGCGTATTTATATTGCGAGGCCGGGACCATCTCGCGGGGCCACTAGCAAAAAAATCCGAAAGAGCATAAACCTCGCACTAATAACAGGCCTACACTCCACTTCAGTGCAACTCGACTACTCTTCTGCATCACCACTTTTAGCTTTTCTTTTTTCTTCCTCTCTCTCACTCTCTCTCTCTCTCTACTTCTCTTGCTCATCGACTTTAAAATTATTATTCTCCATCCTTTAGGGTTATTCGACCTCGCGAGATTTTTCATCTCTCAACTACACACAGCCGTTGCGTTGTGTAGACCCTTTTTAATATCCGCTCGCGAGAAAGGCTCCACCGTCAATGGGAAAGATGCTGCGCGCCTTGTGTCCTCCTTCTCTTCCTTTCTGTTTATCTCTCCTCTGTTCTCTTCTCTCTTTTTTCCTTTTTTTCACCTCTCTCTCTCTCTCTCTCTCTATATTAGTGCACTACATCTTCTTCTTCCTCTTATTTTCCCCCTGTTTTATTGCGTATCGATTCTGGAAAATCATTCAGAAAATTATTCACGGTAAGTGTTTAGATAAACATTCCGAAAAGGTGTATTCAGAAAGTCCATTGAGAAAAGATTTGGGAAACCTAAACAGACTGTTTAGATCTGAAGAAAAGGATCTGAAGATCTGTTGAGAAAATGTTTTATGAAACGTATGCTGTACGTGTTGCTGTAGAAGATTTTACAATATAATTGCTGTACGAATTTTGGTAGTTGATACTGTAAAATATTTAGTAGATGATGCTGCGAAAAATTTTTTAGTTAATGGTTTAAGACATTTACTAGTTGATGGTGTAAAATATTTAGTAGATGCTGCTTTAAGACATTTAGTAGATGATGCTGTAAAACATTTATTAGATGATGCTACAAAACATTTAGTAGATGATGAAATGCTTGATGCAGATGATACTATAAAACATTCAGAAGAGAATACTGTACAATATACGGTAGATGATTCTGTTAAATATTTAGTAGATGATGCTTCAAAATATTTAGTAGATGATGCTTCAAAATATTTAGTACATAATACTGTAAAACATTTATTACATGATGCTTCGAAACATTTAGTAGATAATGCTGTAAAACATGTACTAGATGATGCTGTACAAAATTTACTAGATGATGCTGTACAACATTTAGGAGATGATAACGTGCAACATTTTTTAATTAATGTTGCAAAATATCTAGTAGATGATGTTGTAAAACATTTATTAGATGATGCTCCAGAAAATTTAGTAGATGATGCTACAGAACATTAAGTAGATGATGCTACAGAACATTAAGTAGATGATGCTACAGAACATGAATTAGATAATGTTCTAAGGCCTTTATTAGATGATGCTGTAAAGCGTTTATTAGATGATGCTACAAAACATTTAGTAGATGATGAAATGCTTGATGCAGATGATGCTATAAAACATTCAGAAGACAATACTGTACAATATACGGTAGATGATTCTGTTAAATATTTAGTAGATGATGCTTCAAAATATTTAGTACATGATACTGTAAAACATTTATTACATGATGCTTCAAAACATTTAGTAGATAATGCTGTTTAACATGTACTAGATGATGCTGTACAAAATTTACTGGATGATGCTCTACAACATTTAGTAGATGATGCCGTGCAACATTTTTTAATTAATGGTGCAAAATATCTAGTAGATGATGCTGTGAAACATTTATTATATGATGCTGCAGAACATTTAGTGGTTAATGTAATGCTCTTTGTAGATGATACCATAACACATTTAGTAGATAATGATGTTTAAATATATTGTAGTCGATACTGTTCAGCTTTTAGTACAGATGATAGTATACAATTTTGAATAGATAATGCTATATAATATTTTGTAAATGATGCTGTAAAACATTCAGTAGATAAAGCTGAACAACTTTTTTCAAAAGATGCTGTAAAATATTTAGGAGACAATGTTGTAAAATAATTAGAAGATAAGGTTGTACAAGTATTAATAGATGATACTGTAAAATTTGTTGTAGGTGGTGCTGTAGACCATTTGATACTGTAAAACATTTGTAAAACATTTACTAGATGATGCTGTAGAACACATAGAAGATAATGCTCTAAAACTTTTAATAGATGATACTGTAAAACAGTTAGTGGATGATGCTTCAAGGCATTTAGTATATGATGCTTTAAAATATTTAGTAGATGATGCTTTAAGACATTTGTTAGATGATGCTGTATGACATTTAGCAGAAGATGCTCCAAAATATTTTACAGATTATGCTGCATAAATTTTTATAGATGATGCTCTAAAACAATTTGTAGATAATTTTGTGCAACGTTTATTGGATGATGCTGTAAAATATTTAGTAGATGATGCTGTGAAACAATCAGTAGATAATGTTGTGCAACGTTTATTGGATGATGCTGTAAAATATTTAGTAGATGATGCTGTAAAACATTCAGTATATGATGTTGTAAAACATTCAGTAGATGATGTTGTAATACATTCAGTAGATGATGCTGTAAAACATTTATTAAATGATGCTAATTGTTACCTCTAGCATATAAATTAAAATCCCATTCTACATTAATTATGAAAAAGAAAGAAATAATTTTTGGGTAAAACATATTCCCCCAAAAAAAAATTATTATTTGCCAATTATTACCAAACTCTTCTTATGGTGTGTATCTATTTTTTTCTCCCGTTGCGCGCTCTCGTAAAAAGCAGAGATCCGTAACAAGTGCTTTTAAAAAAGAAGGGCAGAAAAAAAATGACAAACGACTTCCGACCGGTCAGAAAGAAAGCGTCAGCTAGCTAGAGAGGAACAATAATTTAATGATGGGTTTCGCACGAGTAGAAGATCACATATACAGATCAAGAAACGAAGGAGATTTTAAATACGGACACATATTCTTTTTCTCCTTTCAATTCCTTCTCATTTTTTCTCTCTTTTCGGTTTTTTGTATCCTCTTTTGGTTTTTCTTTTTCTATTTTAGTTTCTTCGTCTTTTTTTCCTTTTTTATTCTTTATTTTCTTGTTTACCCCTTTTTTCCCTTTTTTTAATTTCCCCCCTCTTTCTCTCCCTTTGTTTTCTATCCTCTATAAACTGATTACCCTTTTCCCCAGGCCATTTACATTGCGGGGAAAAATGATGAAAGCACCCTTTAAAGAAGTGCATCTCAATTTACATAAAACGCTGATTACAAAGTGGCCGAGCATTAAGAAAAAAAAGCAGGAGTCTCGCAAACTCACGGACATATTATTGTAACAAAGTCAGGTGCTGCTGCTATTGCTTCTCGCTTCTCTATATACCTGTATATATACTTTGAGGTCGGGTACCGATAATGTGGCCCTTTAAAGAATGGCCCCACGATGATGCTCGCGCTGTTGAGATGCAAGGACTTGGAGAGTTTTTCGCGGATTATCGACACAACAAAAGGGGAGTAAAAAAAACGAAGAAGGAGGGAAAAAAAATGAGTAAAGAAAATAAAAGAAAAAAGAAAGAAAGAAAGAAAGAAGGAAGGAAAAAAGAGAGATAGAGTATATATTCTCTTTTCTCCTCAACGGCAAATGGCGATGCTTGAAGCCATGAGCTTGCGTCTGGTAATTGCTTAATTTGTGGAAGCATGTCGGTGTTGCGCTTAAGTGTGACCTAAAGCAGTGTTAGTGTAAATGCATTCAACTTTCGCATTTTACGAGCAAACAAGAAGGAACTACCTTTTCTCGAGTAGTAGCGATGGAGAAAAATGCCCTGCTTCAGTTCATTCTTTCTTTCATGAAATACGAAAACAGTGACGGTAAATAATAAATTTCTTCATACTTTGTTTTATTGGTTCTATTCTCATACAGAATTTTTCTGTTATATGTTGTACAGCATCATCTACTAGATATTTTACGACATTAATTCAAATCATTGAATAAATGTTTTGAAGCATCATCTAATAAATGCCTTGAAGCATCATCCGTTAAATGTTTTACAGTATCATCTACTAAAAGATTTATAGAATTGTATACTGAATGTTGTACAGAATCATCTATTAAATGTTTCGCAATATTGTCTTCAAAATGTTTTACATCATCATCCTCTAAATGTTGCGCAGCATCATCCACTAAATGTTGTACAGCATCATCTACAAAATATTTTGAAGAATCATTTAATAAATATTTTACAGCATCATCTACTAAAAATTGTACAGCATATCATAGTAAATTTTATGGAGCATTATCTATTAAACTTTCTACAGAATCATCCACTAAATGTTTTACAGTATCATCTACTACTAAACGTTTTACAGCATTATCTTCTATGTGTTTTACATTATCATCTAGTTAATGAATTACATCAAAATCTATTAAAAGTTGTATAACATTATCTTCCAAATGTTTTGAATATTAAATATTTAACAGAATCATCTACCAACTGTTCTACAGCATTGACTTCTGAATGTTTTACAGAATTATCTACAAAAAGCATTACATCATCTGCTAAGTATTTTACAACATCATCTAGTCAATGTATTACATCAAAATCTGTTAAAAGTTGTACAACATTATCTTCCAAATGTTTTGAGTAATCATCTTCTAAACTTTTTACAGCATCAACTGGTAAACATTGTATAACATCATCTACTAAAGGTTGTACATCGTTATCTTCTGAATTTCATACAGCATCTTCTGCAAAATACCATACAGCATCTTCTACTAAATATTCCATAACATTTTGCACCTATAGTAAGTCGTCTACTGAATTCGGTAGTGATTAAAATTAGGCATCCTTTAGTAAATATTTTACAACATCATTTACTAAGTGTTGTAGAGTATCAGCTGCTAAAAGATTAACAGCATTATATTCTAAATGTTTTACAGTATCATCTACAAAATGTTTTGTGGCATCGTCTACTAAATGTTTTCTAGCATCATCTACTAAATGTTTTGAAGCATCATTTACTAAATGTTTTGAAGCATCATCTACTAAATGTTTTGAAGCATCATCTACTAAATGTTTTGAAGCATCATTTACTAAATGTTTTGAAGCATCATTTACGAAATGTTTTGAAGCATCATCTACTAAATGTTTTGAAGCATCATCATCTAATAAATATTTTACAGCATTATCTACTGAATTTCTTGAAGCATCATTTACAAAAAGCTTTACAAAATCTACTAAATGTTTGAGAGCATTATCTACTTAATGTTTTTGAACATCATCTACTAAATGTTGCACATCATAATCATTATCATCTACTTAATGTTTTACAGTATCTGTTACAAAATGTTGGTTAGCATTATGTTCTAAATATTTAGAAGCATCATCTTCTAAGTTTTTGTATAACATTGACTATACTTAATGTAGTGTAGCATCATCTGATAAATATTTGACAGTATCATCTGTTTAATATTTTACAGCACTATGTTTTGAATTCTTTACATCATTGTCTAGTTAATGTTTTCTAGCATCATCTACTAAATGTTTTGAAGCATCATTTGCTAAATGTTTTGAAGCATCATCTACTAAATGTTTTGAAGTATCATTTACTAAATGTTTTGAAGCATCATCTACTAAATGTTTTGAAGCATCATCATCTAATAAATATTTTACAGCATTATCTACTGAATTTCTTGAAGCATCATCTACAAAAAGCTTTACAAAATCCACTAAATGTTTTAG
Organism: Leptopilina myrica (nomen nudum); assembly: GCA_032872475.1. Classification (NCBI taxonomy): domain Eukaryota; kingdom Metazoa; phylum Arthropoda; class Insecta; order Hymenoptera; family Figitidae; genus Leptopilina; species Leptopilina myrica (nomen nudum). The sequence goes on along the minus strand of CM065466.1, from coordinate 31,227,113 downwards.
AGCATTATCTACTTAATGTTTTAGAGCATCATCTACTAAATGTCGCACTTCATAATCATTATCATCTACTTAATGTTTTACAGTATCTGTTACAAAATGTTGGTTAGCATTATGTTCTAAATATTTAGAAGCATCATCTTCTAAGTTTTTGTATAACTATTGACTATACTTAATGTAGTGTAGCATCATCTGATAAATATTTGACAGTATCATCTGCTTAGTATTTTACAGCAATATGTTTTGAATTCTTTACATCATTGTCTAGTAAATGTTTTACACCATTATCTTCTAAATGTTTTGAAGCATCATCTTCCACATGTTTTTCTGCATTTATTAAAAAATGTTGTACAGCATCATCTACTTAAAGTCGTACAGCATTATCTTTTAAATGTTGAGCAGCATCATCTACTTAAAGTCGTACAGCATTATCTTGTAAATGTTGTATAGCATCATCTACTAAATGTTGTACATCATTATCTACCAAATGTCGTACAACATCATCTACCAAATGTTCTACAACTTTTTTTTTTGTTGTCTATCGTTTATCATCAACTGTATTCTTTCCACAATAAAATGCACCATCATTCAGTAAATGTTTTACAGCATTGTCTATATTAAATATTTTACAGCATTATTTGGAAAAAAATTTTCATCATTTTATTCTAAATGTTCTAGAGCGTCATCATGAAAAACTTGTACAGAATTATCTTCTAAACTTTTTTCTCCATCATCATCTACTAAATTGTCTTACTGACACATATCTACTAAATCTCTTCTATAAAGCATTATCATCTCATTTCAATAATGTAAAGTATTATCATATTTATTAAATGTTCTCTACAGTACAACAAAAAAAAAGAATTCGAAAAAATACCTAAAGAAATTATCTGTTAAACAAAATGACACTTAATTTTTTGCTACAAGTTTTTTTTTCACCAATAATTATTAACATAGTTTATTTCCGTTCTTGATTTCACAAAGTAGTTTTAATTCTATATTATTTTCAAACACGCAGGAAGAAATAAAATTCTCGTGAATTGACTTTCGTGAGATAATTTCTTTTTTTTTAAATAAAAATAATTTTTCTAACTCATTTTATAAAAGGGATAAATTATTATTGTTATTTCTATATTATTATTATTATTATTATTTCTATTATTTATTATTATTTATATTATTTCTATTATTTATTATTATTTATATTATTTATATTATTTATATTATTTATTATTATTTATATTATTTCTATTATTTCTATTATTATTATTATAATTTTAATGATGTTAAAAAAAATTCCTTTCGTTTGTAAAAGTGTCGATTATGTACGAAATTGTCAATGCGGTGAAGGCGAAATAATTGAGTTCACGCGTCAATATCGTGTAAATGGAAAATTATGAGCAACAACATTTATACAATCGTTTCTCGATATTAAGCAATATTTTCGTTGAGGACAAGTTGAGGACACAGAAAACTCTAATTGGCATATCGTTCGCCTTACAATTCTCTATGCACAACAACACCTTGGTAACCTTTTGTTCCGATTCTTGTATTATTCGAACATGACACGATCAGTAGTGCAACGGTTACTAGTCGACCGTGAAATTTCACATATTTTTTCCTCACTTTTTTTTTTGTTCTTGTTTTTTCTTCTATCTCTTTACTATTTTTCTTCCCCCTTCTCGTTGATTTTGTTAAAACTCTTTCGCAAATTACAATCCGAATTTGCAATCTGATTTTACGACTTTTTCGATTATTTTCGACTAAATGCAGGAAAGGGAAAATCAAAAGGAAGAGCAAAAAAAATGGAAAAAGAGAAAATAGAAGAAAAAAAGAGAGAAAAGAAGAGCAAAAAAATGGAAAAAGAGAAAATAGAAGAAAAAAAGAGAAAAATGGAGAAAAAAATGGAAAAAGAGAAAACAGAAGAAAAAAAGAGAAAAATGGAGAAAAAAATGGAAAAAGAGAAAACAGAAGAAAAAAAGAGAAAATAGAAGAAAAAAAGAGAAAAATAAAATTTTTTTTTGTCCAAACGCGAAAATAGTTTGTGTTATAAGATAAAAACTATTTTCGCGCGTAATAACTCATGCTTTACTTTTCATAATAACTGTTGGAAATATTTCCGTTTCGCTCAAGAAAAGCGCGCACATTTTCTAAGTAGTCATCGATAATGAACACCTCTACACAATATAATGATACCGTTATATTCTTTAAGGCCAACACAATATAATCAGGAAAAATCAAAAGCATCGTTCGATTTTAATAGTCGGCACTAAATATTTATTATACGACTCTGTGCACCATTCCGTTCCCCAGAGAGAGAGAGAGAGAGAGAAACGAAAACAAAAAAAAAACAACGAAAAGGGAGAAAAAATTCTCTATTCATAAATACGAAGGTCAATATTTCCATTTCTAATATTTTTTTTTGTTCTTTTCAAAACAAAAATTCAAATTTTCATTTTTCAATTTAAAAATAAAAACAAAGAGAAAGAATAAAAGAATAAAAATTCTCAAAAAATTTAAAACTTAAGAATAAAAATTGCAAAAAAATTAAAAAATTAAGAATAAAAATTGCAAAAAAATTGAAAAATTAAAATTGCAAAAGAATTGAACTCAATGGTTATTTTTTAATTCCTTGATTAAGAAGTTATCGATGATTTAAGGTGAAAATAGAAATTTTGACCATAATGACAATCATGAATTTGTGAGAAGAAATTGTTTTAAATATAAAAAAAAAGAATGCAAATAAATGTAAAGGGATTTTTTTTTCAAAATTTGTTTCAGGTTATGCCAATTTTCGGGGCTGGACCTTTTGACCAACATTTAATGTTAGATGGTCATGAATTGCAGAATGATTCGGAAACATTGAGTTCACTGGGCATCTTTCCTGAAACACTTCTCACCTTAAAGGTAAGTGATGAAAATAAATAAATAAATAATTTTTTTTTATAATTAATTTTTCGATTCAAAATCGTTTCTTGACTATTTATCCATATTGGCTCAATTTCCATTTACAAATTAACATATTTAAATTTTTTTTTTAAATTATTTTTTACCTACTATTGGTTCATTACTTCAATTTTGGTTAATTTGTATGGTTTATGTTGGGTTATTATTAATGGTTTAGTTTTGGTTTTTATTATTTATTTATTGGTTCATTGTTGAACGACTATTACATTTTTATTGGTTTATTGTTGACCTACTATTACATTATTATTAGTTTATTATTGGTTTACTATTGGTTCACTTTTGATTTACTAATTAATGACCTATTATTAAATTATTGCTTCATTACTGTCCAACTTTTAGGTTATTGTTGACCTACGATTAGATCTACTATTTTTCATTGGTTTACTATTTGGGTTTTTATTGGTTTATTATTGGTTCACATTAGGTTTCTTATTGACCTATTTTTACGTTATTCATTGATTATTATTGACCTATAATAATTGACCTACTGTTGAGCTGTTATTATTATTCATCGGATATTTATTGGTTCATTATTGACTTATTGGTAATTTATTGACCTATTATTAGTATAATTTTGGTTTCATACTGAATAAATATTGGTTCAATTTTTGTATCTTCTTGACTATAATTATTGGTTTAATTTTGGTTTCTTATTGACCAATTATTGGTTCAATTTTGGTTTCCTCTTGACTAATTATTGGTTTCATTTTGGATTCTTCTTGACTAATTATTGGTTCAATTTTGTTTTTTCAATTATTGGTTCCATTTTGGTTTCTTATTGACTAATTATTGGTTTCTTTTTGGTTTTTCAATTATTGGTTCCATTTTGGTTTCTTATTGACTAATTATTGGTTTATTTTTGGTTTTTATTGACCAATTAGTGGTTCAACTTTGGATTATTATTGACCAATTAATTATTGGTTCAATTTTGGTTTCTTATTGACCTATTTAAAAACGATTGGTTGATTATTGACCTATTATTTGTTCAATTTTGATTTCTTATGGATCTATTGGTTTATTATTGACCTACTATAAAGCGATTGGTAAAATATTGATACATTATTTGGTCCATTATTGGTTTATTATGGACCCACTATTAGTTTATTATTGGATATTTTTTAGTTAATTTTTGACCTATTATTAAATAATTGGTAGCTTATTAAGCTGTTAATTTTTGGTCCATTATTGGTTTATTATTGACCTACTATAAATTCGAATTTGGTTTCTCATTGACCTATTATTAGGTACTGTTTCATTATTGAGATATTTTTTGGTTATTATTAGTTGATTTTTGATCAACTTTCAGGTTATTATTGACCTATCATTAGGTTCATTACTTTTTACGGTCCTACTATTTGGTATTTATTGGTTTGTCATTGGTTCACTTTAGGTTTATTATTGACCTACTATTAAATTATTGGTTTTATATTGACCTATTAATTTTTTGTTTATTATTGGTTTAGTATTGACCTATTATTATCTATTATTGGTTTAATTTTGGTTTTTATTGACTAATTATTGGTTCAATTTTAGTTTCTCGTTGTCCTATTATTGGTTTAACTTTGGTTTCTTATTGACCTATTATTGGTTCAATTTTGGTTTCTTATTGACCTATTATTGGTTCAATTTTGGTTTCTTACTGAATAAATATTGGTTCAATTTTTGTATCTTCTTGACTAATTATTGGTTTAATTTTGGTTTCTTATTGACCAATTATTGGTTCAATTTTGGTTTCTTCTTGACTAATTATTGGCTTAATTTTGTTTTTTAATGAGCAATTATTGGTTCCATTTTGGTTTCTTCTTGACTAATTATTGGTTCAATTTTGTTTTTTATTGACCAGTTATTGGTTCAATTTTGGTTTTTAATTGACTAATTATTGGTTCAATTTTGGTTTCTTATTGACTTATTAGTGGTTCAACTTTGATTTCTTATTGACATATTAATTTTTGGTCCATTATTGGTTTATTATTGACCTACAAGATGGATAATAAGTTCAATAAGGCGAATAGGTGTAAAAAAAACGTATAAAACATTTCTATATTTTTTTTCGTGTGGCTTTTTGGAATTTTTTTTTAAATGAGAAATTTTGTTTTTCACACGTGGAACTGAATAATGAAATAAATTGATTTCACCATTAAACAATAGGCAAAGCTTTATAGTGAATTTACTGTTGTAATTTGTGAGCGCGAAGAAAATTAAGTCACTCGTAATCTTAAGACATTAAGCTTTGGTCGACGACGAAATTTGTGTCTTATCCCTTTTCCTTGAACGTTATCTCGGTCAATTTCTCGACGTTAGTTATCCATTGTTCTTAGTTTCTTAGGTGCGAGAAAAGCAAATCTGAAATCTAAATTGCCACTGTTTGTCAGACGTCGCTTGCAGAATTTTGTGTATTTACATTAACGCAACGCAACCACCGCATCGAAACCCTTTTGTACTGTTCGAAAAAAATACAACAACAACAACAACAAAAACAATAAATTTAAGTATAAAATAATAAAAAAAACAATAAATAAAAAATAATAAAAAAACATAAATAAAAAATAATAAAAAATATTAAATAAAAAATAATAAAAACAAGGATTAAAAAAATAATAATAATAACAGTCAACAACAGTAGTAAAATTAAAATCGTTTTTCAGTAAATTTGACTATTATTAGAATGAGAAAAAATTGAATGTTTGGTGGAATATTAATTTTACGTGAAAAGAAGGAAATAAAATAAATAAATAAATAGTCTTTTTTTTGTTAATAAGGAGAAAAAGAAAAACCACATTCTTAGGTGTATGGCTTTGAGTGAAAATGTTGAAGTCGTTTTCTCAGGTAAAAAGGCGATAAGTTTGAATTATCTGAATAGTTGTTAAGAGTGCCATTGACAATATAGATCACTAAATGTCTCTATGATTTCTTTCTTTCGATTTGGAATGCGACTGGAAGGGATTCCATGAGGTCGTGTGATATAAACGTGCACGATCTATACGTGTTCCTTTAAGAATCGCAAATGTTTTGTGTGATGGAAATGGAACGTCACTCACTGACCTTGACTTGCTTGGATCACCAAGTTTTTCTTTTTTTCCCGTTTCTTTTTTCTTTTTTTTTTTTTTTTGCGAATCGATTAGTAGATCCGATTTTTTGTTTTGTTTTTACATTCAACACCGACAATTACTCAACACAACGACGGGAAGAGATACCGTTTTGTCGTTGTCGTCGTTCAAGTCGCGGTTTTACGTAACGAAACATTTACCAGGCCGCGTAATTACTCGGAGAGTTGAAGGTGCTGACATTCTTCGTTTACTTTTTTTTGTTGCTTAAAGTTAATTCCTCTATATTATTTCTTTTTCAACTGCAAATTCCGAAATATGTGTACTCGCTGATTAAAAAAAAATCAATATTAAACCAATAATAAAACCAATAGTAAACCAATAGAAAACAGATAAAAAACCAATAGTAAACGAAAAACCCATAGAAACCCAATTGTAACCTAATAAAAAATAATCGCAACCAAAACAAAAAATAATTAAAAACCAATAGTAAACCGATAAAAAACCCAAAAACCCATAGAAACCCAATAGTAACCTAATAAAAAACAAATCACAATCAGAACAAAAAATAATGATAAAACCAATAGCAAAACCGATAAAACCCCAATTGTAAACCAAAAACCCATAGAAACCTAATAGTAACCTAATAAAAAACAAATCGCGACCAGAACAAAAAAATAATGATAAAAGCAATAGCAAACCGATAAAAACCCAATAGCAAACCAAAAACCCATAGAAACCCAATAGTAACCTAATAAAAAAAACTGATTACAACCCAAACAAAAAATAATGAAAAACCAATAGCAAACCGATAAAACCCCAATAGTAAACCAAAAACCCATAGAAACCTAATAGTAAGCTAATAAAAAACAAATCGCAACCAGAACAAAAAATAATGATAAAACCAATAGCAAAACCGATAAAACCCCAATTGTAAACCAAAAACCCATAGAAACCTAACAGTAACCTAATAAAAAACAAATCGCGACCAGAACAAAAAAATAATGATAAAACCAATAGCAAACCGATAAAAACCCAATAGCAAACCAAAAACCCATAGAAACCCAATAGTAACCTAATAAAAAAACTGATTACAACCCAAACAAAAAATAATGAAAAACCAATAGCAAATCGATAAAACCCCAATAGTAAACCAAAAACCCATAGAAACCTAATAGTAACCTAATAAAAAACAAATCGCAACCAGAACAAAAAATAATGATAAAACCAATTGCAAACCGATAAAACCCCAATAGTAAACCAAAAACCCATAGAAACCCAATAGTAGCCTATTAAAAAAACTAATTACAACCAAAACAAAAAATAATGAAAAACCAATAGAAAACCAATAAAAAAAACCCTATAGTAAACCAAAACTAATAATAAACAAATACTATTTGTTAAATAATAAAATTAGTATTTTTTATTTATTTATAACTATATTTATAACTATATATAAAAACCAAAAAACTAATTAAAAACTTAATAGTTAAACCAATAAAAACCCAATAGTAAACATAAAACCAATAAAACTAAATAGAAACCCAATAGTAAACCATTGAAAAACTAATAGTAAACTAAAACTAATAAAAAACGAATGAAAAACCAATTACAGATTAAATAAAAAAACAATAAAATACCAATAGTTAATTAAAAAAAAATTAAACTAAATAATAACCCTATAGTAAAATAATGAAAAACTAATAGTAAACGATAACCAATACAAAACTAATGAAAAACAAATAGTTATCCAATAAATACAATTAAAAACCAAATAAAAACTAATATTAAAACAAAGCCAATAGAAACCCAATAGTAACATAATAATAAACCTATAAAAAACTAATATTAAAGAAAAACGAATAAAGAACTAATAAAAAACGAATAGCCAACCAATTAAAAAATAATTGAAAATAAAAAAACCAATATTTAACCAAAAACCAATAAAATCAAATAGTAACCTAATAATAAACCAATAACAAACTAATATTAAAGCAAAAGTAATGAAGAACTATAATGAAAAACTAATAGAAACCAAAACTATAATCAATAGAAACAATACTAAACCATTAAAAAAACAAATAGACAACCATTTAAAAAATAATAATTGAAAACTAATAAAAAACCAATACTTTACCAAAGACCAATAAAAGCCAATAGTAATTCATTAGTAAACCAATAAAAAACTAATAGTAAAAGAAAACCAAAAAACCTAATAGTATACCAATAAAAAATCAATAGTAAACCATAACCAATAAAAACCCAATTGTGACCTATTAATAAAGACATAAAAAACTAATACTAAAGCAAAACCAATAAAAATTAATAAAAAACGAATAATAATAAAACAACCAATAAAAACCTAATAGCAAACTAATAAAAACCAATAGCAAACCAAAAAACAATAGATCCCAATAGTAATTTAATACTAAACCAATAAAAAACTAACGAAAAACAAATAGTAAACCATTATTAACCAATAGCAATTAAAACTAATAAAAAACAAGTAGAAAAACCAATAATATACCAATAGTAATACATTTAAAACCTAATTTAAAATCTAATAGTCAAACCAATAGTAAACAAAAAATCAAGAAAACTAAATATTAACCTAAAAGTAAACCAATGAAAAACTAATAGTAAATTAAAATTAATAACAAACGAATGGAAAACCAATTACAGATCAAACAAAAAACCAATAAAACTAAATAGTAATCTAATAGTAAAATAATGAAAATCTGATAGTAAATTGAAACTAATAAAAAGCGAATGAAAAACAAATTAGTGACAAATTAAAAAACCTATAAAAAACCAATAGTTAGCCAATAACAATCAAAACTAAATAGTAACCCAATAATAAAATAATGAAAAACTGACAAAAAACGAATAAAAAACCATTACTGACTAAACAAAAAATCAATAAAATACCAATAGTAAACCAACAACAAATAAAACTAAATAGTAACCCAATAGTAACATAATGAAAAACTAATAGTAAACAAAAACCAATCCAAAACTAATGTAAACAAATAGTAAACTAATAAAAAACTAATTAAAAACCAAATAATAGCCAATAGTAAACCAATAAAAAACTAATAGCCAACCAATTAAAAAATAATTGAAAACCAATAGTAAACCAAATTATAATAAAACCCAATAATAATTCAATAATAAACCAATAATAAAATTAATAGTAAATCATAACCAATAACGCGTAAGACCGATTATTGCACCGAAACGCTCAATTGTGACCTAATAATAAAGCAATAAAAACTAATATTAAAGCCAAACCAAGAAAAGTAATCGAAAAACCAATAGTAAACAAAAACCAGTATAAACCCAATCGTAAACCAATAAAAAATCCAATAGTAACTAAAACCATTAAAAAGACTAAAAAATCTAATAGCCAATAATAACCAATGGTAATTTAATAGTAAACCAATAGTTAACCAAAATCAATACAACCTAATAGTAATTTAATTCTAAACCAATAAAAAAACAAACGAAAAACCAATATAAAATAAATAGTAAACCAATAAAAACCTATAGTAATTTAGACCAATAAAAAACAAAATAGAAAATCCAGTAATAAACCAATAAATGCGACTTTAATAAATTATACAATATTTTCTTAAATTAAACAAAAACAAAACAAAAAGAAAAAGAAGAAGAAGATGAAGAAGAAGAAGAATTGACATTAATTTCGAAAAGTAAAGAATTTGAAAAATTTCATCTAAAATATACATTTCGTCCAAATATATTTATAAACACAATCACTTTTGAGCGGTTTATGCACGCGCGCGCGCCTTCAATCGCGCGGTAAAAAACAAAGACTCTGCCAAATGATTACTAATGCGTTTCTCATTTTTCGATCTTCTTGACGAAAAGGGGTTCGCGAGAGAAAACGGAAGAAAAAAAGGCAAAAAAAAGAAAAAAAAAAAATTGAAAACTTTCTGCAAGCGCCGAAAGAAACTTTTAGAATTGATCTAGATGCAAGGGGTGGGGGAGAGTTGCGAAAAGGTAGCAATCTCTCTCTCTCTCTCTCTCTCTCTCTCTCTCTCTCTCTCTCTCTCTCTCTCTCTCTCTCTCTCTCTCTACCAAATTCACGGAGAGTTCATAATGCAGAAATTCTCCTCCCTTTTGGTCACTAAAGACATTTTGGAGTTGGGAAGGGGGGAGGGGAGGGTGGAAGAAGAGGAAACAAGCGATGAACAGATTCAAGGAGAATAAGAGAGAAAAAGACAGAGTGAGAGATGTATATACTATATATATATATATAAAAGAGAAAAGAAGCGCATCAAACGTAGACATTCGTCACACGACATCAAAAGCGTCTGCCGGCCCCGACTTTAACGGTCGATCGGCCATGAAGATCACGAGTTGCCTGGGAGAAAAAGAGAGAAAAATCAATGGGTGAGGGGTGGGAGGGGGAGAGGGAGAGGTTTTTGCAAAAACGGAGAAAAATGCGAAAAATTTTTTCCCCTATTTTTTTTTTTGTTTTTTTTTAGGAAAAAAGTTGTTTTTAATAGATTATTAATTGTAGAAAATAAAAAAAAGAAAAATAAGCAAAATATTTAAAATGGAAAAACCAAAAAATGGAATTACAAGAAATAGGGCCAAGAATAATCAGAAAAGAAAAATATCAATAAATAACCAACTAAAAACCAAAAGTAAACCATAACCGGAAAACACAATTGTAAGCTAATGATAAAGTATAATAAAATTGAAAAACCGAAACAAAATGTAAACGAAATAAAAACCAAAACGAAAAGTAGGGTCAGAATAAACAGAAAAGAAAAATACTAACCAAACCAGAAAATCCTAAAAAAATGCAATTAAAATAACAAACCAAAGGTATTGCGTCCTAAAGATACAGGCAAAAAATACAATTAAAAGAGAAACCAAAAATTTTCGACCAAAACAAAAATTTTAACTAATAAAAATGCGACAATAAAGAAAACCAAAAAAAAACAAATTTACCAACGTTAAAAAAACGGCCTAACCAAAAACCTAAAAAGGTTCGGCCAAATCAAAAACAAAAAAACTAAAAAAAACCAAAAATGTGACCTAAAAACAAAAGAATATGTGACTAATAACAAAAACTATAAAACAGTGAAATTAAAATAACTTCACTATAAATATAACATAAAAAAATTGACCTACAGATGAAGTTTAAGGTTAAAGTTCAGGTCAATTTTGATTTCTAAGTTTCAACTTTATTGCTTAGGTCAACTTTTAATAAAGTTTAGGTCAATTTGAAAAAAATGTATTTAAGGGTTTTGTTTTAAAGTTCAGGTCAAGTTATATTTTTCGTTTTAAAACTTTGGTCAAAGTAAAGTTTTTAATGGTTTTAGTGAAATTATAGTTTTAATTTTGAAGTTTAGGTCAAATTAGAGTTTTGTTTTAAAACGTATGTTAATTTAAGTTTTAAATGAGAAATTTAAATCAAATTAAAGTTTCAATTTCAAAGTTTAAATCCATTAAAAGTTTTGGTTTTAAAGTGTAGACCAAAATAGTGTTTAACATACAAAATTAGGTCAAATAATGTTTTAAGTTTGCAGTTTAGTTAAATTAAATGTTATAATTTCGAAGTTTGGATCAAATTAAAGTTTAGATTTTAAAATTTAGGTGAAATTAAAATTTGAATTTTGAATTTCAGATTCATTTAAAGTTTAGATTAAAAATAAAGTTCTTAATATAAAATTAGGTCAAATTAAAGATTGATTTTTGAAGTTTGCTTAAATTTAAAGTTATAATTTTGAAATTTAGGTCAAATTAAAGTTTTCATTTTGAAGTTCAGGTTAATTTAAAGTTTAGATTAAAATAAAGTTCTTAATTGTAAAATAAGGTCAAACTAAAGATTGAATTTTGAAGTTTGGTTAAATTTAAAGTTATAATTTTGAAATTTAGGTCAAATTAAAGTTTTAATTTTGAAGTTCAGGTTCATTTAAAGTTTAGATTAAAATAAAGTTCTTAATTGTAAAATAAGGTCAAACTAAAGATTGAATTTTGAAGTTTGGTTAAATTTAAAGTTATAATTTTGAAATTTGTGTCAAATTAAAGTTTTAATTTTGAAGTTTATATTAAAGTAAAGCTTAAAGTTTTGAAGTTTCAATCAAGTTAGAGTTTTGGTCTGAAAGTGTAAATAAAAATCAAGTATTAAATGTGCTATTCATGTCAAAATAAAGTTTAAATGTTGAAGTTTGAGTCAAATTTTGATTTTGAAGATTAGGTCAACTGTAGGTTCTGGTTTTAAAGTTTAGGTCAAATTAATATTTTAAATACGAAGTTTAGATCAAATTGAAGTTTTAAATTCAAAGTTTAGGTTAAATTAATGTTTTAATTTTGAAGTTTGTGTCAAGTTTTAATTTTGAAGTTTGATTTGAGTTTTGATTTTGCAGATCAGGTCAACTGTAATCCAAATCCAAAGTTTAGGTCAATTTAAAGTTTAAATTCCGAAGTTTAGGTCAAATTAATGTTTTAAATACGAAGTTCAGGTCAAATTAATGTTTTAAATACAAAGTTCAGGACAAATTAAAGTTTTAAATCCAATGTTTAGGTCAAATTAATGTTTTAAATCCAAAGTTTAGTTCAAATTAAAGTTTAAATTCCGATGTTTAGGTCAAATGAATGTTTTAAATACGAAGTTCAGGTCAAACTAATATTTTTAATACGAAGTTTAGGTCAAATTGAAGTTTTAAATCCAATGTTTAGGTCAAATTAATGTTTTAAATCCAAAGTTTAGGTTAAATTGAAGTTTTAATTCAAAGTTCAGGTCAAATTAATGTTTTAATTTTGAAGTTTGAGTCAAGTTTTGATTTTGAAGTTTGAGTCGAGTTTTGATTTTGAAGATCAGGTCAACTCTAATCCAAATCCAAAGTTTAGGTCAAATTAAAGTTTAAATTCCGAAGTTTAGGTCAAATTAATGTTTTAAATACGAAGTTTAGGTCAAATTGAAGTTTAGAATCCAAAGTTTAGGTCAAATTAAAGTTTTGGTGAAATTAAAGTTTAAATTCCGAAGTTTAGGTCAAATTAATTTTTTAAATACGAAGTTTAGGTCAAATTGAAGTTTAGAATCCAAAGTTTAGATCAAATTAAAGTTTAAAATCCGAAGTTTAGGTCAAAATAATGTTTCCATTTTAAAGTTGGAGTCAAGTAAAAGTTTTAAATTTGTAAATTTTATGTCATTGAATATTATTGAGTTTTTATATTAAAACTTGAGGTTAGTTTTCAATTTAATTTATCTTTAAATTAATACTGTTTTTTTTTGGGGGAAGGGGTATTAATTTTTTCCGCTCTCTGAATTTTCATTGGAATTTAATGAAAACCCTTTTGCAAAGGAACCTCTTTTTTTTGTATTTCGCGTTTGCTCTTTTAATATTGATGATTATTGAAAATGTTTTTTGCCTCTCGCGCTCAGTTCTTTTTCGATAAAGTTCCATTCGCGATCTTAGAACTTCTTTCCACCACTGCACCGGCTTGTCTCGATTTTAACGAGAAAGAGAGAAAGAGAGAGAGAGAGAGACTCGAAAGAAATCCAAGCACGAGGCCTGGACTCGGGACGTCGTTGGTTAGCTCGCCGGAATAATTTCAACATTCCGACACATTCCATTGGTTTACAGTCGACTGGCTTTATGAAACCGACAAAACCAAGAGCAAAAGAGGAATAGCAATTCGCATGGCGACGCCGTTATTTTATCTTTGTTTAAAAACAAAAAAATTTAGATATATTTATATTTAGAACAATTTGTCCTTATTTTCAAGTATAGAGGTCATTTTGTGCCATTTTTACTTTTTTTTAAATATATTTCGGACAATTTTTGGTCAATTTTCAATTAATTTTGTTACTTTTGTCTTTAGGTCAAATTTAGTTTTGTTTTTCGCCACTAAGTTTCGAGCTAAAATTAATTCTTCACTTTTTAAACATTCCGCTTAATTTTATTATCGCCTTGTAAATATTTTCAAATATAGGTCAACCTAAATATTTCCATTTAAGTTTAGGTCAAATTAAGTTTCCGGCAAAATAAACTTATTTTTGTATACAATTTTTTTCTTTAATTCTTTTTAATTAGTGTAGTATTTATTTTTATTTCAAATAGGTGAATTCGCATTTTGAGACCAAGTTTAGGTCAACCTAAGTTTAGACAAAGTTTAGGTCAAATTAACTGTTCGTTTATTTTTATGCGTGGGATACAATATTAATTTTTTATTCTCTAATATAAATTTGACAAAAAACATCAATTTTATTTAAAAAAATGAAAATTCAATTTGTTTCAAAGCCTAAAGGCGACGAAAGACCTAATTTGCCCTAAACTTCGAGAAAGTAGAAATTTGACCTAAAAATTAAAGACAAATATATACATTTTTTCGAAAATTCAATTTGACCTAAACTCTACATGAGACGAGACACATAATTTGACCTAAATTTCGAAAAATATTTATATGACCTAAAAATTTTAGTTCAAGTTCCTGTTCTCTTGAAAATTAGGTCACATTAAATGTCTCGTCTCTTTTAAGATTTTGAAGGTGAATATTCAATTTGTTTCAAAGCCTAAAGGCGACGAAAGACCTAATTTGACCTAAACTTCGAGAAAGTAGAAATTTGACCTAAAAATTTAAGCCAAATGTACATTTTTTCGAAAATTCAATTTGGACCTAAACACTAAAACAAACTCTAAACCAAAAAGAAACGTGAGACTTAATTTGACTTGAATTTTGAAAAAATATAAATTGGATCTAAACAATTAGGTAAAATTCACATTTTCTTGAATTTTAGGTCAAATTAAGTGTCTTGTCTCTGTTTAAGATTTTTAAAAAATGAAAATTTAATTTATTTTAAAAAACCTAAACGAAAAGAGAGACCTAATTTGACTTGGATTTTGAAAAATATAAATTGGACCTAAAAATTTAGGTCAAGTTAATATTTTCTTGAATTTTAGGACAAATTAAGGGTCATGTCTCTTTTTAAGATTTAAAAAGTGAAAATTCATTTTGATTTAAAACCTATAAGAGACGAAACACTTAATTTGACCTAAATTTAGAAAAATGTAAATTTGAACTAAAAATTTAGGTCTAGTTAATACTTCTTTGAAATTAGGTCAAATTAAGTGTCACGCCTCTTTTAAGATTTAAAAAAAATTAAATTTTCGTTTTATTAAGCTTCTCCTAAATTTTATTATAAAAAAATCATTTTTTTGAAAGTATAGGTCAACTTTATTATTTTTGTGTCCTCTAACTTTAGGTCAATTTTTTTCTTAAATTACTCCTTATTTGGTTTACTTTAAAAAAATCTCAATTTATGATTCGATTTTTTTAGTTACTGATCAACGTTGTTTGTTGATTAACTTAAATTTTTGGTTCTCATTAGGTTCTAGTCAATTTTTTACTTTTGGTTCTCCTTAGGTTTTGGTCAACTTTATTTCTTGATAAACGTTAAGTTTAGGTCAGTTTTAACTACTAATTTTTTTTATATTGTTGTCAAATTTTTTTCTTATTCTTCCCTTTAGGTTCTGGTAACTTTCTTTTTTGTTTTAGTTCTTTTTAGGTTTAGGTAAATTTTTCCAATATTAGTTCACTTTTGATTTTTGTAAATTTGATCTATTCATTGAGTTAGGTTTCAGGTTAGTTTCATGTTTGGGTTCTCTTTAGGTTCTAGTCAATTTTTTACTTTTAGTTGACTTTAGGTTCTGGTCAATTTTATTTTTTGTTTTACTTCTTTTTAGGTTTAGGTCAATTTTTTCAATTTTGGTTCTCTTTAGGTTCTGGTCGTTTTTTTTAAATTTCGGTTCCTTTTAGGTTCTAGTTAAGTTTATTTTTTATTAACTTCAAGGTCAGGTCAGTTTTAAGTATTAATTGTTAGATTATTGTGATTTTTTTTAATTTTGGTTCTTTTTAGGTTCTGGTCAAATTTAAATTTTTATTGGCTTATGTTTTAGTTTTTTTAGTTTCTGGTCAATTGTTTAGTTTCGTTCTCTTTTGATTATTTGTGAATTTTATCTATTGATCTATACTTGGGTTTCAGATAAGTTTCATGTTTGGATTCTCTTTAGGTTCTAGTCAATTTTTGTACTTTTGGTTGACTTTTGGTTTTGGGCAACTTAATGTCTTGATTAACTTTAAGTTTAGCTTAGTTTTAACTACTGATTTTCTTTAGATTGTTGTCAAATTTTTGAATTATTCTTCCTTTTAGTTTCTTGTGAATTTATTTTTTGCTTTTGGTTCACTTTAGGTTCGGGTCAAATTTATTGTTTGATTAACTTAAACTTCGGGTCAGTTTGGAAATATTAATTTTCTTTAGATTTTGGTCAATATTTTCTCAATTTTTATTCCTTTTAGGTTCAGGTCAATATTACTTTTTTATTTAGTTCTTTTTAGGTTCAGGTCAATTTTTTCAATTTTGGTTCTATTTTGATTTTTATGAATTTTATCTATTAATTTAGTAGGGTTTCAGGTTAGTTTCATATTTTGGTTCTTTTTAGGTTCTTGTCAATTTTTTCAATTACGGTTTTTTTAGGTTCTGGTCAACTATATTTTTTGATTAACTTAATGGTCAGGCCAGTTTTAAGTATTAATTTTCTTTTTATTATAGTGATTTTTTTCCAAATTTGGTTCTCTTTTTAGGTTCTGGTCAATTTTATTGGCTTATGTTTTAGTTTTTTGGTTTTTAGGTCAATATTTTTAATTTTGGTTCTCTTTTGATTTTGGTCAATTTTATCTCTTGCATGACTAAGGTTTCAGGTTTAGTTTCATGTTTTGGTTCTCTTTAGGTTGTGGTCAATTTTTTTTCAAATTCGGTTCCTTTTAGGTTCTGGTCAATTATATTTTTTATTTTATATATTGATTTACTTGGGTTTCAGGTTAGTTTCATGTTTTGGTTCTTTTTAGGTTCTGCTCTAATGTTTTGATTGCCTTAAGTTTTTTTTTAGATCAATTCTATATGTTTTCATTTATTTTAGATATAATTTTTTGATCATTTTCATTGTTTACTTTAAAATTTATTGTAAATCGAAAAATGAAACTTATTCCATTTTTTAAAGTTAATAATTGGTTTAGTTTAGAGAGGGGAGAGAGAGAATGAGAGAGTATAGGTATACTTGCTTTGGCATACAACACGAGTTTAAGAAAAGTTAAGTGGTGGGGATGAGGGGAGTGATTTGATTTTAATGTCGAGTTCACCGGCGCGGATAATTGTCGTCATTACCTGCACGAGAGGGCGCGTTTACTGTCTTTTTAAGAGAGAGAGAGAGAGAGAAGGAGAGAGAGAGAGAGAGGCCATAGTCACTGCCACGAACCAACAAACAGTGTGCAATGAATTTTACCTTTACCGTGTAAACAGGATTCTCGTTTGCCACGCCAACAGAAAATATACAATAAACTACAAAAGAGTGAGAGAGAGAGAGGGGGAGGGGGGAAGCCCATCCGCGGATCCATCGAAGAATCATTTCTTGTTCTTCGCATTTCCACTGAGCCCCTTTTAAAGTTATTTCATCTCTCACTACCGCAAGGCCTCTAACTTCTCCCACCCCCATTTCGTTTTATACTCATCGTGAATCTACTTCTCTGGAGCAATATCAAAAACGACAAAACACCCCCCTTCCCTTCCCCCCTTAAATGTTGCTAGGATCGTGAATGACGAGATTTCCTTCGCTTACAAGAATTTCTTTCGTCAAATTCTTGTCGAGCGTTTGGCATTCATTGGTTGATACTCCCCCCCCCCCTCTATCCTCACCACTGGGCCCCTTAAAGCCAATTAGTATACTTATATATATATATCTCTCTTTTTTTGAGTAAATGGAACCTGGAATTCGAGGTCAATTTTTATTTTTTTTTGGGGGGGGGGGTTTCTTTTTTATTTAAATTTGGAGACAATAAAAATGAAAGTGATTTTAATATTTTGGTGTTATTATTATTATTATTATATTGATTTTTATTGTTTTCAATTTTCAGTTATTTTATTGAAATAAAAATAAAATATTGACCTGAAAGAATATATTTATTGAGAAAAGATAGATTAAATAATAAAAGTATATGAGTGTTTGAAATTTGATAAAAATGAAAGATTTTAAAATTGATCTAATTTTTGGTAAACTCGATTTTTTTTAAAATTGACCTAAGTTGAATGTAATTTAAGCTTAAGGATCTAGTTGACCTAAAATTGGTAGTAATGAAAATTTGTCTTAAAAACTAAACTCTTAATTTGTCCTAAATTATTGGTTGAGTTTGGGTTTCTAGACAATTTTCTACTTTTGGTTCTACCTTTTAGGTTCTGATCAATTTTTTTTTATTTTATTAAGTTTTCGTTCAGGTCAATGTTATTTTTTGATTGGTTTAAGTTTTGGTTCCCTTTAGGTTTTGGTCAATTTTATTTTTGGAGTGACTTAAGTTTTTAGAAGTTTTAGGTTTTTGTTCTGGTCAATTTTATTTTTTGATTGACTTAAATTTTATAATAGTTTTAGCTTTTGGTTCTCTTTAGGTTCTGGTCATTTTTATTTTTAGATTGACTTTAGTTTTAGAATAGTTTAAGGTTTTGGTTCTGGTCAATTTTATTTTTCGATTGACCTAAGTTTTAGAATTGTTTTAGGTCTTGGTTCTCTTTAGGTTTTAGTCAATTTTATTTTTCAATGACCTAAGCTTTAGAATGGTTTTAGGTTTTGGATCTCTTTAGATTCTGGTGAATTTTAATTTTTTGATTGGGTTTCAGTTCTCTCCAGGTTGTGGTCAATTTTATTTTTTTACTAGACTTAAGTTTTAGAATAGTTTTAGATTCATTGTCAATTTTTAATTGTGGTTCCCTTTAGGTTCTGGTAAATTTTTTTTACTTTTGATTCTCTATGGATGCAGATCAATTTTATTTTTT
This sequence comes from Leptopilina myrica (nomen nudum), assembly GCA_032872475.1. Classification (NCBI taxonomy): domain Eukaryota; kingdom Metazoa; phylum Arthropoda; class Insecta; order Hymenoptera; family Figitidae; genus Leptopilina; species Leptopilina myrica (nomen nudum). The sequence continues at coordinate 31,208,249 of CM065466.1, read as the reverse complement.
GATTGACTTAAGATTTAGAATAGTTTTAAGGTTTTGGTTCTCTTTAGGTTCTGGTCAATTTCTTTGATTAGCTTAAGTTTTAGGTTAATTTAAGGTTTTGGTTCTTTTTAGATTCTGTTTAATTTTTTTACTTTTCGTTCACTTTAGGTTCTGGTCAATTTTATTTTTCGAGTGACTTAAGTTTTTAGAAGTTTTAGGTTTTTGTTCTGGTCAATTTTATTTTTTGATTGACTTAAATTTTATAATAGGTTTAGGTTTTGGTTCTCTTTAGGTTCTGGTCAATTTTATTTTTCGATTGACTTAAGTTTTAGATTAATTTTACGTGTTTTGGTTCTGGTCAATTTTATTTTTTAATCGACTTAAATTTTAGAATAGTTTTAGGTTTTGGTTCTCTTTAGGTTCTGGTCAATTTTATTTTTTCGTTAGTTTAAGGTTTAGCTTAGTTAACATTTTTAATACTTTTTAGGTTCTCGCCAGTTTTATTTATATTGAAGTTTCAGGTCAGTTTTAAATCTTGTTGATTTTTGGTTCTGGTCAATTTTTAATTAATCATATTTTTCTGGTTCTTTAATTGGAGTATTTTTATTTTCGGTCAATTTCAATTTGTTTCTTCGAAATTTTTCTTCAGAAATAATTTTCATTTTTGTTTAAAAAAAAAATGTTAACAATTTTGTTTTATTTTTTTACTGTAATATTAGAAATTATCATTTATGGTCGAAATTTATTTTTACAGCATTAAAAAAAGGGGGAGAAAAAATTGTTTAATTGGTTCAGTGCCACTAAAATTGAGTTTTTCTTGACTAAAGGAATTTCTTTTAGTTTTTCTCCTCTAACTCTCTCGAGATGTTTGACCAGTCTCAAATTCCTTTCGTTCTTTCCTCGTTCATTCTTTATAGTTTCTTTAAATACCGCGTTACAACAAATACTGCAAATCCTTGTCAATTACTGTCGGAAAAAAATTATTTTTTTCTTTGCAAAAGTGTCCTAAATTTTTTATATTTTACTTTTTTTTGCAAAACTTTTTTATCTAATAAAGAAAATTTTTTAGAATTCTTTTTTGAAAACATTTTCTTCTTGAAGACATTTTCTTTCATAAATTCTTGATTTTTTCATTTTTTTCTGTCGGTTTTTTTTTTTTTTTTTTTTTGCTTTCGTCTTTTATTTAATAAAATGATACGAAGGCACTTAACACGATTTAAAATTGTTGGGCACAAAAGAGCTTCTGTTTCACGATAAGTAAAGCACTTCACTCGATCTTTTCTCGCATCTCCAGTTCTCCATAACACCCTTCTGGTTCCTCGCTTACAGATGACGAGAGAAGGAGAGAGAAAGAGTGAGAGAGAGAGAGAAAGACTTACGGGACATGTGGTGTGCCGGAAAGCGTCAGACTGGACCTAAAAGAATTTTATTACGTCCGCAAAAATATCTACATACAGCGTGCGAAATTAAATTTTTTCCCTCGTCAAAAAAAAAAAAAAAAAAAAAAAATTCGAAAAAACAGAAGTTAACATTTTTTTTATTTCGTAAAAACTTGAATAAAAAAAACTACTGACCTTAACTAACACTAATTTTAAAAAGAAGAGAAAAAAATCAAATTTATTGCTATTATTTTCATTTGTTTAACAATAATTCAATAATTATTTAAACAAATTAATAACAATTTAGCAATTTTGAGAAACTGTTAATGCCAATTGATTCTGTGAGAAAAATTAAAAATGTTCTGTATTTTTTATATTTTTTTCCTAGTCGTATTTGACAGAATTTGTTTATAACAATTTTATAAACAAATTATTAAAAATAAAGAGTGTTTCATTCGAAGTAATTAATTAATTAAATTAATTTTGCGTAAAACGAACAATTAGATTCATTAGAAAATTGAAAAAATACCTCTTTTTTTGCTTTTAATTTCCAATTGTTTAAACAAATTAATAACAATTGAGTAATTACCAGAAACTGTTAACGCTAATTGACTTTGCGAGAAAAATTAAAAATGTTCTATATATGTTATATTTTTATCCAAGTCGTATATACCATAATTTGTTTATAACAATTTTATAAACAAATTATTAAAAATAAAAAGTGTTTCATCTCAAGCATAAACAAATGGATTCTTTAATTAAAATTAACAAAATTGGATTCATAGGAAAATTACAGAAGAACAGAAAAAACTGTTTTTTGGGTTAAATTTCCAGTTATTCAGCAATTGTTTAAACAAATTAATAAATATTTAGCTTTTTTTTCAAATTGTTATTGCCAATAAATTCTGTGTGAATAATTAAGAATGTTTTGTATGGCTCCCAATTTTTCTCCAAGTCGTAATTTGTTTATAAAATTGCTATAAACAAATTGTGCAGTTTAAAGGGTGTTTGTTTAAACAATTGTTGTTAAATAAATAGAAAATGAAAAACAGGAAACAGGTATTTTTTCAATTTTATTACAAATCTAATTGTTAATTTTATCTAAAATTAATTTGTTTATGTTTAGTATGAAACATTTGCTATTTATCATAATTTGTTTATAACAATTATATTAACAAATTACAACTTGGAGAAAAATATTATATATTAAAGAAATATAATATTAAAAAAAACTTTCATTTTCCCAATAGAATTTATTAGCGTTAACGCTTTTTGAAAATAACGAAATTTTTATTAATTTGTTTAAACAATTAATGTAAAACAATTGAAAATTATAGAAAAAAAACAGTTATTTATATTTTCTGCAAATTTTCTTTAAAGCCAATTGTTAGTTTTAGTTAAAATCCATTTGTTTATGCTAGGGATAAAACATACCCTTCATCCAGCATAATTTGTTTATAAAATTGTTATTAACAAATTGAACTAAATACGAATGGAAAAAAATTTTGACGTATACAAAACATTTTTAATATTTCACACAAAATCGATTTCACTCAAAAAACTGTTAATCTTTTGAAAATTGCTAAATTGTTATTAAATTTGATTAAACAATTGGAAATTTAAAAAAAGCAGGTATATTTTTCCATTTTTGTTATGAATCTAATTGTTAATTTTATCTAAAATTAATTTATTTTATGCTTGGGATGAAAAACTTTTTATTTATCATAATTTGTTTATAACAATTTTATAAACAAAATACGATTAAGTAATAAATATTATGTATTAAATAAATATATAAAAGAAAACTCTCTTACTTTTTCGCATAGAATTGATTAGCGTTAACAATTTTTTGAAAATTGCTAAATTTTTATTAATTTGTTTAAACAATTATTGTAAAATTGAATATTAAAAACAAAAAACAGTTATTTGTATTTTCTGCAAATTTTCTATAAAGCCAATTGTTAATTTTAGTTAAAATCCATTTGTTTATGCTAGGGATAAAACACCCTTCATCCAGCATAATTTGTTTATAAAATTGTTATAAACAAATTGAACTAAATACGACTTGGAAAAAAATTTGACCTATACAAAACATTTTTAATTTTTCACACCAAATCGTTTTTACACAAAAAACTGTTTAGTTTTTGAAAATTTCTAAATTGTTGTTAATTTTGTTTAAACAATTATTGTTAAACAATTGGAAATTAAAGGAAAAAAATAGGTTTTTAAAAAATTTTCTTATTAATCTAAATGTTATTTTTATCTAATTGTTATTTTTTTTAATACAATGGCTGGTTTCTTCCTGGGACTTAAATGGGTTAAAATTTCAAAAAACGAAAAATTGACCTAAACATTAGAAATCCATTAAATTGACCTAAACTTAAAGAATTTTAGAATTTATCGAAGAATTTTAGAGTTTATCCAAACTTAATGCTTGAGAAAAGAAAAATTTATAAATTGACCTGAAATCCACGTAAAAAAGTCGATATTGACCGAAAATTGACCGATTGACCTTTTAATATAATTTAAAAAAAAAAATTCGTTAAATAACTTGTGTTAATAAATTTTTGCAATATCTCTTAATTTATTGAATACATGGGGAGAATGGAAAGTTTCTTGAAGAGAAGAAAAAAAAATCATTCATGAAATTAAAAAATCGGGCCACTGCTTTTGGGGATCAAGGGGAAAAAAATCGACCTTGGTACCAAGTAGCCGTTACCGATGACTGTGTAAAATTTCTTCACGATCGGAGCCGTATCATTGAGACAAGGGCACATGCATTAGGCATGGTGAACGATATTAAACTGTACACACATACACACACATTCACAAATATAATGCAATCTAAATTCTTGAAAAAAAATTAATCTAAACCAATTAAATTTTGAAATTCTGCTAAAAAGAAATTAAATTTTTAAAAAACAAATTCTTTTTACAATTTCCAAAATATAGCATAATTTGAAATTATTAAAGAATTTTGAAAATCGAACTAAAACCAAAAAATTTTCTAGTTTGTGAAAATTTGCACTATTTTCAAATTTTAGGTTCTTTTTTGGTTTAGGTCAATTTTTGGCATGTTTATATTTAAGGTCAAGAAGAATTATACTTGTCGAAAAGTAATTTTTTCGCGTCTGAGTTGTGAAAATTTGAAAATGTAAACTTTTTACATTTTTTTGGTTTCTTTTGGGTTTAGGTCATTGTGCGATTTTTGTTTGCATTCAAAGTTTAGCACAATTTTTATTTACTTTCATTCTTCTATTTTTTTTGGTTAATTTCAGCTTTACTACTTTTCTGATTTAAATGGAAGTTTAGCTCAATTTCAAGTATTGTCCAATTGGTCAATTTATAAATTGGTTTTAGAACCAATTTTTGAAAATTATTTGAATTCTTAAGACACTTTTTTGGAATTAATTAATTAATTAAGTCGAAATATTAAGTTTATTAAAGTTTAATATTTGTTAAATTTAAAATTTCAATTTTTTACTTATTGGTTTCTTAATGGTTCAGGTCAATTCTTTAACTACACTTCTCTTTAGTAATTGATTATATGGTTAAATTAGAGTTTATTCTGTTGAACTTTTTTCTTCTTTTGATTTAATTAAAAGTGTTTTAGTTGAATTTTAGTATTTTTATTTATTTTCATTTCACTATTTTTTGGTTTTTCATTGGTTCAGGTCAGTTTAAATGGTTAACTGACTTTTTAAAAATGTACATAATTCTCAGCTTTCCGTTGCTTGCAGTCAGTTTTTTAATTTGCTTTCAAATCTACTTTCAAGTTTAGTTCAATTTCAAAATTTTGGTTTAGGTCAATTTCCAAATTTTTTGGTTCTGAGTCAATTTTTTCTCAGCCTGGAAGCATTAATGTACTAAAGTAACTTTAAATTTTTGTCATCCTTTAAATTTTAATGCTTATGTTGATTTAAAAAAATTTTTTTGGCTTCTTTAAAGGTTTAGGTCAATTTTTTTCTATTTTGACCTAAATTTTGGTTTTTCTTTTGGTTTTATTTTTTAACTTCTTGTTGTTTTATTGGTTTTTTTGTGTTAAATATGGATGTTTGGAAAAAATATTTTTATTTTGCTGTTACATAAAGTTGTTGGAAATGACAGAAAGAGAGAGAGAGAGAGACAGTACTCAATTATGTAGAAAGTATTTGCCCGCCTCGTGGACCAGTAATGAAGGCAAAAGTCCCATAGCAGTATCAGAGGCGAACCATGCTTCCGTTTGACACAAAGGCCGCCTTCATGGTGCACCATAGCATCAGAAGCTCTTTTTTTTTTTTTTTTTTTTTTTTTTTTGTATTTCAGTTTTGCTTGTCCGCTAATCCTTTTCTAGACCACGCGAATCGCCTTTCGTTTTAAAAATGACTTTATTAAGGAAATCATGCGAATCCGAGTAAAAATAAAAAAAATAAAAAAAATAAAAAGCAAAATAAAAAAAAGACCAAGAAAAAGTTGCAAATAAACAAAAACAACAAAAAGGACAAGAAGCAACGAAAAATTAATATAACAACAGACATTAAATAAAAAAGCAAGAAACAAAAACAAAAAGTAACAAAAAAAAACAGACATTAAATAAAAAAGCAAGAAACAAAAGCAAAAAGCAACAAAAAATAATGAAAAAAATAAACATTAAATTAAAAAGCAAGAAACAAAAGCAAAATGCAACAAAAAATATAAAAAGCAGCAACAGGTAAATAAAAAAGCAACAAATACGACAAAAAGTAATCAAAATTTCGAGAATCAACAAATAATAAACTAAAAGAACAAAAATTAAATAAATAAGTAAACAAAAAGCAACAAAAACGAAAACAAGCAATAAAGCAAATTAAATAATAAAGCAAAAAAAAAACTAAAAGCAACAAAAAATTAATAAAACAACAAAAATTAAATAAAAAAGCAACAATTAACGACAAAAAAGATAAAAAGCAAAAATACAAAACATAAATAAAAAAAGAAACAAAAAGTAAATAAGAAAAACAACAAAATACAATAAAAAGCAACAAAAATATAAAAAGCAACTAACAATCAATAAAACAACGAAAATAAAATAAAAATGCAAAAAAAGGCAACAAAAAAGATAAAAAGCAAAAAGTTAAGTAAGAAAAGCAACAAAAAATAAATAAAGAAGCAACAAAAATATAAAAAGTAACAAAAAATCAATAAAACAACAAAAAATTAAATAAAAATGCAAAAAAAAACAAAAAGCTACAACAAAAGGTAAATAAGAAAAAAACAACAAATACAATGTAAAGCAACAAAAATTACAACAACCACAAAAAAAGTAAATAAATAAAGCAACAAAAATATAAAAAGCATCAAAAAATCAATAAAACTACAAATATTAAATAATAAAGCAAAAAAATCAAAAACCAACAAAAAAGACAAAAAACAACAAAAGGAAAATATACAAAGCGACAAAAAGTACAAGCAACAAAAAATAAAAAAATTAAATTAAACAAGAAAAAAACAAGAAGTTAAAAAAAGTAACAAAAATTAACAAAATGTAAATAAAAAATAAAAATTAAATAAAACAAAAAATCAATAAAAAGAAAAAAAAACAAAGAAATGAATAAAACGAAACCCTTCGAATCAAAGTGAGTGAAGTACACGCGTTTCCACGAATCTTTACGAGAGGATTCCTGCTTCGATACATTAAAAAAAATGGTTATAAAAATTTCCAGTTTCTCAAATTAAATGAAACAATTATTGGCTATAAATATTGTTGCCAAGACGAACTCTCCTTCTCTCTCTCTCTCTTCCTTTTCCTCTTTCCTCTGAACAGCAAAACTTCATTTTCTAGAGTGAATTTTAGCATTGAATATGTTGAGACAAAAAAGAGATACAATAATTTTAACACTGTCGATTATCTTCTAGAATTTATTACGGAATGAAAAAAGATTTTCTCCCTTTAAGAAAATTTTAAACAGAAATTTTTAATTAAAAAAATACTTAATTAATTTATTTTAAACTTTATAGGTCTCCATGACAAGATGTCTCCCCCTAAAAAAAGAAGAAAAAAGATTCTTTTCCATTTTTCAGTTAAGGTTAAATTTTTCTTAAAGAAAAATTGGCACTTTTAGATATTGTTAAAAAAAAGTTGACAAGAATTTGGATATTTTTTTTGTACTTTTAGATTTTATTCAAAAAGTAATTCAATTGTTTTTTGGTTATCTTTGGGTTTTGGTCAAGTGTTGTTGCTTCGGAAGATTTTAAATATTTGGATTATTTTTAAAATTAACGAAAATAGAATTCATTCTTTTGTGGTTTATTTTAGGTTTCATCTCAAGAATTTGTTGGGAAAAATTTCAAAATATCTCCTTTTTTTGGGTTTCAGTCAAATTTTCTCTTTAAAGAAAATATTAATTGATACTTGCAGGTTTATTTTTCATGTCTAATTTGAGTTGAAAAGATTAAAAAATCGTGACATCTTGTTTTTTTACTTTTTTCACTTTTAAAAGTGATTTTTTCAAAACCAAAAAATTTGACCTGAACCTAATAGGAACCAAAACAAGAGGTTTGGTTCTTTTTAGGTTCAGGTCAAAATTCCTATGTGGAAGAGTTACAAAAATTCCCTCTTACTTTTAGATATTAAAATCTTTATCCATTGCTTTTAGGTTTAAATCAAGTTTTTGGTTTAGAAGTTTTAAATATTTACACACACACACACACATTTATATTCAATAAGAGAATTTTTTCTGGTTCTTTTCGGTTTAGGTCAAGTAATAGTTTACAAAAATTAAATTATTTTCCTCGAACGTCTGGATATTTTAGAGAAAACTTAATTTTGGTTCATTTTGGGTTCAGGTCAGTTTTCGATTAAACAGAATTTCAATATTTCGCTCACTTTTAGATTTTATTGAATTAAATTAAAATATTAATTCAATGTTTTGCTTCTTTTTGTGTTCGGATATAAAATTTTGTTTCAAACGAATTTCAATATTTCGGTCATTTTCCAATTTTATACAATTATTCACGAATTATATGCTTTTGGTTCCCTCTTTTTGGGTTTAGGTTGAATTGCATTTTAGAAAATAATTCAAGTTCCAAAGTTTTAGTCTTAATTGAAAATACTTTAAAATTTTTACATTCGTATTAGATTTTTTATAGTGATTTTGGTTCTGTTTTAGGTTCAGGTCAGATTTTTCGTGTAAAACAATTTTCAAAGGAAATTCCTCTTTTTTACAAATGTTTCGTTGGTTTTCTATATTAATTTTTGGTTCCTTTTAGGTTTAGGTCAAACTTTTTGTTGAAAATAATTGAATTTTTTTCCTGGAAACTTTAACTATTAGGGTAATTTTCTTTTGGTTTACTTTTGGTTCAGGTCAGATTACTATATATAGAAATACGTAGAAATAAATATAAATAAATGTAAATAAATATAAATAAATATAAATAAATATAAATAAATATAAAAAAATATAAATAAATATAAATTAATAAAAATAAATAAATATAAATAAATATAAATAAATACCTACATACATATCTATAAATGAAAAAAATAGTTCTTTCAAACCAAAGAAGTAAAGGGTGGAGGGGGGTGGGAGTATTTATTTTTTAAAAATAGTAAAATGAGGGAGTAAATATTTATAAGATCGGATATAAATATGGGAGAAGAATCTGGAGAGTATATGTCCCATGGCGCGTGAGTACACCGGAACAATTCTGGCGGGGTGCCACGGGAACAAAACACACGAGAGTGTCACGGGGTGACTGGAGACAACCCCAAGTAATAATTCCTCCGCCGAATTAGCGCCATAAGTTTTGCGCTGAGACAGTCGCGGGGACAATATTAATCTACTTTAAATTTATACACCCTGCTCTCTCTCTTTCTCTCTCTCTCTCGCTCTCTCAACTGTCGCATTAATTTTCACTCTCTAAAAAAAAAATAGTTTTATAAACGACACAACACTATTTTGTGAATTTCGTAAAAATTTCCAAATTTTCTCGTCTATTCTTCTAAGAAATTAAAATTTAATTCATAGAAATTAATTTTTGCAACCAATTTTCGTCAATTTTGGGTTTAGGTCGGATTAAAATAAAATTGCATTTTTTTAGGTTCAAAATATCCTTAGGTTTTTGTAGAATATTTTTCTTTTGGTTTATAATTGGTATGAATTAAGACAAGCTTGAATATTTTTTTGGTTTCTATTTGGTTCAGTTCAACATAAAATTTCATATATTTCTCAATTTTTGGTTTAGGTCAAATTAGACTTGAATGTATTATTCCTTCTTTGTTTATATTCAAATTAGATCAAATGAAGCTTAATATATGTTTTATTTATTTGGTTCATAATTGGTTTAGGTTTAAACAAGATTTAGTATATTTCCTATTCCTCTGGTTTCTAATTGGTTTAGGTCAAAAAAGATATTTTTCATTCGTTCGATTTACAATTGGTTCAGGTCAAATTAAATTTTAGTATATTTTTTTATTCTTTTGGTTTATTAATGGTTTATGTGAAACTAACATTTATTATTTTGGTTCATAATTGGTTTAGGTCAAAATAATATTATTTTATTACTTATTATTTTGGTTTATAATTGGTTTAGGTCAAAATAAAATATATTTTCATTATTTTGGTTTATATTTGGTTTAAATCAAAATAAGATAAAATATATTTTCATTATTTATGTTTAGGTCAAGATTGGAAAAAATATTTCTTTATTATTTTGGTTTATAATTGCTTTAGGTTAAAATAAGATAAAATTTCTATTTGGTTTCTAATAAAATTCTAATTGGTTTAGGTCAAAATAGTATTTTTTATTACTTATTATTTGGCTTGTAATTGGTTTAGGTAAAAATAAAATATATTTTCATTATTTTGGATTATATTTGGTTTAGATCATAATAAGATAAAATATATTTTCATTATTTATGTTTATAATTGGTTTAGGTCAAAATAGGAAAGAATATATTTTTATTATTTTAGTTTATAATTAATTTAGGTCAAATTAAGTTTCAGTATATTTTTTATTTCTTTCATCTATCATTGGTTTAGGTCAACTTAAGCTTCAGTATATTTTTTATTTTCTTAATCTATCATTGGTTTAGGTCAAATTAAGCTTCAGTATAATTTTTTATTTCTTTAACCTATTAATGGTTTAGGTCAAAATAAGAATTACCATGTATATTTCTTATTCTTTTCATAAAAAAGGATACTTTATATTTTTTAATATTTTGGTTCATAATTGGTTCAGGTCAAAATATGATTTAGTATATTTTTCATTAGTTTCGTTCATAATTGGTTCATGTCAATTTGGTCATCTTTTTTTATTCTTTTCGTTTATAATTGGTTTAGATAAATTTTAATTTGACAATATTTTCCATTCTTCACGTTCACAATTGGTTTACTTTTGGTTCACGTCAGATTTTTATTAATTTGCGAATTTTGTTGCCTTTGGGTTCTATTTTCCAATAATGGTTTCTTTTTAGTCGAATTGAAATTTTAAAACACTTCTTTCAGGTTCATAATATCTTTAGGTTTTGCTTAATTTTGGGTTTATAATTTTTGACACTATTGGTTCAGGTCAAACTTATTTCGATTTAGGTCAAAAACTAAAACAAGTACAACGCCTGTAGTTACAGAACATCAGTAATTTTTGGTCGCCTTTAGGTTTAGAACATATTTTCCTCAAAAATATTGGTTTCTTTTGGGTTTTGGTCGATAAAAAATTTTCAATAATTTTTTTTTGCAACTTTTTGCAATTTTTACAGATATAAAAGACAGAAGATGATGATTTTCTGTAATTTTTCTTTTTTTTAACTTTAAATTCTCCACATGCATTTATAAAAAAAAAGTGGAGATTTTATTTTGAGACTTCATGTACACGCTAAAGTTAGCATGACGATGGAAAGATGAGTGAGAGAAAGAGAAGAAAACAACGAAAAGAAATAAGAGACATGTCTAAAATTATTCAACCACGTGTGATCATTTATGTGCAAGTGTTTGTGAGAGTGTCTCATGAGCCACATGTGGTCTTGAACCACTGACTACACAACTGGCAACCTGTAGGATGTTCTCGAGTCAATTTCCGATGAACGGAAGTCAGTCGCAAAAATTTTTTTTGTTTCAAAATTAATTTCTTAATTAAATAAATAAATTTTAATTTTGGTATCTAATAATTGGTTTAGGTCAAAATACGATTGAGTATATTTTTTATTCTTTTGGTTTATAATTGGTCCAGGTCGAAACGAGATTTGGTATCATTTTATTCTTTTGGTTTATAATTGGTTCAGGTCCAAACGAGATTCGGTATCTTTTTATTCTTTTGGTTTATAATTGGTTCAGATAGAAATAAGATTTAGAATATTTTCCATTCTTTTGGTTTATAATTGGTTCAGATAGAAATAAGATTTAGAATATTTTCCATTCTTTTGGTTTATAATCGGTTCAGGTCAAATTAAGATTTAGAATATTTTCCATTATTTTGGTTTATAATTGGTTCAGGTCAAAATACGATATAGTTTTTCAATTTTTGGTTTATAATTGGTTCAGGTCAAAACAAGATTCGGTTGCTTTTTATTCTTTTGGTTTAAAATTGGTTCAGATCAAAATAAGAATTGGTTTCATCATTTATGGTTTATAATTGGTTCAGGTAAAAACGAGCTTCTGTATCTTTTATTCTTTTGGTTTATAATTGGTTCAGGTCGAAACGAGATTTAGTATTTTTTTATTCTTTTGGTTTATCATTGGTTCAGGTCGAAACGATATTTGGTATCATTTTATTCTTTTGGTTTACAATTGGTTTAGGTCAAAATGAGATTTCGTATTTTTTATTCTTTTGGTTTATAATAATTGGTGCAGTTCAAAAAGAGATTTAATATCTTTTTATTATTTTGGTTTATAATTGGTTTAGGTCAAAACAAGATTCGGTTGCTTTTTATTTTTTGGTTTAAAATTGGTTCAGGTCAAAATACGATTTGGTTTCTTCATTTTTGTTTTATAATTGGTTCAGGTCGAAACGAGACTTGGTATCATTTTATTCTTTTGGTTTATAATTGGTTCAGGTCGAAATAAGATTTAGAATATTTTCCATTCTTTTGATTTACAATTGGTTTAGATCAAATTAAGGTTTAGAATATTTTCCATTATTTTGGTTTATAATTGGTTCAGGTCAAAACGTTTATATTTGGTTCAGGTCGAATTAAGCTTTACATTTTCCACATTTTTGGTTCAAAATTGGTTTATACAAGATTTGGGAAATATTTGGTTCATGTCAAATTTAGTTCAAAATTGATCAACTTCAGGTCAACTGTATTTGAAGTCTACTTAAATTTTTGGTCTATTTTTGGTTCAGGTCAAATTACTATATAGTTTATTTTCAAGATTTTATTAATATTTATTTTTGTTACATAGATTATAATAGGTTTAGGTCTTTCTTTTTGGGTTTATTTTCGAAAAAAAATTCTACATCGACGAAAATAATGAAAATCGAAGTTTAAATGTATGGTTAATTAAATAAAGTTTTATGATAAACTGTGACGGTGATTGTTTTATGGTAATTTTCATTCTATATAGTGAAAGCTATAGAAAGACATTGTGTAGGAGTTATATTTAGGAAGTAAAGCGCTGGGTCGTAAGTTATTCTGAAGCTGTCCGGGGTTATTTATCCTTTGCAGCAGAAAAGGGGGTGAAATTCACCCCCTTTTTAGACCGCGTCTTAATACCGCGAGCCGCAGACTTAATAAACTCGCATACTCTCGATTCTACGTGTCTGCTCTTTGTTTCCAAACGTATTTCTTGATCAAATTATAAGAAATTATAAACATATATCAAAAGTGACTTTTTAGTCGTTTTTAATTAAAATTTTAATAATTAATACTAAATGAAAGAAAAGAAAATTTTTTTCTCTCTCTTTCTCTCTCTTTTTATATTAAATTTATCCTTTATTTTTTTTATCTAAACAGACAAAACAAAAAATTACACAAAAAATTTGTTAACTTTAAAATAAAGTAATAA